>CAOLHI010000898.1:0-480710 GCA_948474755.1 Ctenosaura bakeri
TTCCATTTTCTCTCAGTTGCAGAAAGGTGAAGCGATCACAAACTATAGAGAGGGAAGAAATCTGAGTCAAATTCTTCAGCTACATCCAATGTCATGCTACACCCAAAAGATTTTTGTTCACACAGTAGGATGTTCTTTTTTCTCCTCCCGCACTACATATGAAGGATGTAAAAATATGTGCTTGTTACTTTTGTGGACCTTCAAGTCATTTCTAACTTATGGTGACCCTCAGGCGAAGCAATCACAGGGTTTTCTTGGCAAGATTTGTTCAGAGGGGGTTTGCCCTTGCCTTCCTCTAAGGTGAAGAGAGTATGACTTGCCCAAGAGATATGGAGGGTGCCTTTTTAACCTCCAGAAATCCCTCAGCACCCCCAATACTTTGTGACACCTATCCTTGTTATAGTGAGAATATCTCTCACCTTCTCCAAAGGATTCCTCAAGGTCTAGTGTCCTTTCCGGAACCATAGTGGCCAATGTTGTACTTTCCTCTCCAACCATCTTGAAATGATTCCCTGCAGAGTGGATAAAAGGGAGTCATATTAAGTGACAGAGTTTAATTGTATATAACATGTCAATTAAAAACACCCCAAAAGTCAGATCCTAGAGAGGGATGCATTTTTTGTGGGATAAGCTTTTATGGGCCAGAACCCATTTTGCATGATTCATAAAGGCAGAGCTTTGCAAAGTTAATCCAAAGCTGTTTGGAACACAAGTCCCAGATATCCAGCACAGCCCCTATGCCAAGCCAACTAGGGGATTCTGGGAACTGTAGTCCAAAAACAGTAGTTTTCCCAAGCTGACCATAAATGTCCTGTTCATGCATTCAGACTCTACATATGATGGGTAAGCGAGGTTCAGGCATACACACAAGACCCATCTCAGTGTGCAGGTCACAATGCCATACCCTCCAAAATTCCACAGATGAAAAATGGGACATGTGAGGAAGCAACATCACAGTGTGGTCAGGATGGCAAAAGTTATTGGTGAGGAAGAACACACAAGCTAGGAGATGCTATCGTAGTTAGTTTTTGCCTGAGTCTACTGAAAAGGGCAAGTCTCTGCCTTGCCCTCTCCCCTTCCCTGGACTGAGTTAACGGAGGGCAAACAACTTTTGCATTTTGAACTCAGTTTGCACCAATGGAAGCATTAAATGAAAATGAAAGTGGGAGGAGGAGAAAGTGGGGGCATTTAAAAGTAGCTAAAAAGGTAGGACAAAAAAGATTAAGGACTGTTGGAGGGTATGCTCTACAGACCATCAAATGTTTAGCACTAAGCTTTTGCAAACACATACAACTGAACAAAGTAACAGGCCTCTTTGGAATTGTCAATCCTGCCTTAGCAGCTGTCATGCCCTGGATGATTCACAACTCGCAAACTCCACTCTGAGGTAGACAGCAGTGTATATTTGTGACAAGCAAGCAACACAGCACACTTCTTCTGAAGTTGTTGAGACTGAAGCGTACATGGTGTTCAAAGGTTCAATACCTTCACATGCAAATTCAGATACACAAAGCTGTGATCAGAGAGGATCATAAATTTAGCATCACCCCACATCTTTAGACTTTCCCCAGACTCACAGTTTTTTACCCTTCTTTCATCCTTGAGGCTGGAACATGTTTCCTACCCCTTATCTCTGAACAGTTCCAGTTCTTGCAACACCTTTTGGTACTTTTGTTTTCCCTTGCTCTGATCTTCTCCCCCTCTACTGGATACATTGTGGCAATGGAAAATAAAACAATTAACCATTTGATACACTGGAATACACAAGAGAGCAATCAACAATTGGTATTAGATACTTCATGTTGCTCTACCTAACTCTAGCAATGCCAAAGCTGGCTATGTGAACTATTATAATAGACATCCAGCAGATACCTTATGACAGAAGCCAGATGCCAGACATCCTGACAGCACACTGCCTTGAATCTGACCAACATTTTCTTTCAGTATGAAGAAGTTGTTGCTGTGTGCCTTCACATCATTTCCAACTTATGCCAACCCTAAGTGTCAGGATGCACTGCTCCTGTCATATGTGGCATCAGGATAAGTAATTGTATAGCTGCATAGATTGATAAGGCAAAGTTTGCTAGCACTAATATGTATCCTCTTCTAATTGCTACTTGTAACAGTGTCTCTGGTTGTAACATTCAAACCATCAATAGACTGCAAATGGGCAATTGCTGTGTGTTTAATGTTACCTTGAAGTGGGCATTAGGGAAGGAAGATCAAAGTTTGAGGGACAATGGAATAACAAAAAGGTGTTGTGATAATGCTTACACTTAGGTAGAAAAAATGGAATACAGAAATATAGGATGGGGGACACGTGGCTGGATAGCAGTACGTGTGAAAGGGATCTAGGAGTCTTCATAGACCACAAGCTGAACATGAGTCAGCAGTGTGATGCGGCAGCCAAGAAAGCCAATGCAATTCTTGGCTGTTTAAAAGGAGTAGGTGTCTAGATCGAGGAGGTACTGGTACCACTCTACTCTGCTTTGGTTAGATCCCATCTTGAATACTGTGTCCAGTTCTGGGCACCCCAATTCAAGAAGGATATTGACAAGCTGGAGCAAGTCCAGAGGAGGGTGACCAAAATGGTGAGAGGCCTGGAAGCCATGCCCTATGAGGATAGACTTAGAGAGCTGGGTATGTTTAGTCTGCAGAAGAGAAGGTTAAGAGGGGACATGATAGCCATGTTTAAATATTTGAAGGGATGCCATACGGAGGAGGGAGAGGGCTTGTTTTCTGCTGCTCCAGAGACCAGGATAAGGAGCCATGGATTCAAGCTGCAGGAAAGGAGATTCCACCTGAACCTCAGGAAGAACTTCCTGACAGTCCGGGCTGTCCGGCAGTGGAATGTGCTGCCTCGGAGTGCAGTGGAGTCTCCTTCCTTGGAGGTTTTTAAGCAGGTGCTTGATGACCATCTGTCGGGAGTGTTTTGAGGGTGTTCCTGCATGGCAGGGGGTTGGACTGGATGGCCTGTGTGGTCTCTTCCAACTCTACATTTCTATGATTCTATGATTCTATGATAAGGAGAAATGAACTTGTCCTTGCTACCATGATGAAAATTATGTAAATAACTCTAAGCCTGGAAAGATGCCTGCACTGGTGGGGTGATTTGACATGTAAGAATTTAATCTTTGATAACGAGCAGCAAAATTCATATGGAAAGATATAGAACTTGTAGTCAACTCTGATTCTGTAGTCTCAGCAACATTTTGGTAGTGTCGATATGTTGCTTGCTTTGGTGAAATAAATGCTGATGATTGAAACTCTGAGCAAAGTTCTCCAGTGTAAGTTAGCCAGGATATGACACTAAGGTGACTTTATCATGGGGTTTTCCTGGCAAAATCTGTACAGATGCTGTTTGTCATGGCCTTATTCTGAGGCTGAGAGAATGTGACTTGCCTAAGTTCACCCCATGAGTTTCCTATGCCCAAGCTGGGATTCAGACCTTGGTCTTCTGGAGTCCTAGTCCAACAATCAAATCACTACACTATGCTGGCTCTATGAAGAACTATGGATGTGAAAGCTCTCCCTCAAAACCATGTTGCTCCCTTTGACATAAAACGATAACATTAAGGCAGCAATCCTATGTCAAGGAGACAGAGTGTAACTTCACACTCATGCGATGACTGCAACACTGTGAGAAGGAATGTGCAAACAAACATGAAATCCCCAGTTACAATATGCAATGCACAGTGTCACCACATGTCCAATGGCACTGTATGGTCTGCTTTGCTTCTGCATGCTTCAACAGTGTACAATTATGATGCCATGACCAAAAGTTGCAATCAAATGCTTAATGGAACCTTCACAGATGTAAGTTGCTAACAGAGCACCAATTTGTGATTCATTTATCTTCTGCAGTTTCAAAGGAGATAGGATAATACTTTTTTAAAAAAAACTAAATGAAACTTTGCATTGCTTTCTTTGAAAATCACAGCTACAGAAGTTTTACTTGCCATGCTCTGTTGATGGCCCTGGAAAATCTGAAGTTGGCACCAGCTCAGGCTCATTCGAGTTCATATCAGATGAAGCAGGAGGGGTTCCCCTTGTGAAGAAAGCTTCCTCAGATGGACCTGAGGACATATCCATGATTACTTGTCAATAATATCAGGAAGAGGTTTCCTGTTCAAATAGAACCTGCTTTTCACCCAGCCTTCCTCAATGGAGTGTCCTTTAGCTGTGATTCCCATCATTCCTGGGCAACTGGTTGAGGATGATGAGAATTGTAGTCCCAGATCTAGAGAATGCCCCATAGGAGAAAACCACTATAGAGATGCTGAACTGGCTGGGCATGTTTCTTTCCTGTTCCTACCAGGCTTACTCAGTGTAAAGCACTTGCCAGTTATGCTCTAGGTGAAAAAGTGCACCTGGATGGCTGCTTCCATATCTTATCTAATTTGCTCCAAATTCCCTGAAGTCTCATATTCCATGCACTCTCTAGTCAGAAGAACTAGATTTTTTTTAAAAAAACGTCTTCTGTGCCCACCTACTGAAGAGAAGAGTAATACAGTCATTCCTCCACATTTGAGATGCAGGAAGTGGAAAAACCACAGATCCCTATAGCCTCCCCCCCCAAAAAAATATTTAACACAAAAAGTACAATCTGCAGATTCAACCCACTGTAGATAAAAATGTACAGCACACATTACATTTGAATCCATGGCGGAGAGCATACCAGGTGCCTGGTTCTACCTTCAAGATGGGGGTGGGGGGTTCCTTTGCAAGCCAGAAGCAGGCAGCTGGCAGGGCTTGCTGCAGCCTCTGCTGCTGCCCTACATCATTTTTAATAGGGACTGACAAGCCTTGCCTCACATTTTCAGTCTCTCTCACTTTTGCAAGGCTTGTAGAGAGACTGCAAAAGCAAGGCAAGACTTACACATCCCGATCAAAAATGGCATAGGGCAGCAGAGCTGTTACCCCAAAATGTGGGTGACTCAGAGGTCCATCCATAAAAGCCAGTACCTCCTTGAAATATTGGAGAATATTAGAAGTTAGGGTAAAGTGGTTGGTATTTACCTATTTTACAAAAATTGGTGAAGCAATGTGGCTCAGAGTAAGGGCCTGAGGGTAGTACAAGAACAAGAATTGGAGCAACAGAGTGGCAGCCTATGTCCAGAGTACTACATGTCTTAGAGGCAGAGTTTAAATATCCTGTTTCCACCCGGATGGGGAAGGTGCTAATGGCTCCCTGGCAGAGTAGATGATGGGGTCCAGAATGAGCTAATGGTGTAGCATTAGGTGACAAAACACTGGTTGAAATCATGATTATTCTTTAGTGGCTGGGCAGGTAACAAAACAAAGGAGAAACTCAGCAGCAAGATGAAATAGACTGAAGACAATCAGAGGCAGTTTCAGACACTATTGTTTCCAAAGGTCAAGTTATTGAGGGGCACTTGCAAGTCCATTGTCATCGGAACTTCTCTGCCTATGATCTGGCCATGCCCTGAGGTTCCATATGATCTATTTTCATATTGCGTATATTCAGCTAGTCCTGTTTCACCAGCATAGCTTTTCAGTCATGGCAGTGTATAATTTACATTTTATGCCAATTAAATGATATTTGCCAATTACACCACATCATGGAACAGGGGGTGTACGGCCTGGAAACAGCAGAGGCTGCAGCAAATACTTCATAAATAATCAAATCTGCAAAAGCTAAACTCGCAAATGTGAGGGGTCACTTGTACAACCTGAAGACATTTTAATGTCAGGACATGTTTTAATTCTCTTCTCATAGTTTCTTCTCAGTGTCTGAACAGATGGTAGTACTGCTACCTATACAGCATAGGTCCAGGCTGCCTTACAGGCTGAATCTTCCCATATGAACCTGTCCAGGCCCTGAGAATCTCAAGAGGGGCCCTTCCTTCAATCCCACCACCTTCAGAGGCACAGCTAGTGGGGACATGCATTAGGGCTTTCTCCATAGCTGCCCCTAGGCTCTGGAGCTTCCTCCAGGAAGATATGAGGGTGCCGCCTTTGCTCTCCTTCAGTTGGCAGGAAAAGACTTTTCTATTCCAACAATTCAAGAACTGAAGGTTTTAGGGAAAAAGCTTCTGAGAGTGAGCCCTCCGGGTTTTTTTTAATGTTTCTAAGCTGCTTACTGATAAGTTAATTGTATGTTTTAAATTGATTATAGTGTTGTTAAAGTCTAATTCTATTTTAATATTGATCTTTTGTATGCTTAACTATACTGTACTTGTTTTAATTTGTAAGCTACCATAAGTCCCAATTTTTCTGGGGGAAAAGAAGATAAGATATAAAGATGATGATGCCCAGCTCCACCTGCTGACAAGCAAGAGGACCACCTGCCCCTTGCTGCTAGGGGGTAAAAGCTGGGAGCCTGCTGGGGCTGAGGAGAGAAGATCACCAGCATCCCCACCAGCCCAGGAGGAGGGTTTGTCTGCTGGCTGCCTGTTGCTTGTGTTGCTGCTGGTTGCTGGCTGAGAACCTTCCTGGAAGACTGCTGCCTGTACTGGAGATTGTACTTCTCACAGAATCAGGCCCCAGGAGCCCAGCTCCACCTGCTGACAAGCAAGAGGACCACCTGCCCCTTGCTGCTGCTGCTGGCCACACCCTCCTGCCTGGTCTTGTAAAAGGGAACAGACAGGAGAAGGGAGAAGAACACCAGAGGCTTCCTCTGTCTCTGTAATGGGGTTGGACAGTGGAAGGAAGCAAGAAACATCAAAGGCAGCCTCTACTGCTGTTAGCCACACCCTCCCCCCTGATTTTATAATTAAGAGAGGGAGGAAGGAAGGGGGGCAGGAGTGGGTGGGGGTATGAGCAAGCAGGGGGTATTTTTTCATGATGGGATGGTTGGATGTTATAGATGGAACAACGGGGGGGGGGGCAACAATAAGTATTGTGCTGGGCAAAGGGAGATATGGTGATAGCAGGACAAAATGTCATTACAGGGGAAGGAGAGATAGATGTTTAATACCTATCTCACCTTCTGTTCGCCCTGCTACCCCAAGGTGTCTGGAGAGTGAACCAAACCACCCACAGAACCTTTCCTTGCTCCTGTGCAATGCCAGGTCAATGAAAAAGAAAACGCATATTATCCATGACCTTTTAAAGAATGAAGATGCTGACCTGGCATGCTTTACAGATACCTGGCTGGAAGACTATAGTGCCACAACCTGGGTCCAGGCCTTGCCAGCTGGATACTCTGTCAGTGAGCAGGTAAGGGGAAGTGGGCGGGGGGCGCGGAGTAGCCTTGGTTTACAAAGACAATCTTATGCTGACCAGGATACCTGTCCGGAAAACAGATCACTTCGAGTGTATATACCTGAGCCTGAAGGCAAGGGATAGTCTAGGGATTCTGTTAGTTTACCGACCACCCCTCTGCCTATCAGACTCCCTGGCTGAGCTGACAGAGCTGGTGTCGGAGTTGGTGTTGAAGTCGCCCAGATTTCTGGTTCTGGGCGACTTCAATATCCCATTTGAGACCGGTTTGACGGGTGCGGCTCGAGAGTTCATGGCATCCATGACAAACATGGGCCTATCCCAATTAGTCTCTGGGCCAATACATTGTGCAGGTCATACCCTCGATGCGGTCTTCAGTACGGAACAGGCACAGCCGTGGGTGGAGATAATAAATGCTACCACATTGTCATGGATGGATCATTTCCTGGTCAGGATTAGACTTATGGCTGCTACCCACCCCTGCAGGGGTGGTGGACCCATTAGAATGGTCCGCTCTCAAAGGTTAATGGAACCTATTGGATTCCAGAAAGCCCTGGAGGGTCTTATGGTTGGTATCGCAGGTGATCCTGTTGAAGCCCTAGTTAATACCTGGAATTGTGATCTTACTAGGGCTATCGACACGATTGCTCCCAAGCATCCTTTCCGCCTGCTTCAAATCATAACCCTTGGTATACAGTAGAACTCAGGAATATGAAGCAGGTTGGACAACGACTAGAGTGCAACTGGCAGAAATCTGGACTCTCATCTGACAGGACACGCTATAGAGAATTCCTTCATTCCTATGGAGTGGCAATAGATGCAGCGAAGAAGACTTTCCTCTCTGCACGTATTGCGTCTGCGACTTCTCGTCCAGCAGAGCTGTTCAGGGTGGTAAGGGATCTGACCCAGCTACCCACTCCCCTGAACTTGTTGTTAGAACCTAACGTAGCTTGCTGTGATGCTTGAATAATCATTTCGCAGGTAAAATCTCTCAGATAAGAGCTGACTTGGATGCTGGTGTTATAGCAGAGGTTACAAATGGAGTGTCCGGCGACTCCGTGAACAGGATTATACTGGATCAGTTTCAGTCAGTGAGTACCAAGGACGTAGACAAGCTCCTTGGAAATATAGGAAAGACAACTTGCCCTCTTGATCCCTGCCCTTCATGGCTGGTCATCCAGGGAGGAGTTGCAATTAAGACCCATTTAAGATACATTATTAATGCATCCCTCAGGGAGGGCAATTTTCCAACTTGTTTAAAAGAAGCGATTATACGGTCGCTTCTAAAAAAGCCCTCCCTAGATCCCCTGGATATGAATAATTATAACCAGTCTCCCATCTCCCATTTTTAAGCAAGGTGATCGAGAGGGCTGTTGGTCTTCAGCTCCAAGATGTCTTGGATTAAACAGATTATCTAGATCCATTTCAAACTGGCTTCAGGGCAGGATATGGAGTTGAGACCACCTTAGTGGATGATCTTCACCTAGGTATTGACAGGGGAAGTGTGACTCTGCTAGTACTCTTGGACCTCTCAGCGGCTTTCAATACCATAGACCATGGTATCCTTCTGGAACGCCTGAGAGGGCTGGGGATCGGGGGCACTGCACTTAAGTGGTTCCGGTCCTATCTCTCAGGTAGATACCAGATGGTAATGCTTGGGGACAGCTGCTCCTCAAAAAAGGAGCTTAAATCTGGCATCCCTCAGAGCGCTGTCCTGTCCCCAATGCTATTTAACATCTACATGAAACCGCTGGGAGAGATCATCAGGAGGCATGGAGCAAGGTGCTATCAGTATGCTGATGACACCCAGATATATTTCTCCATGCCTCGGATAAGAGCATCAACTAAGGGTGGCATCTCACCTCTAAATGAATGCCTTGAAGCAGTAATGGACTGGATGAAGAAAAACAGACTGAAGCTGAATCCAGATAAGACGGAGGTACTCGCTGTAAGGCCCTAGCCCAGGTATGGAGGTTTGTCAACCTGTTCTAGAAAGGGTCACACTTCCCCTGAAAGACTGTGTTCGCAGCTTGGGGGTGCTCCTGGACTCGCTACTTCAGATGACAGCTCAAATAGATGCGGCAGCCAGGAGTGCCTGATATGCCAGCTGCGCCCCTTCCTGGACCTGGAACACCTAAAAACAGTGGTGCTTGCACTGGTAACTTCACGGCTTGACTTCTGCAATGCGCTCTACATAGGGCTACCCATGTGCTTAGTCCGGAAACTTCAATTAGTTCAGAATATGGCGGCCAGGTTGGTCACTGGTAGACCTAAAACTGACCACATAACACCAATTCTGAACTCATTACATTGGCAGCCTATTAGTTTCCAGGCATAGTACAAGGTGTTAATTTTTACCTTTAAAGCCCTTCATGGCTTGGGGCCAGCCTACCTGTGGGGTCACCTTCTCCCATATAATCCGCCCCGCACATTAAGGTCCTCTGGAAAGAACTTACTGCAGCCAGTCAGACTAGGTTGGCTGCGGTTACCCAGAGGACCTTTTCTTCATCGCTCCCAAGTTATGGAATGGCCTGCCGGAAGAGACTTGGCATATTACCAGTCTTGACAGCTTTAAAAGAGCAGTCAAGACTGATCTCTTCCGACAGGCCTTCCCAGAGTAGCATTTCCATCACCTCTCATCTATTGCCTTGCTGCTTGCTAATAGTAATTGATGGATTGTTAATTGCTGTGTATTTTAAGGGGTTGGTTTAAGTGAATTGGTGGGTGGGGAGGATTGGGTATGTTTTTAATGTATTTTAATGTATAATATATTTCATGCTGTTCGCCGCCTCGATCCATGTGGAGAGGTGGGATACAAATAAATTTGATGATGATGATGATGATGATGATGATGATGATGATGATGATGATGATGATCGCGACGACTATGATGATTTTTTTTGTGCACTACAGAGTTCTGCTGTTAATATTTATATTGGCCCAAACCAATCCATGTTTCCTTGAAAACAGATCTCAGTGTTTTCAATAGATCTTACTTTCAGGAAAATATCCACAGGGCTGCAACCTTGTTCTGTCCTTCTGAGTAACCATGACCCACCCTTTCAGCATCTGGAATAAACAGGATAGCTATCCATATTTGATGAACTCTTCATAACTGGCAGCAAGACACCAAGTGATACTGACTTACCTCCTGGCACAGAGTTTTCAAAAGCAGCAGATATGCCTTGCTGGAAGTTTACTGTACACAGATGTAAAACAGAAAGTCCATGTTAGAAAACCAAATGATGTTTGTAGTTTCTGTATTGTGCTGTAAAATGATATTTTCCAAAAAAAAAAAAAATCTAAACAACAAAATGTCATCACTGTCCCATTTGCAGATCAGGAAAACTAAGACAGAAAGTTTTAAACAGCTTGTCCAGCTCTGGGTGTTACTCTCTTTTATCATGAACATATATTCATCAGTAGACAACTTGGGAATGAACAGGGCAGTGGCAGCTGATGACTCATATTAATGAGGAAGTGAATGCACTCCAGGCTTTAATCCTGGTTTTAACTGAGCTGTCCAAGGTCCTGAACCCAATTGCTAAATAATTCCAGCACCCTGGACATCTCCTTTAAAGCTAGCCAAAGCCTAAATGAATTCATTGAGCCACTGACATAGGAAATATCATCCACCAGTGAATTTGGGGAAGGCAGCATTTTTTCATTCCATTTAGCCCTCAGAGAGTCCAACCACCCCTCCCAGACCCTGTTCTGTTGCTCAGGCCATCTCTGGGGGATACACTTTTCCTCTACATCAAAGTGTACAGCCACATTTTGTATCAGAAAAAAATCACTTAAATATGAAGGGGGGGTGTTACTCACTCACTTTACTCACTTGCTTGATGTGTAGATGTATGTGTGTGTTTTAACTGAAAATGAACTTCTGGCCACATTGAGACCAAAATCCTATATCAGCTCTACATGTACAGTTCTGTAACTTCCCACTGCCCAGTAGCTGTCAAGCTGCAAGAGGTGGCCCTGCTGCTGTAGTTTATCAGTGGGAAAGGCAGTGGGAGGTGATTCATACCACAGAGAAGCAGTTGGTCTTATCTCTGTCAGAGGGGAGGGAAAATAAGGATGTGGTGTTGAATGCACACAGCTTTTCCTTCCCCCATAGAGACCAGAGCAGCTGGATCTCCATGATCTTCCTTTGCCATCCCTTCCCCCCAATAAGAGATACCAGCAGGGTATGAGCATGGCAGCAGCTGGGTAGTCAGGGGTTTGGGGACACAACACATGGGCAAGTGGAAAGCACTCTGCACTCCATCTCAAAAGTTATTTAAGAATGTGTACATAAGTCATTAGCAGGATGTATGTACGCATAAGTCACTAGCAGGATGATAGACCCAGTTTTGTTTGGAACAGCTAGTTCTCTTTCATACCATGTGGTTACAGCACTTTGATACCACTTGAATTGCATGGGTCCATCTCATGGAAACCTGGAATTGATAGTTTAGTGAAGCATTTGGAATTCTTTGCCAGAACTCCAGTGGCTCACCAACTTACCAGTCTCAGGATTCCATATGATGAAACCATGACAGTTAAACTGATATCAAAGTGCTATAATTGTGCAGTGGGAAAGGGGCCCTGCTGTGGTTCCCAGAGGGTACTAAGCAGAGAAAATGCCCCTGGAAACTCAGACCTTATCCAACCCTAAAATAAAGCCCTATGTGGCTTGATCCAAAAATGTACAAACACACCTCCCACTCCTTGACCAATTATGACATGGCAAATGCCCTGAAGACTTAGCATGATGCCGTACGCATCACACCTGAACAGCAAGAATTTATCAGAGGTGTGTTTTGAGTGGCTGCCTACTCATTACTACAGTCAGCTCTTTTCTCTCAGAAATGCGCAAACTCTAAGCCTCAGATGTGCAAAAAAAGCAGTGAGGAAAATGAAGGGCTCTAACTGAGTGGATTGAGGCCTAGTATCTCCAGTGGCAGTAACTCATCCTTCTTTCCCTCTGTTTTTATTTAAGTTGAAACTGCTCCGTATAGATGCTTTTGTTACCACACTGGCATACCCTATCCCGGGGACTATAAATTTGATATTAAATATACCCACCATGCCAGAGAGGTTGCCCGAATGGGTACGTAGACAAGGAAGTCGAATGACCGAAAATAGGTCAGACCAGGAAAATCCCCCATCACATTCCCCTAGGGGACCTCAGACTAAATACGTCTGCACAAACAAAAGGTTTTCAACCAACCTGAGTGGATTATTGGGTTTTCCCCAGGTTGAACAACTCCGATGTTAGTAAACCCTGCACTGCATCTGCATAAGCCAATCATGCAAACTACCAAGTTGCTATTGTGCGGCATTTCTCCCTTTGTTTTGGCCATTGTTCTTCCCTGGAGAGGGCCTGCCCTCGAGGTACGTTCTGCCCTATAATTAGTCCTAGTTTTTGAGGGTCTCTTTGGAGAACTCCCCACCACGCTAGCAGACTGGCACTCTGTTAGATGAGTGATCCCCTCAGCCACTTCTCTTTGCTGAGCTCCGTTCTTCTCGCCGCTTCCTGGACTGAAGACTTCAGGATAGATGCAGTATCACCAGCTTCCCCGCTGAATCTCCCATCAATTTTCACCTCTTTCCGTTTTCGATAGGCCTTGTGTGCATGAGTGAGTGAGTGAGTGCATTGGTGTGTGAGAATACATTTGTTAATAAAATCCAGTTATTTGGACGATTGCCTGGCTTTTCGCTTGGTCTGACCCCCTAAAAATTGGGTAAAAGATTCTGCTGGGTTATCCTGCCCCTTGTTTGGCTACAGCCAGTGCTCTGCTAATTTCCCCAACTTTTGCATTTTTGGAGCAAATCACGGTGTTCCCCAAGGGATCCACAGAAGTCAGGGTAGCACTTTCACTGATTTTCACCCACTTACCTCCTTCTCTGAGGCTTTCAAAACCTCCACCACTCTCCATGTCTGGTGTAACTGTTTAAAAGGCAAAGAAATCAGCATGGGTATAATGCTTTGATCAGAAAAACCTTCTGTCTACATCAATTCAAAAAAGTCATTATCCACATGTGCACCACAGACTTCTTTTTCCTGTTCTTCCCTCCCTAACTACTATTCTTCTTGCTAACTGTCATGCTTTACACTGCTTGGAGCCACCACTTACCACAGGGTGAAAAGCTCTGTCAAGGACAACACAGAAGGCAGAGAAAGAGTGAGAGGAAAATCAACATGGCAAACAAATTGGGGGGAATTTCCTTTATAGGTTGTGTTTTTAAAAGTAATTTAATGCCATTCTTATCAATGCCTTGGTTCCAGTCTATGCTTCTATCATGTGTTGAAGGTAATAGCCTTTTATCAAGGACCAAGAGCACGGACTGCTATCATGGACCCAAGCACCAGAGTCCTTGATGGATAATTTGCTCTACCACACACCAAGCTCTGTCATGGAACTCTTAATGGGCCAAAGGTCAGTAGTCTCTACTCTGGATCCATAACTATCATGGAAGAAATAGTGAGCATGTTTAGATGAAGTTGTAGCAGGGACTAAGTCTACCAAAGACCTCTATACGGACGAAGGCTGGATCTCTATCATGAATCAAAGTCTATCAAAGATTTCTATATGGACCAAGGGTGGGAGTCATCTGTCATGGATAAAGGCCTGTTATCGACCAAGAGGTGGAGTAATTACAGATCAAGCTGTTGTAGGGACCAAGGTCCACCGTGACTCTCCACATGCACTGTCTTTGTTATGAACTAAGATCTAGGAAGGATGTCCATCATGGACAGAGACACTCCCAGTTTCTTGAGTTCTCTATAGTAATCTGCTCACATAAGATTAGTTAATAATATCTTTGTCTCTTCTATCGTACTATCACAAGAAACTGAATATGACAAGAGAAGATAGTAGTACTAGCCAAGAAAGTATACTTACCTGCCTCTTCCTGGTCCCTCACCAGGGGGTCATTAATCTCTGAAGGAAGATCTATCAAAGCAAAAATAAAAAAGTTAGGCATGACATTTGGAGGCCTACTCTGTAGCTTACTTAACAAAATAGAAAATCCTTCTTTAAAATCAAGAATTTCTGCTAATAGCAATGTCATGTGTAAGATCAATTACAGATTATATTCAAGCTTCATTTAGAACCGTGCATCTCAAGCTATCTGATGTTGGGAACCACATCAACAGCAGATGTTTTCTTCTAATGTGCCAGAGAGTGGTATTACATTTGCATTTGCTGGCTACAATTGTTTGCATCTTTCTTGGAAATTCACCAGAGACTCACAACAATCTGGAAGCCACCAATCTGAGTGGCACTAGTTTAGATCATATACGAACTCTGTCTTTCCTTTAAATTATCAGTCTTTTGTTGTTGTTAACTGCTGTCAAGCTGATTTCAATATACGGCAACCCTACTGTCATGCCTTGCTTCCAGAATATGGACTCTGACTCAGAGTCTGAAACAGGGGAGCATACTAGAGGCTGAGACAGGGGGGCTGTCAGAGGCTGAAATAGGGGGCATGGCAGGACCTGCCATGGTTACACTGCCACAAACAGAACAGAGGGCAGTGCCAGCTCCAGCAGAGAGTCCTGCCTCTTCAGACATAGAAGGGCACTTACCTGTACCCAACTTTGCAGAGTGGAGACAGCAAAGAGAGAGTTGGCGCTGCTCTCTCAGAATTTATAACCGGCAAGAATAAATCAAACCACAGCTGCGCTAGGCTTCAGACCTATCTGGCTGCCACTCTTCCCCTCCAGGAGTTGTCAGAGCTTATCTGACCTTCTACCCTGCCAGATGCCTTGATGAATATTCCAACTGACCTTAGACACTCTCTTGCCTTGGAACCCCTTTGAGGTTTATTTATGACTCTGAGCTTACTGCCTGGAAGTAAGTAATAAACTGGGAGCTATTCAGTTTGTTTTGTTTGTTTTATCAGCTGTGCCAGGACAGAGATAGGACACCTATGAATGAGAGGCGTCCAAGTCACCCGGTCATCTGATCAGGTTTTGCAGATTCAGGACCACGGCTTCTTATCCATCTGCAGTGCAGTCTTCTTCTTTTCCTACTGCCTTCCACCTTACCAAGCATTGTCATCTTTTGTAGTAAGTCAGCTCTTCTCATGACAGAGCCAAAGTACAACAGTCTTAGTTTAGCCAAAGTATGACAGTTTCAGTATAGTCTGGCTTCAAGGAAGAGTTCAGGCTTGATTTGCTCTGGGACTATGATCATTTGTCTTTTTAGCAGTCCACAGTATTTATAGAACTCTTCTCCAGCACCACATTTCAAATGAGTTGATTTTCTTCCTATCAGCTTTCTGCATTGTCTGCATTCACAGCCATACATAGAAAATAGAAATATAGCGGCATGGGCCATCCTAACTAATATTCAATAATGTATTTTTACACTTCAGGATCTTGTCTAGTTCCTTGATAGCTGCCTTTCTAAGTCCTCATTTTCTTCTGATTTCTCAACTGCAGTGTCCATTCTGACTATTATCAATCTACTAATAGTTAATAGAAAGACAATTAACTTTGTTTACCTATTAACTATTTCATTCCTTCATTCCTTCCTTCCTTCATTCATTCATTCATTTGTGCAGTATGACCAACAATGTTTCTTACTTTATAGCCATGGTCATATTTATGTGCAATGCAATCTTTAAAGTATTTATGAGAGCTGAAAGCTGACAAATACCTCCTCCTCTGTGAGTTCCAAGATGTCCATCTTTGTCCACATGGGAAGCAACTGTTTAAAGGAACCAACATAAAGGGAGTGATGCTTTGGTCAAGAAAAATAAGCATGATTATGAAAACTAATAGAACCATTTAAACATATTGACGCCAAAAGCAAAAAAGAAGAAGAAGAAGACTATGAAACACTTACATTCTGTACCAGACATCCTTGCAAGTGTTTCTCTGGTGGGTGGTGGAATAGCTGTAAGATATATAATAGATGGAATTACATCCATGGGAATAAGCAAGCTCATTGCAGAACTCATTGCTGGATTAATATACCACATGCATATGGAGTAGCACACTTGGGAAAATAGCATGCTGTAACTTTTTCCCCAATTGAAAAGTAATGAATAAGGAAATGATGATTTTCTGCAAAAGTAAGATTTAGTGCACATAGTCAAATGAGAAAATAAAGGGCTCAGTATTCTGTCTGCCTAAGTCCTAATGAAGTGTAGTTTTACCAGAGTATGTTTTCTCATTCCTTTGCCAGAAAAAGCCAATTCTGCTTTAGTTTTGCTCCTAACACTGATGGTAGATGATGCCTCAATGGCTTAGAAGAAAATGGAGAAACTTTCCAGTGTGCGGAATAGAAAATATGCAAAATTATTTATGAACAGATGTAGTCATATTTAGTTGCATCTAGCTTTTCCCAGACTTGACGCTTTAAACTGCTTGTCTATTTCTTTAAAATATTTTACCATCCTGCCCTGTAACAGGATATTTTAGAGAACTCACATTCATCATAAGTCAAAGCCAACTTAAAATCACAACAATAAAAACAACAATATCATGGGATCTCAAAGGGACATGTAATGAAATCAAGTTAGCCAATTTAAAACAATTTAACAAGTAAAAATGCTTTGAACAGACAAAAAAAATTAAACAATCTGATAAGTTAAAACAAAAGTTTAAAACCAGTTAGGACCTTTAAGATAATTTAAAGTGTGCATATATACATATTTAAATGAAATCAATGAGTCCTCAAAGAGTATAGGCAAGAGCAACATCTTGCATTGTCATAGTAACTACAAAGCTCTCCATCTTTGGGACACTTTAAGCACAGATTGGATGCACATCTTTAGGAGTGTTTTGATGGTGTATTCCTGCATCGCAAGAATTTGGACTAGATGATCCTTGTGGTCCCTTCCAATTCTAAGATTCTATGATTTTGTGATAAAGCTCCATCATCATAATTTCAACTGACGATCCCTCTCTGACCAAAAACTCAAAACTTTTCAGCTTGGAAGCACTGCAACTGAAGCATTTCTGAGGTATTGGAGGTCAGAGCACTGGTAAATGACATCTGCATCACTCTCCCAGTCACAGGATGCCTTGAGACCCCTTGGGGTCCTGCCACAATCACTTGTCTCAGGGCACCTCCTGACTGGGAGTGCAATGCAGATGTCATTTCCCAGTGCTCCAATCTTCAGAGTCTCAGAAACACTTCACTCAGGGTACTGCCAGGCTGCAAAGGTAAGTTGTTGGGGTCACACTTTGTTATTCGTGACCTTAATTATAAATCTCTGGTAGCTAGGCTATCCTTAATTTACATACAGTATAGTAACTACTGAACAGGTTGCCAGCCATGTTTTTAGCTGGCACCAGAATGACATCAACATTGGCCTCTAATGGGAGAATATTCCACAACTGGTGTTCTACAGTAGAGAAGCCCTCTTCTGTGATTAGTCCCACTGATGGGACACAGAAAAGAACCCCTCCAGAAGATGTCAGTCTTTGGACAGACATTATTTAATGAAAGTGATCCCTCAAATATCAAGTATACCCAGAAGGCACCAGAGTTGGGGGAGGCTAGAGAACAATAGTTCAGGACAGAATTAAGTCTCGTTAATTTCATTGGGTTGGCCCAAGTGTGACTCAGTCTGGTTGTACACTTTCTCGCCTACTGAGACTCACACCTTTTTTCTCCTTTGTGGGAAAAAAAACTGGCCTCACTTGGTTTATGCAAAGTTTGAATTCTAACCAAAGCTATACCAAATAAGAACAGGAGGGAATAAGTTGGTACCCTCTGCCACAGATGTGTCTGTCAACTGTGCATCTTCCGTTTTCTGTTGCTGAGACTCTGCAAAAAATATAAAGAGAGGTGTTTGTTAATGCAGATGGACACACAGTGTAGCCAGATGTGATTTTTAGTTTATCCTGAGATTCAGTGTTGAGATGTTACATTTTATTGCATTCTATTCTAGGGATGTATCCACACTATGTAGTTATGGCACTTTGATACCTCTTTAACTGCCATGTCTCCATCCTATTGAATTTTTGTATTTGTAGCTTGGTGACATATTTTGAATTCCATGCCAGAGAACTTTAGTGGAATAGGTCTCTCTAGCAGAGAATTCTAAGTAGATCACCAAACCACTAATCCAAGGTAGGTATAGGATGGAACCATAGCAATTAAAGTGCTGTATGTAATGTAATGCAATGGCAAAACCAATATTCTCATTGCTGGGAGTTAGAGTTTCCCAGGGTGTTAGCCCTTTGGGAGCAATTCTATGAAAGCTAAAACTGTTAGGAATCAGCCTTCCTTTAGCAGAGTTGCAGAATGTCCCAGTCTCTGTGTGGCTTCCCTGACTGAGACTGACTTGGAAAGCAAAACAAGGCAAGCAGTTTCAGGTTACAAACTTATAAACGTATGCTAATAAATTTTACGACTACATATGCATATGAGAGCCTAGATCCTAACTAGCCAACAGAAAGATTAGGTAAGATAGTAGCTTCATTCTTAACTCACCATCTTCTTGGTGGAGAGGTGAAGCATGGTCAGAGAGGAGGAAGTTGAAGCAAAAATGGCAAAGAGAGAGAGAAAAGAGGGAAGCATGGTCTCTTATGTAAGGTCAATGACCCCAGGGTCTATTCTGGATCACATGGTCTAGACACTATAACCATTCATTTAAATAATACAGTGCAAGACTGAGGTTTTAGATGGTAAAACAGAAGGCTTTGACATGTCAAGGAAAATGAAACCCTATGCTAGCTAAGCCTCATTTGTCCCAGAACAAGAGGAGGAGGTAGAGAATGCTAGAGTTTTCCAACACTCATACCTATTGTTTCCATTTAAAAAGAAATCAGTAAAGTCTCATTTAGGTTGTTTTGTTTTGTTTTAAAGAAATCACCTTTAGACTTTCCCCTACTTATCTCACAGGTTAGGGACTAGAGCACTGTGAGAAAGTGGAAATGGTCAAAAAGTGGAACTCATCTACTGTATAGAATATGAGGGACTTACAAAGGCTTGCTTGGAACCTACTATGTGCATTAACTGCTTGTAAAGTCTCTCAACTGGCTTGGTGCCTTTGTCCTTCTCCCCTAACTTGTTTTGCAAGCATCACACACACAGCCCTAAGCAATTCTCCAAAGGCAAGAAGAACAAACAGAAGCTTGCTGTTTCAATGCTTGTAATAACAGACACATTCCATTAATTTGACTAGGGAAATCTGTTCTTTCTGTGTGCAGGACTTGGAATTGTGCATGCAAGTAAGCCTCCCTAGGCAAGAAGAACTACTGAAAGAATAGACCCTACATCGAATTAAATGGAACTTATCCTTAATTTGGAAGCATCAAAAGAGCAAGTTGTCAGATAAGGTTGAAAGGTAAGGACTATTGTGTCTTGTTTGGAACTGAATATAATGCATCTTGATGTTAGTAGGGATGTACCCTGGCACATGCAGGAAATGAGATAGCACTAGCAGGTAGGGTCTTTTGCACTCCCTTGAATAGGACAACTGGTTGAAAATAAAAATTAGAGATAATACCATCACTTTCTTGTATAAAGTGCAAGGCAACCCCCCTTTTTTTTTTTATTTATTTATTTATTTATTTATTTTCCACTCTTCTCCCAAATGGGACTCAAAGAAGTGTACAAGAGGTGTATAAATTTAAAAAGAACACCTAAAAATAATATGGAGTACATGCCCCACAATAGTGACCCCTGCAATGGGTCATGTAATGAGTAATATACAGGAAGCCTTTCAATTCCCTATTATCTGATTATTTGCTCTTTTGATGCTTCTGAGTTAAGGACAAGTCCCATTAATCCAAATGAGGTTCCATTCTTTCATCACTTCTTCTTTCCTATGGAGGCTCATGTGTGCTTGCATGTGTGCACCATTTGCCAAGCAAGCTGAGAGGGTGAAAAAAGGGCACCAAGCCAGCTGAGAGACTTTGCAGGCAGCCTGTGCATGGTCAATCTTAAGTGAGCCTCCATAAGTTCTTCATGATCCCTACAGTACAGTACATGGGTTCCACTTTTCAACCAATTCTGTTTTCTGACAGTGTTCTGGTCTCTAACCTGTCAGATAAATAGGGGAAGCCTGTAATACATTGCTAGGGGAAGGTCATAATACTAATTACAAAATTTTTCAAGCTCCTTCACAAGTAAAGTAACTAATTACAGTCAATTTGTGGATTTCACTTTTGTGGATTTGATTATTCATGGATTATTGGAAGTCACCTCTGCTGCCTTCCTATACCATTTTTAATAGGGACTGCAAGCCTCATGAGACTGAGAAACTGTGAATGAGGCTTGTTAAGCCCCTCTTAAAAATGGTGTGGGGCAGCAGTGGAGGCGGCAGTTAGCCCCACCAACCACCCACTTCTGTCTTGTGAAGGAACCCTGATGCCTCAAAGGAATCCATGGTGGATTGAATATGGTGATCATATTTTTGTGTGTGTGTGTGTGTTAAATATGGTTTGGGAAAGCCTAGAGTAATTCGTGATTTTTCCACTTTCAAGGGGGTCCTGTGTCCCTAATCCTAGCAAATGTGGAGGGATGATTGTATTTCTAAAAAGTAATGCTCATTAATGTGCTTTCAAAATCACCAGGAATACCCCTTGTGACCTGGTGGCGCAGTGGTTAAATGCTAGTACTGCAACCACAAGGTTGTGAGTTCAGTCTTGCCCGGCTCCAAGGTTGACACAGCCTTCTATCCTTCCACAGGTCGGTAAATGAGTACCCAGCTTGTTGGGGGCAATTAGCTAAAATACATTGTAATACATTGTAAACCGCTTAGATAACACTCAGTTGATAAGTGGTATAGAAATAAATGCTATAAATAAATGCTATTGACCTCACAGGTTCCATGTTTTAGTCCTGAGATATGGGGATACTCCTGACCTGGCACCTCTTCCTTCACTTCTTTCTCTCCAACAGGACTTTCTCCCCAGCCTTGCCACTGTGTCTGTATGTATGTATACGTGTGTGTGTACAGACAGGCCCTAAGTTATCTAACACAGGTAAAATGGGAGCCTTGGAGAGAACCTGTACCACACTTGGCTGGTTTTGTGGTGTATGAAATCCCATTTGCTACCACTGCTTTGAGTCAAGACTTGCTGTATTTCCTGATGTCAGCATTTTGCAGAAGAATTTAAAGCTGGTATTGTTGACTGGGGTGGGGAATGACCATGGAGCAAACTAAGGCACTAAGCTAGCCCCTTGAAGGGCTGAATACAATTGCATAGGCCCTTTTCGCATGCAGTTGTTTTTTTTTTGCACGAGGGCCCCTTGAGCGTCGCGTGAATGGGAGTGTCGGTCCATACGACACACTCCCATTCACACAATGCTCATGAGCCTAAAGCAGGCCACGTGCACATTTTTTTTATTTTCAGCTCTAAGTCAAAAATACTGTGTGGTCGCGCAATGCTCACGGGGCCCTCGTGCACTTACCTGCATGCGGTGCACCGAACAAGCCGTCCCAATCGCGCTTCCTCCCCCCGCGCAGCCTATAGCTCCCAGGTTGCGCTGCGAAAGGAAGGGGCGGGGCACTAGTGCAACGGTCGCGCAACCAGCAAGCCGCTGCGGGAGGCAGAAGGGCTGCCATGAGTGGCTCAAGCAAATGGCTGCTCGCGTGAGCACCGCTCCCCACTGCCGCGACAAAGGTAAGGTGCGAAAAGGGCCATATTCAAACTCTGCCTGTTTAATCTTGTTTTCTGATACTTTTCTTAGTGAAATATTTTCCCTGTTTTGGCTCTGAGGGCATGACAGGAGGAAAACATTGTGTAAGGTAATAGGCATACCTGCAACTTGAGCTGTTGTCTGATTTTTCTCACTAGGTGTTTCTGAAAAAAAGAGGCGATAGATGTCCCACGATTGTTTGACCATGTGAAAAATGGACAACATATAAGAGTAAGAGTGGAAAACTTGAAACTCTAGAGGGTAATCAAATAAGGCTGTTTTATAATGAAAATTGTGAGTTTCTTCTCATAGTTATCACATCACATGAGAACTGGAAGGTTCTAGTTTCTCTGTGTTGTCTAAGCACAGCAGATGTACTTTTCCCTGCACTCATGAAAGATAGAATTTTTTTTTTCTTTAAGAAGCTGCAATCCTGGGCATGCCAGCTTCTGCTCCAAGTATTTGAGCAGTTTGTATTTTGGGGGAGAGACAAGTTGGATGAAACTTCTTTGGTCTCATCTGGACAACAAACTCATAGTGCCAATCATGTCCACTATATGCCATTCCTGCCCCTGAATTAGGTGACAGGATGACCAGTGGGGGGTTGAAACTGTCATTTTGTGAATGAATTCTGACAGTCTTATTTGCTTATCAGTACTGACATGCCCGTGTGATGTATTAATGTGAGTGTAGAACGAGTACACTGGGAGATTAGGGTCTGAATCCCTGCTCAGACATTGAAACACACTGGGTTTGCCTCAGAAGAAGGCAAACACAAACCCTCTCTGAACAAATCTTAACAAGAAAATCCCATGAAAGATTTACCATAGGGTCACCATTAGGTTGGAAGTGGCTTGTAGGCACACAGCAACAACAAACACAGATCATTAAATACCAAAGTCAGAATCATCTATGTCATAGTATTTCCAGTTTTTTAGTATGGGTCTGAAATCTGGACAGTGAAGAAGGCCAGTAGGAAAAAAACTGACTCATCTGAAATGTAGAACTGGAGGAGAATTCTGCAGATACCCTGGACTGCTAAAAAGATAAATGAATGGGTTCAAGAACAAATCGGGGCCTAAACTCTTAGTAGAAGCCAAGATGACCAAGCTGAGACTGAGGTAGATCATGAAACAACATGGTTCATCAGAAAAGACAATAATATTTGGTAAAGTGGAAAGCGGTAGGAGAAGAGGAAGATTGCAATAAAGGTGGATTCAATCAGGGGAGCCACAGCCACAGCAAGACTTAGGTTGATAACTGAGGTTTCTGGGGGTCTCTCACAGCATCACCATTAAGTTGAAATCAATGTGATGGTAAATAACAACAACAGCTACCATCAAATGCTTTGGAATAGCAGGTCTCCAGAGACAAAATGTAGGAAACCTTAGAGAACTTTCTTTGTCCTTCTGCTTGTTGTCTTTCCCTTTATGTGATACAGCAGATATATTCAGCTTATACATGCAAAAACATAGAGCTCAGGGCTCTTTTGCACAAAAAGCAGCATTATCTGTGCAGAACATAATATTTTTGTGCATAATTCTGCACAGAAAATGTTTTCGGCACAAACACTGTGTGCAAATTTTGCACAGAATAATTCCTGACCTACAAAGATACTCATCAGCTCAGGATTCTCTTCATAAGGATTTCTTGACATGTAAAATTCTTTCCAAATATTGTTTCCATATCCACTAATGTTAGATCTGATATATGGAACATTCAAACAGATTTAGAGAGTTTTTGTTTTTTCTGCCATTGTCTAAATTTTCAAAAAGATCCTGCATGGTCACATGTAGCTATGATGATGCAGCTCTGTTTTTGTTGAAAGTACCCTACATTTTCAGCCATGCAGTTCTCCAGCTGAAAGGATTTCAAGGTGCTACAGATCAGAGCACTGGGAAATGACATCCATACAGTGATCCTGGTTGTGGGTCAGATTAAAAACAGGCAGCTGGAGACACCTCTCAAATTGTGCCACAACTAATTTTCTCAGTGTGCCCCACAACTGGGATAGCAATGCAGGTATTAGCTGAAGTTCATGAACTCAGTTAAAACTGTGTTTATGAGTTATGCATCTATAACTGATTTGTATTCATGATCCCTAGGTATTCAATAGTGTAGGGAATATGCAGAGATCATAAAAGTCCCCCAGTCCTGACTTTCCAGTCAGCAGTCATTTGAGCAATGAAGGTCTGTTCTCCTGCCAACAGGAGCCCTGGTGGTGCAGTGGTTAAATGCCAGTACTGCAAGCCACAAGGTTGTGAGTTCGATCCTGCCCAGCTTCAAGGTTGACTCAGCCTTCCATCCTTTCGGAGGTCGGTAAAATGAGTACCCAGCTTGTTGGGGGCATATATAGAAATGTATCGAAATACATGCTATTTGTAAGTTGTTCGCCACCTCGATCCATATGGAGAGGCGGGATACAAATAAAATAAAATAAATAAATAAATAAAAATTTCCATACACACTAGGAGCAATCTCTGGTGCAAAGAGGAATTGCAACAGTGATCCTACTTCTGACTGTTGTACTAGAGATAGCTCACAGGAGGGGGTAGGACTATCAGACCATTTCCACACTACACTGTCATGGTGTTATCATTCCACTTTTAACATCCTGTGGAATTCTGGGGCTTGTAGTTTGTAGCTCTTTGGCTCAGAATTCTAAATGCCCCTCTGCAAACTACAAACCCCAGGATTCCACAGGATGTTGAAAGTGGAATAATAGCACTATAACAGTATAGTATGGAAATGGCCTCAGTTGGCTGCATTCAGATCAACAGGAGAACAGACCACTGTTGCATGCAGCAGCTGCCTAATAAGACAGGACTAGAGGAAGGGAGGCAAGCCAGGAGATGCTGCTCAGTTATTTAGTTAAGTATGCTTAAATAAAATAACTGATCTAGAATCTCAGCCATCATTTCCATTGCCTTAATTTGCAACTATCTTTAGTTCAGCCAATACCTGACTGAACAAATAGGTTTTAGGGTCACATTTCGTCATTAACAACCATGAACATGAATTCCAAAAGTTATGACACTGTTAGTTTGGATTATAGTCCCATAACTACAGAACAGAATGCCACCCTGTCTTTTCTGAGTGTATCTCTGATGAAGAGTTCTGGAGCATGTGAAAATGCATTTATTTATTAAAATTTATTTATTAAAATATTTTTATCCTTCCCTTGATTTATTATTCATTTTATTTCATTTCATTTGTATGCTGCCTTTCTCCCAGAATGGGATCCAAGGTAGCTGCCAAAGGAAGTCAATTGAAAAAGCTTAACAATAAAATTTTAAAAGCAATTTAAAATCTCCACATTAAAGAATATAAAATAATTTAAAATACCCATAAAAGTTAAAGTAAATAAATAAAACATTTATTTAACTTAAAAAAAACCAAAATAATATCACAGTGTACAAGTAAAATACTTGTGCACTTTAATGATATTTGGGTTGGTCTTAATGAAAGTATTATCAAATTCTGATTTCTTTAAAAATATGAGTTTGCTTTTCTTGGGAAACTCTATCCAAAGCATGGTTTTGTAGGATTTGCTCATTACTCCAAAACTAGAAAAAAATGAATTTGTTCCAATAAATGGCAATACACAGCAGGAAGCAAATTTACTAAGCAAGGGAAAGATCTGTCAGAATGCAATTTGGGGGAAATCAGGCACCTCCAGGCATGAAGGAACTGAGATCTCACTGTGAGAGCTCCCTCTTTATATTCTCACCTGTAACCAGAGATGGACAGAATGAAACATCCAAGCTGTTCATGGAAGAATTAATTCGGGAATGCAAAAAGCATTCAATAGCTGCTTTGTCACAGTTGCAGAGAAAGCGTTCACAGGAATCATCCAACTCTGAAGATGAAAGAAAACCATGCTTTAAAAAAGAGAGAGAGGCTTGCATACAAAGTGGTATTGAGAGATCTGTTTTCACACTCGGCCTTCTCACTATAAGATTTTGTACTGGACTAGTGGATTTCATTTTGTAGCTGGGGAATTCTACATAGTGTTTCTGACACTCTTCAACCAGCAGAGAATGAGCTTGCAACTGAGGAATTTTGCAGTTTTGATGCAACAGAGAATTCAAGTGTCTATAAAATGAGTCCTCTTCTCCAATATCTGGCTTGGAAAGGATTGTCTTCAAGTGGGCCACATAATGCAGCCCCACAAGTGTTCTAGGGCTGGAAAAACAAGTTCTGGTTTATAAGCATTTGGACAGGATCTCCTTCATATCTTACCACTTGCTGTGTTGGGCTGAGATGCATGAAAAGGCCTTCTCTGTAGCCAGATTTAGGCTTGGAAATCTCTCATGGGCAGCCTCCTGCTGCTGTGCAGAAATCATTCATTTTGGGAAAGCATTCAGCCTGCTACATTTTAAACTTCTTTAGCATCTTCGTCTAGTGTCGCTGGTGGCTTCTATGTCTGCATAATCTGATAAAGGAATTAGTCTGAATTTTAAAGGAGTTGTCCAGGGTGCTGAACCCTTTCCTCAAAATAGTTTCAGCACGCTGGATATCTCCTTTAAGACTAAACCCAGGACTGAATTCACCCCACTGATATGACAGCTACCACCTGTCACTATCTTCATTTGGACTATTTTAATTTCTCTTCTATCATTTTCATTTGCCATTAATTGCATTTCATTTTCTTCCTTTTAATTCTTTCGTAAACCACCTTTGATTCTATTTTAAGTGGAAACATCAGCTTTTTCAAAAATATACTATAAGCAAAAAAGAAAAAAAAAAGACACCATCCCGAGATTAGATTCCTTACTAGGTTTGCGTATCTTCACTTCTTTCATTCTTGCATGCAAAACCAAACAATTTTCAAAAGTTGTCTCCACAAAGGGAGATTGTGGGAGTTTTTGTGCAATTTTTTTTTGCATTTTTTTTTTTGTGAAAAACTCACAAAAACTCCCCCCCCCCACAACAACAGTTTTGAGCAAGATTTTTGCAGTGGGCGGCAGGCACAAAACATACTTTTGCCAATGCATAACTTTAATATTTTCACACAGGACAATTTTTTGAAATAATTTTTTGAAAAATAAATTAATTTCACACACACACACACACACACACACACAAATCCACAAGGTGGAGGGGGAATCTTGCAGCAGTTGATCTTTGGGGGTGGGAGGGGTTGTCTTCACACTCTTTCTCATCAATGCGTAGGAAAATTTGCAAGATTTTTTTCCCCACGTCCCAATTTCTTGACCTTTCTTTCTCTTTAGTCTTACCACAGGTGATATTTTTTGTGAGGCAGGTGACATCCATATTAATCTTGGCAGGATCCCACATACATTCTTCATCAGTTGCCTCTTCATAGCACTTCCGGTGTTGGAAACAACATCTTAGAGGTGGGGGAGAGGTGGAACACAATAAAATAATCACATTAGAAGTCATGTGTGATTTCATCTGGATATTGACCTAGCCTCAAACCTATTTTCAGCAGCAGGCCTTAGCCTCATAGGAGGCCTACTGGGAAAGCATCCTCTTTCACATATCTCTAAGCAATCACAGGAAGCCCTCATGTATCTGGAATTAAGGTAGAGTGAAGCTCTGTAATCCTGTTGGCATCTTTTTGCATGCATAAGTTCTCCTGTGGAAGCTGTCAGCCATTTTTATCAGATGTGGATTTGCCATTCAATTCAATGTTGTGATGTTGATTTAGGCATGTGATGCCACTATATATGGATCACATTGCACATAGATGCTCATGCGGATTTGGTTATGCATTTGGTTTCACATTATTGTCAGACTCACCCATCTACTTCATCTGCAGGAAGGCCTTCCATCTCAAATCGGCAGGCACAACCGTAGTCTTCAAAATCTCTTGGACAAATGCCAGTCACACACTTCATTTTGCTCACAAAGTTAAGCAAGGCAGGAAAGTTTGTGAATATAGATTGGAGCCAGGTGAAGTGAGGACCTAAACAGTCTAAATGAAGATGCGTGTTAAGAATCCAGAATATTAAGATATTTTCTCCCTGAAGGCATATTGAATTTTATAAGGAGACAAAAAAGACTGACTTACCAAAAAATAGTGCAACACCTTCCACATTTGCAAAGACCCCGCTGAAGAATGTAATGTTATCTGAATATAAATAGTTGCACAATATTAATTGCACAGATTCTTCACTTCATTTTTTATACACACACACACACACACACACACACACACATACACAGAAGGACACATTTAGAGAGAAGGAGACCATCACAGTGCAAACTTAGAAAATTCAATCATACGACATTGCTATATAATTACTTTTCTACGTGAGCATCATTTCCTTGTTACTTTTCCTCATTAGTAGGAGAAAAAAATCATTTTGTAAGTAACGTAACTTACAAAAGCATTCTAACAGTGTTATTTTTGGTGCTACTTTTTCAAGTAACAAGTAGCATTTATTTGTTTTGTTTACTTGTTACTTTGGGGAGAAGGTTTGGGGGACTTATTTTTAACGCCACACTAATTTCTTGCTGATTTGGATGGATTTCTTTCGAGACACGGAACCAAAAGTAACAGTTTCCAGTGAGTAATTTTAGATCATAGAAATGTTCAACATCAGTTAGTTACCTTTAAAAACTGCAATGAATAACAGCAGCACTTTCATTTGGAAGATACAACTTTCCAAGTTTTGCATTCAGTTCAATATGTGCTGGGAAATACTGGTTGTCTTGCCCTCCACTCGCTATAAGGCAGTCACTAAATTTTATCTTCCACTAGGAGTGAAAGGAAACCAAAAAAGCCCCATGCTTTGCATGCAGAATAACCCAGATATTCTCTCTCTGGTTTCTCCAGTCAAGAAGGATCTTAACAGCTAGCACAACATGGAGGAAACCCCACCTTGAGTAACCAACAACTCAGACCAGGCAACAGTCTGCAACTTCACACATTCATACTTTCACCAAGAAGCTTCTTTTGCTAGACAGATCTTGAATGAAATCTGCTTACTTAAGTTCCTCTCTGTCCCATGTGGAAGATCCATTGGAACTGCTGGTGTCTCTGATCCTTGACCTCCTGGCTCACCCAGAAGAAACAGCAATTACAACAGAAAAAAATAAATCAGAACAGTTCCCAAAGCCAACATAGAGTTTGTAGGCCAAAGGTGGGCAACTGCAGCCTTCCATTTGTTGTTCAACTGCAACTTCCATCAAACTTAGGTGGCGTATTCACTTATGAGGATACTAGAAATTGCAGTTCAATAACATCTAGATGGCTCAGATTGCCATCCCGTGCCTTCCATTCATGTGCTACTTAAGAGGAACCTAATTTTATTATCAAACATGCACTTAGAAGGAACTAGAGCCAGCCGTTGCTTTCTGATGGTTAATACATTAGTTACATAATGCCATGCTTGTCAAAAATGTGTGTTGCATTCACACTAAGTATGTTTTTACAAGTATACTGACAAAGTCTTGGGTGTAGACCTCAAATGTAATGTATGAAAAGTGCATTTGTAGTTGAACGTGTATTTTAGGAGCTATCCTCCTCTTTGATACACCATATCATGTGATGAAATCCCAAGACCAGCTTTAATCCAATTTGCGCAAACGTTCCCACAAGTCTGAATTGGTAACAGCAATGGCAGTTGTGGCAAACTGAACCTCCAAATATAATTTCATGAGAAAGGGTGAATTGTGTCTATCGATCATATCCATCTTTCCTAACTTACCATAGAAAAACTGAAACTTTTTTCATAGAATCATAGAATCATAGAATCATTTTTTCGCCCTAGTATATCAGAAAGGAAACCAATTCGAACACTTCTGAATAATTTATGTTTGGGGGAGCATTCAGACATGAATAAAGGCACGTGCACACACACCTGCTAATGTAAATGGTACCAGAAGAGAGAGGGGGACTTTGCTACTTGATTTGGAAGGTCATTATTTTGTCATCTTAGGATAACAGTTAGAATCATAGAATTATAGAATTATAGAGTTGGAAGAGACCACAAGGGTCATCATGTCCAACCCCTTGCCATGCAGGAATAACTTCTTGCCATGCAGTTCGATAACAGTCTGCTATTAGTTGCCTTTTAATTCATACTCTTCATTAGGTCTTATATACAAAGAGATCTTATGGCACCTTTGAGAATAAGGCTATTTCTGCACTAGACTATTATAGTGCTATTATTCCACTTTCAACCTCCTATGGAATCCTGGGGTTTGCAGTTTAGGGAGGGGCTTTTGAGGCCCCTCCTCTAAACTGCAAACCCCAGGATTCCATAGGAGGTTGAAAGTGGAATAATAGCATGATAACCATCTAGTGTGAACATGGCCTAACTAAGACAAAGAAGTTAGGAGCATAAGCTGAGGAAGTAGACTTAAATCTACGAAATCTTAGGCTACCGACTTCTTTCTCTCATTTAGCTTCAAAGGTGCTACAAGATCCCTTTGATCCAGACTAACATGGCTATGTCTTTGAATTCACGAGGGCCACATTGTGAAACACAGACTATGAAAATAATTAAGGCACAGTTGCATTATCCAGGTAAAATCCATGCAAATTATTCTAAGGATGCTCAGGGATTGGTTAGTTTATTTTTCAATCATGGGTTTTTACTTCTCTCTTTTCTCTGCTTCCAGCACAAAACCCCAAAAGATATCTCTTTTGTGTTTGTCTTTCCTCATACATTTATCCCTTAGCATATATTAAGGATTTGGTGAAGACAAAAAATAAATAAATTGTCCCCTGTATGATGCATAGAGTATGCACATTGATATAAGAAATGATAGTTGTATGGGGCTCAGATGGAAGTAGTCTTGGATACCTACCACTAACAGATTATTGGTGCTGGCAGTGCTGGATCTGCGTTTTCATCTGTAGTGCATAGCATCATAAAATCTTAAAGCTGGAAGGGGCCATCTATTCTATCTTCTTGCCATGCATAGGGCTAAGAAGGCAGGGCTTTAATGTATATCTTAACTCTGCATTGAAATCAAGGTTTTGCCAATGAATTTTCCCAAGAACGAAAGTGGAGAGGGGAATTCTAACACTCCACTGATAAAACTTCTTAGGAAAGGACTACATATTCATTACTAGTATGCAGCTAGGGGGAGGTCCTGTTTTGAAAACCAATTTTCACACACTCTTATGATTCTCAGGTTGGCCATGGTATCAGATTTTTGGAGAAAAATCAGTCCCCAAAGTGAACAAAAGTCTACAGTCAGGATCTTACATGGCACTTGAACAATATAAATGTACCCTCAGGTAGTTACATGGTGGTTTTACTACACCACATTTCTGAATACTGACATTGTACAAGCAATGCTATATTGGCCAGCTTGCCTACTTATTTTGCCCCGTTGTACACTGAAGAATGTACAGTGGCTGTTTCTGCAATTCTAGTGAATCAAGCAGTACACCTCGATGCGCTGACAAATAGCCACAAACCATCCAAATGCACAATTGAAATCCCAGCTCCCAACAGTTACTCCCAACTGGGTTATATCTGTTGAATCAATTCCTGAATGCTGAGTCAACAGGTAGGAAAATACATTTTCTTCAACGGCTATATTTTATTTAGGACTTATAAGGGAATTCTGGAGAACCACAGAAACCCACTGGGTGACCTTGGGCAAGCCACACTTTCTCAGCCTCAGAAGAAGGCAAAGGCAAACCCTCTCTTAACAAATCTTGCCAAGAAAACCCTGTGATAAGTTTCCTTTAGGGTCACCATAAGTCAGAAATGACTTGAAGACACACAACATCAATAGGATTCAGGCTCATATGAAGTAGTTACATTTCTGGACTTATACCAACACAAACTAAACACGTCAATTGCATGATCACCAAAAAAAAAGGTACAACCACGTCTTTAACAGAACTTGGAAAGTTGTGTTGCGAGAAGGTCAGTGTGTGTGTGCATGTGTTTCACAAATAAGAAAATTAAGAAGCAATAGGAAATGTACAGTGGCTATTTTTGTACCCACAATGCATTCAGTGGTACATCTGAAGGCACTCACAAATAGATACACACCATTCCCAGAGTATGGAATTCTTTCCCTCATGAGGCTAGGTTGGCCCCCTCTCTGTTCTCTTTCTACCTTTTTGTTTGGTGATTCTCAGCTGGAGCAGACCCACTGAAACAACTGTTGAATGGCAAGTCAACACATAGGCAAATCCGATTGATTCAATGGCTGTGATCTAGTTTGGATTAGTAATAGGATTTAGGCCATGCAAAGAAGTCACACTTGTAGAACTTCACTTAACTCAGCCATGAACTGAATATGTCCTTTCAAGAATGGCTAAAAAAGTACAGTTGTGTGTGTAAGTGAGTGTATGCAGGTTATCGCACCTACAGGATTCCAGTTCATCTCTGGCTTTTCACTTCCAGAGTTTTTATTTATTTTTTTATTTTTTTATTTTTTTATTTTTGCAGGGAGAGGGAGCTGGATGTTACACTGAAGCCACTGTTTCAAGTGGTGTTTTGGATCATTTGAGGGTGATTCTGCCCCCAGAAAAAAAATTGAACAATATTTTTGTTAAACACAAAACTTAAGTGCACAAAACAACATGCAAGAGAATAAAAAAGCACACACACAAAAAGAAACAAGAAAAAATCCCAACCACTTAAAACAAACCGAATGAAAAACTACTTAACCTAAAAAATAGGAGGGGAAAAAAACTAAACTAAAACAAGGCCAGAAGATAATGGTTTTTGCAAGAGAAAGAGCTTGACCTTGGCTGGGAATAAACTGCATTGGTGCCAAACTTCCTCCACCCCTGTTATACCATCACAGACTTCTTCAGAGAACTACATATTCTCAGCCAAGGGATGGCTGAATACACCTGTGTTCCTTTCTTTAATATTCATGTCTCTTACCCGTGGCAATAAAGTGGAGGATTTCATCTGGGGGGATTCTCTGTTTCAGGAGCTGTAAAAATATATGTGGGACTGTGTGTGACCCAGGACCCACATATTGCTGACTTGTATTATACAACTACTTAGAAGATGCTACAGATGCTATACTTGAAGCAAATCGTCTGCAAACCCTACTGAACATTGCTGGAGAGATGGTAACACAATTTTCCACTTACCACTACTCTGCAATATCATCAACACATTCACCAGTAGGATTAGCATCATCCTTTTGCAGGAAATTTTCCTGGCAAATTAAATGACATGTTAAGACTGTGTACATTTCTCTTCAAATCATAAAACACAGCTGTCCTGAAGAGCGGGGAGCCATTATGAAAGTATTGTAATCACCCTGATTTGTGTTGATATAGCAACGATGAAGGAGAATATTGCTCTAGGACAGCGGTTCTAAACCTTTTTTTTTTATACCCCTGGTGGCCTAAATACCCCAAAGGCATGAGATCTTGTCTGATCATGAAAGCTAAGCAGGGTCAGCCCTAGTTAGTTCTTGGATGGGAGACCACCAACAAATACCAGGTGCTATAGGTTATATTTCGGAGGAAGGGACTGGAAAAAAACACCCCTTAGTATTCCTTGCCTAGGAAAATGCTATGAAATTCATGGGGTCACCATAAAGAAACAGGCAAATTGAAGGCACATACAGATACAAAAGTTCCCCTGAGCTCAAAGGATATAGAACTGCAGCTTGGAAAACTTACCCTGTTTGCTGGTATATAAGACTCACTTTTTTTCCTGAAAAATACTGTTTGAAAATGGAGTGCGTCTTATGCATCAGTGCATCTTAATTTGCCGGCATATAAGTGGGGTGTGTCTTATAAGCCAGTGGATCTTCATTTGCCAGCATATAAATGGGGTGCATTTTATATGCTGGCTCATCTAACATGCCAGCAAATATGGTATCCAAGAATCATGTTGATTCACTTTCATATTCTATATTCATATAGTTTTTATTTGAAAGAATTGGTGTGATCTAGATTTTTTGCTCCTTCACAGTTAGCAACTCCATAGCACTTTCATGATGGTAGTGGAGAATGATGGCTTCTATGTCAATGGGCTGGTAAATGTACCCCAGGTTTTAGTCCAAACTTCTAAAATGTTTACCAAGGTGCAAAGCCCAATGTCCCAAACAGATTCAGCATCTTGCATAGTTCCTATTCAAGTTCAGACTAAAATCCAGAATGAATTCACTGCTCCACTGTCACAGGAGCAACCAGATATGGCTCAAAGAACTTGGCATCTGTTAGCATGTTTCAAAACCAATGGCATAATTATCACTATATTATGGAACAGCACATTGCAACACTGAAACACACTGAGAATAATTCAGTCTGCCTTCTGTCTGCTTAGATCTCTGGTGTCATCCAGTCCTTGGAGGTAGCACTCGTCAGTGTGGAAGAAATACACTCCTTCTCAGCTGGGTGTCAGTGATATTTGTCAACTGCACATAGGAGCAAAAACTTTCTTTTTTTTCCTCTATAAAATTACGAGAGTTTTCATATATTTTTAATGGGTTTTTTTGAGAGTTTGAGACTTTTTGTGGATAAAATTGTTGGTCCAAAACAAAAACAAAAAAACACAACCTTGGTTTTGTGCAAAAAACCCCTCATTTTCTACAGAGAACAGTATGTTTGTGTGAAATTCATTGTTTTCTGCTCAAAATGCTATTTTCTTCATTAAAGGCAAGTTTTTCACAAAGAAAATTTTTCACAAACATTTTTTGGAAGTGTGAAAAAAATTGTGGCAATGGACCACTTTCCAAACAGGGTGTCTCAAGACACCCTTTCTTCTCCAGGATCAGGGAAAAAAATGTGAGCATTCTTTACATTCTTATGATAGAGATTGCAATGGAACATTGCAAACATGCCTCCTTAACTGGGAGACAGCAGAGGTAGAAATGCATTGTGTGTACACATGACACACATGGGATACTGTAGAACAAGCACATCTGCATGTTTAAATAAAAACTATCAGGGTGTTCCTTAAAGCTGTAGTCCTTAACAGGGACTGCACAGAAACACATGTAGAATCTGACTGCATGTGTTCAGAATCCAGGTCATCATTGCAGTCCCAAATATATGAGCGGTGCAATCCTTTACAATTTTTTTTTTTTTTAGGTAAGTTTGGCTGGGTCCAAGTGGACTTCCTCCCAAGTTGGTATGATTATGATTGTTCCCTTCTCCTATTTTTGCTAAAGGTTACTGCCAAGTGAACAGGTTTTAAGCTAGGTACCATTCCAAATGCTCCCTAAGAGCCCCTTCCAAGAAAAAACACAGGGAATGGAACTTACCTGGAGGAATATTGCCCAAAGGAAGGTGAAAATTGGCTTTAAGAAGGTGAGGACTTGGTGATTTATACCCTTCTGGATATGTCCCCCCTTCCCATGTGACCACTTTCTTCATCAGCCCCCCTCTCCATCCCTTTCTCAATCGGTCCTTTCATTAGATTTCTGCAGGTCATAATGCTTGCAGCAGTAAGGTTTAACATTATAGATCATTTATATACTTTGGGGCTATATTAAATAGGCCTATTCTCCAGGGTACTGCGAGTTACCAAACTAATACAGGCCCCGTTGTAATTAAACAACAATTGTCCCTCTGTTATCCGTCTCCTACGAAGTCATGTGACCACTGCGGTAAGAACTTAATGAGAGGCAACGTTCCATGTTGAGAGACAGGTGAAAATCTAGACTGCCTTACAGACCCTGGCTTTTCCAAGCGTTGAAAAGCTTAGATGTGTGTTTGTGTGCTTGTGTGTGTGATAGGAGAGAGAGAGTGTATGGGTAGCAGTGGAATCCATGCACACACACACTCAAAAGCATGTCTGTCTATCTGTGAACTAACAATACATTTGGGTTTCTTCGGTTGCTTAAAATAAAAGTGAACAGCATCCAAGATGGGAGTTCAGAACGCTCTACTCTCAACATCCTTAAGTGGATAGAGGAAGGAGAGGGCTTGTTTTCTGCTGCTCCAGAGACCAGGACAAGGAGCAATGGATTCAAGCTGCAGGAAAGAGGATTCCACCTGAACCTCAGGAAGAACTTCCTGACAGTCAGGGCTGTCCAGCAGTGGAATCTGCTGCCTCGGAGGGTAGTGGAATCTCCTTCTTTGGAGGTTTTTAAGAAGAGGCTGGATGGCCATCCGTCGGGAGTGCTTTGAGGGTGTTCCTGCATGGCAGGGGGTTGGACTGGATGGCCCCTGGGGTCTCTTCCAACTCTACATTTCTATGATTCTATGATTCTATGCTGTTATGTATCATCCTCTAGGCTGAGATCATGTGGTAGGTGTTAAGGTCCAAGGTGTGTTGATCCTGAAATTCTCCCTTATATCCAAAGTACAGACTTGAAAGATACAGAACCTCTGTTTGAAGCACAGACAAATCAAAGAGGCTGTGGGTGTTCTAAATTAAAATGTCAGGCCACTGGGGCCACAAGCTTCCCAGTTAGGATGTCAAGCTTGTGATTCAAAACACGCACATAGGTCTGTGGTTGTTTCCTCCATGTAAGTGCTCGTTGTTTGTTTTTAAATCATACATACAAATACATTTTTATATATTTGAATAAAGTTACTGAACATCTTTTTAAGGTAGAATCTAGATCCCAGAACGACACCATAAATTGAGTGTGATTTAATAAGTTACTTGTTCAAATAAAGCATTTTGACTTCCTTTATAATGTCAGTTCAAATAGGAGTTTCACACACAGTCAGATAAACAGAATGAGAGCCTTTATCAAGGAGATGGAGTGTGACTTTACACTCAAAAAGTTACATGGCAGTTGTGCAAAGTCACCTCATTAATGAATTGAAATCTACCCCAACCAAGTGCATAACCAACTGTATGTGAATGGGTGCAAAAGCAACGCAAAGTGCACATTCATTTGTAGCTTGTAATAGGTACCATGTAGCATTTTCTACGCACATGGATATACAATGTGCATTCATTGCAAAGTAGCATAACATGTGCAACTCCCCTTCTGTAACTGTGAGCTGAATGTGAATGTTGTGCATCAAACAAAAACAGAATTCCATCCCTCACTATGGCTGGCAGGATTTTAAGGCGCATTTGGGAGTCTGATTGGGAGACAGAGTGTAGCTACTATATCATGGCTACATACCCAATGCAGAATCTCAGCCATTTTTTTTTAGGAAAAAAGATCACAGATTGGAGTAACAAATTAATATGTTATTAATTCCCAAGCTCTGCAACAGTTGGTGCCTTTGCAAAAATCCATCTGTTAGTCTCAATTAGAATAGACCCACTGAATCAATAAGATTTACCTCTATGTTGACTCATCACCCAACAATTGATTCAGTGAGTATATCCTAGGTGGAACTAACCAATAGGATGCAGGCCTGATTATGAGCCACACAGATCACCCGATCAGTGTTTTCCCCACTTCTGCAAGTTGTATTGTATTTCAGTTGAGTGGATGGAATTCCTTCCTAAATTATGCATGAACTGCATTATCCAATGGAAAACCAGTTCTGAACTGGCCATCCTACCACACTCTGGTCTGAAGAGGCTCTGGGGCTATCTGTAGGATTTGATATTCAGTTGTTCATACATGCAGGCAAACAGCAGTGGTTGTGGCTCTAATGTCAGTGGCTTAAAGAATCCACTCCAGAATTTACTCCAACATTTCAAAGAGCTATCCAGCGCTGAACTTTATTTCCAAAATAGGTTCAGCACAAGAGAGAGCTCCTTTAAACTTTAAACCAGGGGTGGTCAACTATGGGAGCCTAAGGGGCTACATTAGCCCCCTTGAAGACTTTGGAGGGTTGCATTGTCCCACTGTTCCCCACCCAAAATATTTCCAAATATCCCCAGATATGTTCTGGAGGGGACAAGGGTATTTACAATATCTTTTAGGCTTATTTGGACCATTTTAGGCCCAGGAGAGTCCCTTTTGAACTACAGAAAGTGACCAGTCACTTCCTTCAGTGAAGCAAATGTCCTCAAGGGCGTGTAAGGACATTTTCACCACATTTTGACCCCTCCAAAGGGGTTGGTTCAGGCCAAGGAGTTTATTTGGGCTTCTTCTGGGCCTAAAATAGTCTATGGGGGTAAGAATATGGTGAAAATGCCCTTATGCCCCTCAGAGGGCATTTGGGTCATTTTAGTGCAAAAAAAAATTGAAAAAAACTGTTTGATTTCGACTCCTGAAGTGCTCTGAGAGCCATCAAAACAGACCAGGGGGCCTTATATGTCTTGCAGGCCAGACTTCTCCAACCCCTGGTTTAGGCTAAGACACAGTATGGATTCCTCATCCCCTCCTGGACGTAGAAACTGAGATTGCAAGCAAGTGACTTGAGATTGCAGTCTGGGACAGGGATCATCACTTAGTGGTAGATATATGTGCTTCATGCAGCTAGTTCCACTCTCAGTTCTTGGCATTTCCAGGCAGAGTAGGGAAAGGACTCAACTCAAGACCCTGAAGTGCCACTGCAAATCAGGATGGATCAGCAACAGGCGATATATGTGGCCCTTATGATGTTTATTAACTGCAACTCCCATGATTCCTCACCACTGGATGTGTGAGGTAGTGTCGCTTAGAGTTGCAGTCCAATAATATCTGGCAGCCAACATGATTTCCCATCCTTAACATAAACAGGATGGAAGCTAATGGTCCATGCCTTTTAAAGACAAATTCATACTCTGAACATATCCCTGTGGATAAACTCTATACCAGTGCTACTCAAAATGGTTGTCTGTGGACTGGTGCTGGACCATGAGCCATTGGCTGACAGCCATGAAGAGTTTCCAGGTAAGAAATATGGTACCAGTCCCTGGTATACCATGAGAAAAGCCTACCATTCCACCACAAAAAATGGTTTAACAACCACTGTTCTATACCAATAACACCTTGGTACACCATAAACAGCTTTAACATAAATCCTATTAAATATATGCCTGGTTTTTTTTAATAAAAAAGCGAAGAACAAACAAAGAAACAAAGTCCCACAACATTTCCAAGACATTATTTCAGCATAACTCTTATGTTTCTGGGTTTTGGTTTTAATTTGGATCTGTCGTAATGCTATTTCAAACACAGTAAACAATCCATGGCTCACAAAACTAATGAAAACATTTTACAAAAGGTGATATACAAAATAATTCAAATTATTTCATTACAATTTAGGTCTTTTTGGTTTGAATTTCACCTTCTACTAATTATCAGACTTGGTTTAAGCATTGCAGGGAAGGGAGAAGACTACTCAAATGGGGGAAAAATGTGTCCTGCTTCTTTGTTCTCCTGTGTAATTTGTATCCATCAGAAACTCCTTGTATTGGATAGTGGATTGAAACCTAAGAATTGGTGTGAGCCTTCTTGTAACCAACAGCTCCTCTTGAGGTTTTAAATAGACTTACAAATACTTGCAAGGCATTTTTGCTTCAAAGCTGAAAAACAAAGTGGGGAAAGGGTGAGTGAGTGAGTTTGCATATAAAGTAATGGTTAAAAAAAAGGTGGCTTAAATTCCAGATTTGCAAACATATAGTCAGAGGCAGATGGTGGCTTCCATGTTAATAGGACTATGAATCTGTTCCGGGTTTTAGTCTGAATTTAAAGGAGCCATCCAAGATTCTGAATTCTATTCCCAAAATAGGTAAAACCCAGAGTGGATTGGCTTCCCTACTGACATGGAAGCTACCAGCAATCATGAGTTTCCATGCAGTATTTGACTCCGCTTATTCTGCTTTGAACACATGCAAAGAATAACATTCCAGAAATTTGTGGCAAAAGTCAACCATTCATAAATAATCCAGTTACAGGGTTTGGGAAAGTCATTTTTGGACCACAGCCTCCAGCTGACGAATTCCACCTTGTCTGGGGGGTTTGGGAGTGACAACCCAAAATGTAAGTTCCCTGGGGTCTGATCACTTGTAAGCAATTACTTGGGAAGCTGAGGAGGTGAGTGCACATGGCTGTGTTTCCTCATTGTAAGACATCCATGCCACCTTCTTTCCAACCTTCTGCCCAGTGTCCAATGACAGCAAAACTTGGACGAAGGAAGGAAAACATGTGAACTGGAAGGCAAAAAGAAGATCTGTCAATCATGTGCAATTGTCCTCTTGCACAAAAGCTGAACAATCAGGGTCACAATCCCATTCACAGTTACCTGGATATAAGCAAAAACTGAAGTGAATAGCCTAAATCCTATTGTTAGTTCAAGCTAGAATAACTCCCTTGAGCAAATGGGTTTCCCCTATGTATTAGTGTCTGTTTTTTAGTGTCTGTTTTCTGGGTCAGTTTTTGATGAAATTAACCAGTATAATGTCTAGTGTGATAGAATTAATTTGTCATAATGAAAGGAAGGATGGTGTAGGTAGTACAAGTTATGGATACCAAATCTGCAACCATGGTAGAAGAGAAAGGGGGAATTTAAGGTACATTTGCAGTTTGGAACATGAAAAGAATGCTAAACCGACTTATTTTTGAAGGCCAGTAAACCTACTAACCAGTCCAAAGTTTAACTGCTAGACAACTTTTTGCTTTGGATTTGAATTCTAGAATTATTGAAAGGCCAGATCTATTACACCTCACAGATACAAAGGTGCAGAAGAAGAAGCTGAACACCAATTTGTTCCACTTCCTTGTAACATAGGCCCTTTTCACACGGGGTTAAAAAAATGGTATACAGCAACCTCTGACAGAGGTTGTCTACACCGCAATGTGGATTGGGGCGGACTACTTTTGTGTAGTTCCACACCCCAATCCGCGCAGGGGAGACCGGAAGTGGCGGCGCCGTGTGCTTTTTGCAAACCACTTTTCAAGTGGTTTTTAAAAAGCACAGGGCATGCAGCCCTGTGCAGCCCCATCGCAGGCCCCGGTGTGGATTTGCAGGTGCACGCAAGTGTGCGCTTGCAGACTGGCCGGGGGCCAGGCTTCTGGCTGGCGAGCTTCTCCGGTTGGCGGAGAACCTCCGCCAGCCGGAAGCTGCCATTTTGGACACCGCAGGATGCTGCAGGACGCCGCCACATGTGGAGCAGCGAACTCGCGCTGCTCCATGTTGCGACGGCTCCAGGTAAGCTCCATTTTGGCGTGTTTCCGGGCATGGCTTCCTCCGTGTGTGAAAAGGGCCATAGAAAGAAAACATTAATCCAGACTTAGAATAGCTCCACTGAAATCAGTAAAATGTAAAGCAGTCATGACTCATGACTAGCGTTTTCCATCGATTTCAATAATACCAGTCTAAACATAGTTAAGTCTGAGGCTCGGCCTTTTGAAAAATTCCACATGGAACTTCTACTTACTCTTTGAATAAACTGTTCTTTTGACTTTTTCACAGACATACACCGCATTTTTCAAGAACCAGGAATAGTTTTCAAAGCAGAACCTAAAGAGTTTTACCAGAATCGAAAGATAAAAAGATAAATGGAATATTTCATTGTTCATGCATGTATATTAACCCTACACTAACCATTCCCTGTGTAGGAGAGAAAGAGAGAGACTTATAGTCCTGTTTCACTACACTGTTATAGTGCTATTATTCGATATTAACTGCCACGGCAAGATTATGTGGAATTCTTGGAGCTTGTAGTTTACAGAGGCCCAAGAGCTCTCTGGTTGAGAATTCTTAAAGCCCCTCCTTGAACTGCAAATCTCAGATTTCCACGCAATGTTGTCATGGCAGTTAAAGTGGAACAATAGTGTGATAGCAGTGTAGTATGATAAAATCCAGAGACAAAGAGAGAGAGAGAGAGAGATCTTCCTAACCACTTTCTATACAGCATGCATCATTTTATCTTTAAGAAGTGTGGAAAAGTTGTAGGAGGTCAAAAACATTCACATCTCCTCCCACAACACTGCTGGCATTGCCACATTTTATGTTGCAGTAGCAGCAGTAAAAAAAACAAAAAAAACCCTAGTTTTTTAAAAAGATACTCCCCAGTGCACTTTGAGAATCATCATCATCAGAATAATAACAATAACAATAACAATATAATTTGATAATAATAATTATTAATAATAATTTAATAATAATAATAACTTTGATGATGATAATAATAATATAATTTAGTAATAGTAATAATTTAATAATAATAATAATAATAATAATAATAATAATAATAATAATAATAATAATAATGATGTTATAATCATGTGCTTGTTTGTTTGTTTGTTTGAATGTATTGAACATGCTTCCATTTGCAAACATGAGTTAAGGGAAATGCATGTCTTGTTTAAAGAGAAAGCAGTGACTTTTGTCACTGTGACTTTTGTCTTCATGGACAGTAGGGTGGTTTGATGGGGTACAAAAGTGGACAAGGGCTAATATGGCCCCTGGGTCATGTGTTGACCATTCCTCCTTCAGCATTTCTCTCTCCATACTTCATTCTTTTCTAACAGAAAAAAAAAGATCTCAGCTGTAATCCTTCTAGCCTTCTCATTCATTCTGCTTGCCTTTTTGTCTGTCTTCTTCTGCTCTGTAGTATTCTTTATGTGATATGGCAAGCAGAGCTACAGACAGTAATCCAATGTGGATCCTACCCTCAGTGCCTTTGTGGCTACACCCTTTTACACTGAATTTGCAGTAGAACAATAAATTAAACTGTAAAATTCATCATTTTAATATCCAGTTTAGAAAGATCTTTCTGGAGTTTCTCAGCTTGTCAAAGCACTAGAATCCAATGTCAACCTGCTAAATTAAATTATGGCATTCTAATCTTTCCCTCAAACTTTCTCATTGTGCCAAATCCATAATTTCAGGATTTTTTCTTTTGCTTTTTTAAAAGACTCTTAACTATAATGATAAGAATTCATCCACACAAAGACAAAATACAGTCCTTAATAGCCTTTTCTTCTTCCTCGTATTCCTATTCCTGATTTTTTCTTTTAAAAAGTAAGACTGGTTCTGGTATTTACCTCATAGCTTCATCTCTTGAGTAGCTTCTGTCCCTCGAACAAAGACACAGCTGATAAAATTTGCACAGCTCCATCACACACGGATTTATCTTTTGAACCGGGATAGGTGGAGTAGTCATAGAGCTCCCTTTCTTGGTTGCCTGTGGACATCCTAGGGAAAAACATAATCCCAAGGTAGCCCGTGTATTTGACATATCAAAAGCAGGGAATCAGACACTTGTGGGCACATCTAATAGTTTATTTACAAAGAAGAAACACATCTTTTCAAATAGAGGAAGAAAGCCCCAGGGGTCCTTCAAAGATGATGGCAGAACAACACCAAGGAATTCTGGAAAGTCATCCTTTCATGTTCCTTTTAAGAAGAAACTTGCAGTACTATGCTATGAAAGAACTCCATTATGGATTCCTTTGGCCTGGTTGATGCCTGTTATATGAGAAGTATAATTTCTTGACATATGCAACAGTTTGTGGGAAAGAAACTGTCTCCTATTTTGAAGAAGCTGAAAATGAAGTTGGCCACAACATTTCAAAGTTATAATGTTCAGAGGAAGTGCCTTCACTGTATTCAGTCCAAAGGCACCTTTCTTCTTCAGGTTCAAGCTGTAGGTGAGAACAGCAGTAGGAAGAGAGACCAAAATGTCACATCATGCATTTGAAACATGAGTTGGCTTTGTGTGCTAGTGATTTGCTGCCCCATCCCAAAGTTAAAAATATGATTCAGGAAGCTGTTTGGATGCCTGGCTGATGATATTGAGGAATCAAAATAAAAAGTATTAAAACTGATAGAAGCAAATTTTTTTTTTGGTTGTTATCAATTTCAGCTGTTAGATGTATGAAGTATATTATTTTTTTAACCAATGTATTTTTATGGAAAGTGCAAAAGATTAGCTATGAAAGAAAGAGATAGATCCTCAAGTGTAAAGATATACCATGAAATGCTGGAATCAGAATCATCCATGCCATGACTTCTGTGTATGGTTGTGTAAACTGAAGAAAATGGACAGGAAGAAGATCAACTCATTTGAAATGTAGAGCTGGAAGAGAATTCCATGGATACTATAGGTTCCCAAAAAGACAAATACATGGTTCCAAGAGCAAATCAAGCCTAAACTCTCCTTAGAAACCAAAATGACTAAATCTAGGCTATTGTAGAAAGCCAGCATAGGGCATTTCCACACTAGACTGTTATAGAGCTATTATTCCACTTGCAACATCCTATGTAATCCTGAAATTGCAAACCCCAGGATTGCATAGGATGTTGCAAGTGGAATAATAGTGCTATAACAGTCTAGTGCAGAAATGGCCATAGTGTAGTGGTTTGAGTGCTGGACGAGGACACTGGGAGACCTACTGTGTGACCAAGTCACACTTTCTCAGCCTCAGAGGACAGAAAAGGCAAACCTCTCTGAACAAACCTTGACAAGTAAACCCTGTGATAGGTTTGCCTAAGGGTCACCATAAGTTGAAAATGGCTTGAAGGCACACAACAACAAGAAGGCTGTTGTACTTTGGACATATCATGAAATGACATAACATTAGAAAAGATGATAGTTCTTTTTTGACCATGTTGTGTAAGGAGGTATCTGTACCTCCCTTTGTCTCAGCTTTTCCCAAGCTGCGTAATGGCTGCTGAGCATCACCTAGCTGTAGCTTCACTCCCAACTTAAATGGCCACTGATTGACTGAAGGACAGAAGCCCAAAGACTTCTTTATGCTGTCATCCAGCTGGTCACCGTTGCCCTTCTGGACTTCCACATAATTATGTAGCAGATCTTTATGCTTTGCCAACATTAAATAGAGATTCAGCACCTGACTGCTGCTCCCAGAATCCCCCAGTTAGCATGGCCAGTGCAGTGATGAAGCTAATAATGAAGCATGTGCATTTTGCTACAGTACTTTCATATGAAGGAGAAACCCACTGACAGAGCAGCTTTAGTGAAGATTTCTGTGCCGATGACTGTACAAAGCATACAAAGGAGAAAGGCTAGGGAGACAATTCTTACTGGTCAGCTGGAACCTGATGGTCACAATGTGAAGGAAGAACTGAAACAGGCTCTGATATTTATAGAGTTTAACTGGCCATTCCGTAGATAGTTCATGGCTTTTTCTTCCTCTGTTTCCTTTGGTTTATAAGCCTAGCATGTTGGCACACACTTTGTGACTGAAGCTAACAGCCTATAATAAAATATTTTACATTTTTTTAATAAAAGCTTTGGCCACAACCTTATTGGGACATAAAACTTGCTCACCTCCCCATTGTGTAATTTTTACAAGTTTGTGTATGGAGGTATCCAATATCTCCTAATGCTAGTGATTTCCTCTGTTCACTCTGTGGTGCAACAGCCTGGCTTATGTGCTGATCTGGTGATGCCACCATCACCACCCTATGACCAGGACAGCTACTGATTTGTCTGCAAGTTGCACTGGGAAGTTTCCATTTGGATGGTGGAACTGTCTCTTTGGAAGCCACAGGAGTGACAAGGAAGCGACTATCTGGTGATGTTCCTAAAGAGCTTTCTTTTTGTGTTGCCATCACACCCTGACCACTTGTTTTGTCTCCTTGCATAACCAGGCATTTTCTTTACAGTGAAGAAAACCTTATAAAACTCTCTTGTTGTTTCTCTGTCTGATTCTCCCCTCTTTTTTATTAGATAGTTCCTCACCACTGTGCAACCTCTTCAACTGTCTGAGCTTCAAAAGGCCCACGGGAGGAATTACTTCACCATGCCTTCCCCCGGGCTTTCGCTGAAGTGCAGGTTGCTGCAGTGATGGAGCTTGGAGTGCGTGGAGGGGATACCGAAGGAGCCAGGGCTATGGCATAGGGACGGGGCTATGGTGCATACGGTGGGGCTATGGGGTGGGGGGACATGGCTACAGTGCATGAGTGTGGCCACAACAGATGGGGTGGGGCTATGGCATGTGGAAGAGGGCAAGCAAGGAGCCGGGGCACCCTCAAAAAATTGCTGCCAGGGATGAACCGCCCCCATTGCCCCCTGTCCCTATACAACTGGTTAACTGGCAGCTACCAGAGAGATAATCACACAATGAGATACAGGACAATCACACACATCTCTCAGCCACCTTACAGATACAGTAAACCGAATGATCCTGATAATTTCTCTGAATTTTTTCTTCTCCACTGAACATTTGCTTTAATAAGACATATCTTCTGTCAAGCCAAATAAAAACACCTGGAAAAAACACTGTGGAAGAAACGTTCAGCACAGTACTAGATACAGATGTGGCAAAGAAGTACTTGCTGGATAGTCTTTTCAGCACCATGTCTAATGCATAGTCTCTCCCACACTGTGTTGGAAATGCTTGTCTATCTCAGCCAAAGACAATCAACTTCTAATGAATGATCACTTTCAGGCTATACACACATTCATCTTTGGAACCAGCCCTGTGACAAGGAACACAGGGGCAGTCTCAAGTTAGAGATGTTGGAGGACAGCAGGACAGCATTGGAGGAGAAAATGGTTGACCTCACAGAGGTATCACCACAATGTCCTTTTTGGATTTTGCTATATCCTATCAACTGCGTAGATGCAAGATTAATTGCCAGTCCAGTCAGCTCTTTGTGCCTGGAATTAGAAGAACTGCAGTTTCTTTTTTGCCTCAGACAGTACAATGTTTGAGGCCAACCCTTGGGCAAAATGGCCACACTGGCTTCTCTCTATAGGTAGGCCTTGCTTTTCTTTGCACTGCTTTAACAGTACATTTGAAACTGAGGCTCAGCTGTACATTTTTGCAAACTCTCTTCGCTATTAATATCTTTGGACAGGATTATTGGATTCCATTTCCCCACTCTCTTCCCCAATGCTTTGCATTCTTTATGGCTTTGGTTATGTTACATGATAGGAGAGGTTAGGGAGGTTACTCTGAGCATAATGAAATACTGTTGACATACACCTGAGCTGTTGGAGGCTGCTGTGAATTTAATATAAAATGTCATTCGCTGATGGCAGGAGAAATAAAGCTGCTCTCTCCTCAAAGAGAAAGACGCAATCGTATATTAGCACCTAGCCACAGGAGTGGCTTCCATGTCAGTGGGACAATGAATTCACTTTGGTTTTTAGTCTGATCTTTTAAAGGAGTTATACAAGATACTGAACCCTATTGTCCACATAGGTCTGGTACTTGGATAGCTTCTTTAAAGTTTGGATTAAATGCTGGGTTGGATGCATCACCTCATTGACAAGAAAGCCACCAGTGGCCACTGGCTAGCAACAGCAGTGGCACCTCATCCCTCAGGCCCCCCATTTTCCTGGATGATTCTAAACTCAGCCCAGTATACAATGTTGGATGAGTAATTCTCTTTTGACCTAACGTACATTGCAGGATTGTCCTAAAGATGGAAGGGGAAGTAAACTGAATTCCTGGGAAGAAATATGATATGGAAAAATGATGGTATCCTAAACTGATCACTGCATCAGAACCAGCATCAGAACCACCATAAGTTGTGTCCACGGTAAGGGCACATCAGCTATAACAAAATGGTTAAGGTTAGATTGCTAGCTTCTCTTGAAGTAAAGAGACAGCTGTTCAGGTTTCGCTCACTGCAGAACTATGACATTTTTCCACAACAGCAGTTCAGTGCCAGTTTCTTAGACTGAAAGTGTTTTGTCCCTTGGTCTTTTATGGGCTTGAAATGACCCTAGTTTCTTACCATGGTTGCACCATTAGAGAAAGATGTTTCTCAAACAACAAAGACTAGTCTCATTTGATTTAATATGAATCAATTGAAGAAATACTATAAATACAATCCAGAGATGGGGCAGAAAGCTTTTGGACTACAACTCCCAAAATCCCCAACTAGCCATGCTGGCTTAAGGATTCTGGGGGCTATATCCAAAAAGTCACTTTTATGAGTTCTGAAGCAATCTTATTGAATCCCTCGGCCCCGGAAAACAAAACTCAAATAGCAGCTTTCATAATGGGTATTTGTTCAGTGACAGTGAATGATTTTGATTCTGGAAGCAATCCTTTTCTTAGGAGCAATGGTTATCCAGCTGGAGTATTCCCTTTCTTGAAGTATCTCCTTTGGCAAAGGAAGAACCCTGCAGCTTCATCATATGGGTAACTGGATCTGTTCTCTGTCCCACCGTTTCATTACACCCACACAGAGCAGCCAAAGTTAGCCGATAATTTCCCAAAAACCTTGAAGGGGAAGAAGAGGATGTTCTGGGAAGCTGAGAATGCTCACACACATCTTCTCCCTTCTTCCAGGGACAACAGGCTCATTCTTCTCAGACTTGCCCATCGATGTCACCTGTTTGGAATTAAATAATCATGTTCCAGTCAGCAAGCAGAGATACCTCTGAATGGAAGAAAGCCAAGAAAAGGAAAAGGTACAGAAGAGAATGGATTACCTGTCAGTGTCATTTCCAAACATGGAGGACGACATCCTTTCAATCCATGGTTTCATCCTTGAGACAAAAGACCAGCCTTCTGCTTCCAGAGGAAGGGTCAAAGGTATCATACTTAGGCACCCATCTTGAATGCCTAAAAGGGCAGCTCAGTCAACTCCTTTTCAGGCACTTGCCTCAATGCATGAGGGCTACATTTATCATGTATTTATCCAACATATAAAAGTCAAAGTTTGTGTCAAGTGAAGACCTCATATGATTGACTGCCTAAGAAGATTCTATGGAATTCTGGGATTTACAGTTAAGGGAGAGGCCTTTAGAATTCTCAGTCAGAATGCTCTTGGGCCTCAGTCAACTGTGTCTGTCTTGAATAGGCTGGTCGCTATGGAGATAAGGCCTAGCAGCAAGGAGGAGGGCAGTGTATTTCCATCAGGAACCTAACCTCTGTATGTTAATAACTCTGAATACAGATTGGATTGGGGAATATGGGGAAAACTTACAGGTACTGGACAAGACAATTTGGGGAATTAGAGACACAGGATCTTAAACCTTTCTAACAAGTATCACCTAGGAGAAAATAAAATCCTGGACAATGCTGGGTATATACACTAGTTCATTACATTTATATCAAGTCTTTCCACCAATAAGCTCAAGATGGCACCAGTGATTCACCCCTTCCAGCTTTTTCATCACAACACCCCTGTGATATAGATCAAGGCAGGAGAGTGTGACAGGCCCAAGATCAACTTGTGAATTTCATGACTCATCGAGGACTGAAATCTGGCTCTCCTAAATCCCAGTCCAAAACTATAACCACACTGTATATCACACTAGCTATAGCCCAAGAACTGCATTCAGTTCCCAAGGCTCTTTCCAATTCAGTCCCCAATCCCAAGACCCAGATTGTCCCAAACCACCACCCCCCCACACACACACACACATTTTGACTTTAAAAAGCGACTCTTTTCAGACCAGGAAGCCTCAAAGTCCAATGATACTGCCCTAAAATAAGTCTCACCCTTCTTTTGTTTAACTTCCCCCCCATCCTACATTTTTGCAAAACAAGCAGTACATAATACAAGTTTCATGTGATAAATTTGATTAAGGTTATATCCCATATCTCTATAAAGGCTTCTTGATACAAATGATCCTCTGTCAGCCATTTTCAGGGGAGGGGTGGATAGGTAGAAAAAACAATTGTTAATTTTTTCCCCTTGTAATAACATTGTAAAATAGTATATATCAATGTATAATAAGTACTTGATTCATAATAAAAGGGAAAACAAAAACAAAAAAAGAAAGAAAAGAAGAGCAAGTTTCATTTTGGAAGGGGTGGTAGGTCCCAATTTCCAAACTTCCCTCTCCTGAAAATTGGCCCCCACAACTCAGGAGCTTCTTCTCCTTTAGGGATAGAGAAAAAGCATTCTACACATTGACCCTGCCCTCTCCATTCCTTTGCTTGCCTGGCCTGCTCCCTGAGTGCACTGAATCTCCGTGTTGAGTAGAAAGATCTGAAATGGTTTCTCTTGGTGGTTACCTGAACATGGGTGGAATGGTCCACATGGCTGGCAACCACATATGGAACTTTCTACTCACAGCCAAATGAACATGAGTACAGTTTCCTCCAGACCTTGCTACACAATATGGTAAGGACAGAGAACGAGGAGACACTGGCAGTGCCACTATGCTGAATCTCATCCCTCCGTCCTCTTATGGACCTAACATCTTCAGGCAAACTCCTGAATTTCTGGCTTCTCCTTATATATCATTCACCACTTCCTCATTGGCAGCCACTTTGTATTCAGCAGCCTATGGCTGAATTTGGCACCTTGCTTTCCACAACTTTCCTTCTTCTATTCTGAAACCATCCATGTGTGTGTGTGGATACTGAGAGAGAGAGAGAAAGAGAGAGAAGTGTACCAGTCTTCAGCAAGTGTGCCACAAGACATACGATGCTCTCTTAAATTCAATTAAACATTGGCTTATTCATCTAGCCCTGAGGTCTCTACTCTGGGTGACAATGACATTCCATAGGTTCAGGCAATGCAAGGTCATTTTAAGACAGGGATAGGAAAGATTTGGCCTAAATGTGGCATATGGCCCAAGGACTTTTTTCAGGAGCTTCCATAGTCCCACAGATGCACGTGTCCCCCCCCAGGAATGGAATGCATGTGCTGGAGCAAATCAGCTATAGTTTAAGATAGTTTCATTCCAATGCTCACAATAGTCACTATCAGCAATAGGTAAATCTGTCAATTTCACTTCCATATGGTCTGGCTTTTTTGGAAATTAAATTCATTATATCCTTCTACGTCACTTTGTAATTCAATATGTGAAAAAAATTCACACAGTTTTCGAGCGTTTCTCCTAATATTTCTTGTTGTTTCAGCACTTCAAGTTGTTTCCAGCATATGGCACCCCCCCTAAGGCAAGCCTATCATGGGATTTTCTTGGCAAGATTTATTCAGAGGAGATTTGCCATTGCCTTCCTCTGAGGCTGAGAAAGTGTGATTTGCCCAAGGTTACCAATAGGTTTCCATGGCCAAACAGAGATTTGAACCCTCATCTTCCAGAGTCCTGATCCAACACTCAATTGGCCACACCAGGCTAGCTCTTCTCCTCATATACACACTTCCATATGACATTTTACTTAATCTGCTTCTGCAAGAAATTTTCTCTCATATAATGTTCAATGTATCCTGTTTGCACTCATATGGGCATTTTTTTTTTTGTATTTTTTTTCTGGATCATTTTGTTTGCAGAAAAACATTATTTTATACACTTTGGGGGATTGTTGTATTTTGAATAGAAATCCATTGTTTTCAATGCAAACAAGACAAACTGCCACGTTTTGAGGGAGTTTGGAGATGATTTTGGAAGGGTGGTATGGGGGCTTTGACAGCCTCCTAGGAATGAGCCACAGAAAATAACTAGCATGTCAAGGGGGCCACATGCAGCACACAGGCTGAACTTTCACCACACATGATGTACGTGATCATGGGGTCTGGAGATCTGGGCCATTTCCACACTACACTGTTACAGTGCTATTATTCCAATTTCAACATCTTTTGGAATCCTGGGGTTCGGAGCTTAGGGAGGGGCATTTAGAATTCTCAGCCAGAGAGTTCTTTGGCCTCAGTAAACTACAAACCCCAGAATTCCATAGGATCCTGAAAGTGCAATAATAGCACTATAATAGTATAGTGCAGAAATGGCCTTGCATTAGGAAAGGAATGGAAAACAAACCTTAATTTAGAAAACTCTTTTCACAGGTATCAAAGCAAGATAATGGACAATCCTCACTAACCCAGTATAGAGTCCACTGTGAAGCAAATCTCACTCTAAGCTGTTGCAACTTTTTACTGTGCGGCAGATATCAGAGGGTGCAGTTACTTCTTTTGCTTTACATCTTGCTTGATGTTAGCATCTTTGTACCAGGCTTAGCCAACTCCAATCCAGTTCTAAAGACAGACACATTAGCCTGCAATGTCAATATCAATGTTCCTGCAGTGGATTCCTGTCAGTTAGCTTACTCCAAAGCAAGTCTTTGCTTGTTTAGGAGCCCAGTCCTATTGGGCTTGGATTGACCAGAACATAGGACTGGGGTCAGGTGTTGTCAACAATGGTGCAAGCCACCAGGACAGAAATTTAAGCTCAGTGAGGGAATCCTCACAAATGGAATGAACGGTAGCCGCTTTCTACTCATCAGATGCTAATAGCACAAAAACTTCACCAAGGAGGAAAAAGAAAGATAGCAGGATCAAGTTAAAGTTCACTTAATTGCTTGAAATAGAACCTCCCACCTTAAGGATCTGTGAGCAGCAAACTATGTCTCATTATGACCCAATTTTGGGAGGGAGGAGAAAAGATGTAGGGAAGATGTTACCAAATAGAATAGTTTTGGAGCCATGTGATGGATTTCTCCTCATGCAAATGAAAACTCTGGGGTGCAGCCAATTCAAGAATGAAGCCAGCGGAGACATCTGCAGGCAACCTCTCTCTCTCAACCCTTTCAGACTTGGGACCCCAGCCAATAGATTAAATTAAGACAAGATCCCACAGCGTTCAGCAATTTCTTGATCCTAGTGTGCCCTACCTGAGGTGGCTTTGCTTGATGCTTTTGCTTACTGCCAATTGGTTTGCTCATCCTGACTCTAACCTCCTCACTAACCTATCAGGCTTAAGACGTGTTGGTCTACAGTTCCCATAAGCCACACTCAGCATGGCCACACTTGTTGGAGATGATGTGCACTGTAGTCCAATGCATGTGGAGGATGCTGAGTTGGGGAAGGCTGTTTGAAAGAAAACCTTTAGACTGAGATGGGCAAAGTACAGCCCTCCAGATGTGATTGGACTATAACCCCTATCAGTCCCGTCTACTGTAGTCAGTGTTGAGGAGTGCTTAGAGTTGCAATCCAACAACATCTAGTGGGCTGCTCTTTGCCCATACCTGTTTTAAACTCAATTGCAGCAATATCCACCTTCATATATTATGTGGTGGCCTATTTGGTAGTGGAAATCATTATAAGCAACAGCACTCAGATTCTGTGAGTCACCATGTTCATTTCCCACAATACTCCAGAAGCAGATTGCTCTGGGGCACTATAGGAAATTAGAGTGGAGGCTCCTACCTCCAGCTACCCCAAACTGATCACTATTTTGCATGTTGACAATACTGTATGTTTTTGTTTTTGTTTTGGAAGCTTTACAACATATGGTCTAATTAAAATGCATAAATTGGTAGTTATTCTTGTTATTCTCTATAAAAAATTTCCCCAGAAAACTCTTTCATAGTAACGGTTGTCCAACCATAGTAACGGTTGTCCAACCTACATTTTTTGGCTCCTTTCCACCCTGGTCAAAATTGTTTTGCTTCATCCCTGCTTATAGGCCTTTCCTTGGGGTCACAAGGATGTAAGGCTTGACTTCTTTCATTCCCACCAGCAACAATAACAACAACCCTTCAGAAGCCTTCTTTCTTTCAGATTGCAACAGTTTGGGTGCATTTCTTTGCATTTTTATATCTATGTATTTAGTTATTTGCAATTCTGTATATGTCTGTGAAAATTTCATGAAGAGTTTTTGTGCAAAAAAAAATTGCCAGAGAATGTAATATTTTGGAGGGCAGAAAAGTTCATGAACTATTAACAAAGATGTCCTAAAATGCATGGAATACTATAGGGCAGTTATGAATACACAACCTAGGGTTATGCACTTGTGACTGCTTTGTATTCATGATTTCTTCATAGCCCCTAGTTTAGTAGCTACATAGGGACTGTGAACGTTCCCCAGCTCAGTAGGACGCAACCACTGCAATTGACAGGGCCTAGTCTCCTGTCGATCAAGAAGCAGCTGCCAGACAATCCCACCTTCTCTCAAGCAAGTGTTCTCTGATGTGAGGGAATATGGCAACAGAGGTCCTGCCTCTACTTGTCCCACAGGCGATTACTCATGGGGGTGGGAATGGCAGTCAGATGCTTCCTGAGGGACAAGAAACAGATCCTTATTGATCACAATGAATGCTGTCTATTAGGAAAGGACTGGGGGAATTGGGCCTGCAGTCGGTGCATAGCACTGTAACTACAGTGCTTAGGCATTTGTGATTGCCATGGAGGATTCCAACCAAAGTACCCTTCATCCATGACCATCCATCCATTTGTGGCACTTGACATTTTTAAAAATCCAGACGGTTGTCTCAATGTGGTAAGATATCCTTTCTCAATGAGGTGAAAATTTGCCACTGTTCTTCATATCTCTCAAAGACACTTAAGATCACATAGGACATGATCATGTGCCATCAAAGATTGTGATTATGACTTTCTATGTTTACTCAGAGGTATGTGTTTGTTCTCTATTTATTGTGCCTTTCCCTCCTTACTGGCAACTTAATTTCAGAACTACAAAGATAAACACACCTCTTGATGTGAATTGTCACGAATTGCTAGGGCTTTCAAACATGCTTTTAACCAACACTCTTCAAGCCTGGATGCTCAGATGGGGATCAAGACTAGAGGAAGATTTTTACTTTTTGTGTTGTTAGGTGAGATGCTGTGCTCAGTTCCTGCATTCTGAATTGAACCAAGTGCCATTTCCCTGCCAAAGCCACAGGGAATGGAAAGCAAGCTTCTGTTCCTGGATGCTTTTTTCCCTCTTATGCAGCTGAGAAACCCTGAAGCACACATTTACTTGAAACAAGTAGAGTTTTGCAGCCTGTGGCAAATTCATTGATGCAGATGAATTAGCTTCAGGACTAGAAGCCAGATGCATTTTTAGTAGTCATAAACAGATATAAAGGGAAGCATACAAATGAACATGGGAGCTGGGATGCATCTAATGCTAAGAAAGTATAAAGCATATTCAGAGCCTGGAAAAACTAAATTTTGTACTACAGTTCCTGGAATCTTCCAAACAAGGGTGACCAATTTCCAAGCTCTGGAGCAACCACAGTGAATAGATCTATAGGAACACACACACAGTGAACAAAGTGCATAATGGTCTCTTAGATATAAACCACAGACAACTTTTTATAGCAACTGTTATTGTACTGAACCAGGGTACTTACTAGAATGCACCTTCTGTAGTACACCAGGCTTTTGAGGGGATGTCAGCAGAGCAGGTAAAGGCACATTTCCTGCCACTGAAAGGAAAAAACAGAACATAACAGTCACAAGATGGAAAGACAAGACATTATGCTAATCATGCTTTAGAGCAGGATCCTGCCCCCACCAGTCTGCTGCTGTTGTAGAAGACCAGAATCTTCTTGGTGACATTACCCAGGATTAAGCCAGCATAAGTACATTTTCATATGTTGCACAAGGAGGTATCCATTACCTTCTTGCACAGTGTTTTTTCCTGGGCTATACAATTCCAGCTGGATGCCCAATTTGTACCCATCACCTTCCTAGATCTCCAGTGTAAGTAAATTGGAAAAGCTTTATACTACTCCAATGTCAAACAGCTTCTTATCCAATGTATGCAAGATGTCTATGGGTTGATGCTCTTCTTTGTGCAATAATCCTTTTAGATTCTATGCAACTAAGTATTCTTATTTAGCCATGTAAAAATCTTTGTCTCAATGTCATTGGGTTTCTTCAAATTTCACCTGCATTTTCTTCCTATCCTTGCTTTGTCTTGGATTGTGTGACTTTGTTTTTAATTCCTGCACTGAAATTTTAACATTTTTATGTAGTTTTCCTAATTTGCATATTTAGTTGTACAAATGATCTAATGTATGCAACTTTTACCCATTGACTTAAGTATCATTTTATGGAGATATATATATATTCAATTATGTACAGTATAGTATTCATATTTTAAAATATGTATATTGTTTAGTGCATATTTTATTCCTTGAAAATGCTCACTAAGTTTTGCCAGTGTGCAAATGCTCACGGTGAAGTGCATGTTTTCTCACAAGTAGTCAAGAATGGTGCCATGCAACCATATTATTTTTTGTTGAGACAGTTGGGTTCATTTAAAGTTCTTCCCATTCCTGATCTTTATCCACGTAACAGAGAGGAAATGATCATACCGTCAGCTTAAAAGGCGATCTGAAATCCTGATAGCCTGTGTTTGAACAAGGGGCAACAGTAGCTGAGATCCCACATCAGGGACTACAACTTTATGATGATGGAGCAACACTACTGACATGATACTCAACCATGGGACATGTTGATCTTATTGTGCAACGTGTCCCCGATGCACAATTTACCCTGGTGCACATGTCCAGGTGTGTGTTGGGACATTATGTGAATTAGGACTGTTGTGCAATGGCCACTTTTCTCAATCCATGTATGCAATGATCAGGAGATGTAGCTATGGTCCTTTCCACAACTTACCTTTTTGCAGTAGTGTCCAGCAGCAGTTCTGCCGGGAAGGGGGTACAATGGACATGCCACTTTCTTCTGCAGTGCAGCCCACTTTCCTAAGCTGCTCTGGGGCAAGGAGTGCCATCATTGTGCTTTCTGCCCTTCTGCAGGACAGGTAAGTGCAAGATGGTTGCACAATTGCAGGTCATGGACAGGAAAAAAACAGTCAACGATTTAATCTGCAATTGCACCACCTGGGGACGGGAGAAGGATGGGACCATGACAACGTCATGCAGAAGTATCATTGAGATCCCATTCTTCTCCCATGGGATGGAAAGATACTGTGGAAAGGGCATATATCTCCACTCCTCTCCTGGGAAAGCAAACATTGCACAACATCACAATTCACTTTTAAATGATTATAAGTCAGCTTATGGAGATGCAAATACTTAACACCCGTTATGTGCAATGGTAGGTTTTAAACACAGAATTAGGGAAGGCGGAAAAGTATATGAGGAAGAGAAAGGGATGATGTGACAAATAAAATCCAGAAGCACAGAGCCTAAACTAAGGGATGGAAGTCAACAAATTCCTTTCTGCTCATTTTTGATACAGGGAAATTATGCAAATGGAAATGAAATGATGGAAATAAACATCTGCATGAGGCAAATCACTTGGGGGACAGTTTCTTTCAATAAGTCTGTAAGCATTTCTAATACTTGTGTAATATCAGCTGCCTAGCATGAGAGGTGTTGTTCACAAACCTCCATATGGGATGTCATATAATGTATTCTAATGTCATGTAGTACATTACTGTTTGATGTCATGTTATGCTTGGAACAAAGAGGCTGGAAGGGGATGATGGGAAATGAATGAGAAAACAGTGTTTTGGAAATGAAGGAATGTTATTCTGAGTTTTGATAAGAGAGAAGATGAACACAGATACAAGGTAGGGCTGACAGAAAGTGTGTTTGGGAAAAGTTATTTTAATTAGCTGATGAATTGGGGGTTCGCAAATGCAAATTTGTAATGTTGCTGCTTATATAACACTGAATTTTATGTGTCTTTTGTATTGGCAATTGCCAGAATGTGCTGCTGTTACTCTTCTTTTCCTGAATAAAGCTTTTTGCAAACTTCTAAGCCTAACTTCTGGGACTGGAGTTATCCTGTACATCTCTCTCTCTCTCTTCTCTCTCTCCACACACACACACACACACACACTCCTTTAGTCTTGTCCCACATAACAACTCAATAATGTACTAAAGAGGAATGACTCAACTATGTGAGTGGAGAAGATTGTGTGGCCCTTTGCCACAAGTGCTGAATCTTATAGCCCTTTCCCACCCACTTCTCCCCCTCCCACATACCCGACAAAGTACCAGTGCAGGACTTGCTTGCAGAAATCTTGCTGCCCAACAATTATTGGAGGCAACCTCCAGCTACTGGAGGTAACCCAATTCAAGGTGATGAGAATATATTTCCTATCCCTGGCAAACACAATCTCTCTCTCCCCTCCCCTCTAGTCTCCACATGGAACTGGTAAGTACAGCCTTTCCTTAGGGATTTCACATCATGAACTCATAGAGGTTGCAAACACACAGGATGCACATTTGGTTATGCATTCAGTTGTGCAACACTGCAATTCAACACAGCTGCTGTCTAGCACAATAAATTCATAACTCCACATGTGGAGATTTATGATATACAACCCCAGTGCAGGATCTTGGTCAGAACTGACTGCTTACATGTGGCTGTGTAATTCAGATACAGCTAGCAATGACAAAGGATGACATTGGGGAAATATGGTTGCCGTGTGTCTTCTTATTAGAGACACTTGAGAGGTCCAGGGAGGGACACTAAAGAAGAGGATTGGGACCAGCATTGTTATACACCCAAATGGCTCTCTGCATATGTAAGCAGGAGAATTGTGGACTAATCTTGTAGATTTCGGCATGCAAAGTGCATGCACCGTCTCAGACATGAAGCTCTCTCTGTTTTCAGGTTAGTCTTTGTCTCACCCCTTAAACATATAAGCAGAAAAGCTAGAGTTGAAAGCATGGTTGTTCCAAAATTACTCCTTCTCTCCAGCACCAAAAGTACTCATCCTCTCTACTGCCACGGAATGTACAAGTCAGATTAGACCCTGAAATGTGTGCCCATCCCTACCACTCTTTTTCCCAACCACCAATGCAAAATGATCTCACCTGTCTGCTTTTGATGAGGGGGTTTGGTGATTTTGGAAGAGACTGGCCGCGTCAGGAATGTATAGTCTTCCACTGCAGAATGAAAGCAGAAATATGTCAGTGTCTTTAATTTCAAAGAAAGTGAGGATTGTGTTTTACACTACAAAAAGTTTTGCAGAAATATGTTCTAGAGGTGTCTCAATAAGATGATTCCTCCCACACCAGAATGGACACTGTAAAGATGAGGATGATGAGGATGATAGTAGTAGTAGTAGCAGTAGTAGTAGTAATCTTCCTCCTCCTCCTCCTCATCATCCTATTTCTGTGTTGTGGTTTTGTTTTTCTTTAGGTCAGAACACATTAGACTCTCAAAACATCCAGGGATAACATAATGCTTTATAAACAACTGCACTACCTGGTATTTTAGGTTCCTCGAAGACTTCTGAAGGACCTGAATTTCTCATTGATGAGAAATAAATTTCATTAGAATTCTAGCAAGAACCAGTTGGAGTGCCAAGATGCTAGGATGTTTCTTTCTTTACTCTTCCTGGCTAGTAAATTAGATTAATCTGAGTCATAGATAGGTTTTTTTTTAAAAACACCATATAGCTTCTTTATTTCTTTGTCCTCACTTGTCCCAACTTTCCTGGAAACTCTAGGACTCCAATACTCTGCAGTTTTGCCTTTTGTTTCTAAGGTACCCTAAGGATGTCCTGTAGGGTCTGCATATATTCTAGGGATGGAAAGAACTTTCAGAACATATTCAGAAAGTGGTCCTTGAAGCCCTGACAAAGACATTCTTAGATGCATGAGAATCATCACATTTGGGGACTTACTCTGTCAAAAAAAAAAAAAGGTATGTGGGAATTTTTGAACAGAAATGAAATGAAGTTTTCTACATAGAAAAAGAGCATTTTTCTGCAAAGACAGCACATTTCCTACAGAGGGAACAATATTCTCTGCACAGAAACCTGGCTGTGCAAAACTGCAGTTTTCTGCACAAAAAGTTGCACTTTTTGTGCATGTCTGTGTGCGTCTGTTCAGACTATCTCTTAAACTCTGAACACACTTGGAAAACTCCAGTTTTCAATACTTTTCTCACAGCAAGGAGAAAGGTGTTTAAAGTATTCATCTTTGCCTGTAAGAACAACATTTATGAAGAATTGCATCTTGTGGCCCTGACTGATTTGGATGAAAGAAGAAGAACTTCTACCTGGTATATCTGTTGCTGTTTAACTTGCATGCTTGACACATACATGGATAAGGTGGACTTGTGCTTTCATGTGTCATTAACATGATGCCAGCCTCTGTTTCCCATGTGAGCCTGTCTAAGTCTAACCCTTGGGGGAGAGCTTTCTCTTGGTCCTACCACCTTCGCAGTCTAATCTGGTAAGGACATGGGGGACAGCCTTCTCAGTTGCTGTGCTTAGGATATGAAACTCCCTCCTAATGGAGGTTCAGTTGGTCTCCTCTGTTTTTTAATCCCCTGCAGGCAACAACTGCTTTACTTAAATAGGGCTTTATTTTTTATTGGGTGATGCAGAAGAATGTTTTTTTTAATGGAGTGTGCTTTAGCTTTTATTATGCTTTGAATATGTTTAATTCTTTTAATTTAATGTTTGAGTTGGAGTATTTGTTTAATGGCTCTTAAAGCTTTTGTATTATATGTTGTAGTTATATTCTATTTTAACTAGTATTGTAAGCTGCTTTACATCCCATATTGGGAGAGAAATGGGATATAAATGGAATGAATGAATGAACAAACAAATGAATAAAATAAGCTATGATGCTGATAGCCTTCTCAGTCTGTCTAACACCATGATGAAGCCATTCCAAGAAGCCATTCCATTGCTGTATCATATTGTAGCAAATTCCACAGTTTGCCTATGTGCTCTGTGACCAAGTGCTTACTTTTGTCTACGTCTCTACAAGTACAAAGGACAAGTACGTTGTTTTGGTCAATTTTCCACTACTTGGCTTCACTGGACTGTCTCAGATTTTAGTATTATGAGAAAATGACAAAACTTATCCTCATCAATTTTCTCTGCATCATGTCTCATTATAGTCACTTCTGCCATGACCCTTAATTTTCCTTCTTTATAAACTGAAGGATACCATTCATAACCTTTCCTCATATGGGAGCTGCTCCAGCCCCGCTAGATCATTTTGGTCATCCTTTGTTGTCCATTATTTTGCTCCACATGCCCAGAACTACTATATATTCAGGGTTATATAAAATATTCTGAACTCACAGGAAGGAGATTCAGTCTTCAATGCATCCTGTCCTTGTTCTGTAGATGGAGAAGCCAATGGCACAGGAACACCCGTTGCTGAAAGTGTGAAATGTTACCATTATCTCTCTGTGTCCATGGATAGGATCTAAATTTGAGCATTGCGTGATATCCATGTATGAGAATGAAATATGGACTCAACATGATGTGGGATTCTTAAACCTGAGAATTTTCACGAATTTTCAGATCCCTGATGGGGAGAGATAGGGCAAAACCTGGGCAAGTTTTTACAAAGCTATGCAAACACATAGCATTTCTTTATGTGTTTTGTTTTAAAAAATTAACACCACATTGCTGTCTGATAGGGTAAAAAAATCTCTGTAATCCCATCCCTCCTTCTCTCCATCTTTCCTTCAGATGATGGATATCAGAACAAAGGAAATCTCAAGGAAGCAACTGGAAATTCAATTATTCTTTTGAAAAGTGGAACAAGATTAATTAATTAATCAAAATTAGTCTAGGTTGGGCATTACTTAAGGAGGTATAAAGAGATAAAGTGGAAGAGAGAGAACATATATGGGATGGAAGGGGGTAGAATATTGTAAAATGAAAGAAACTATTATAAGGGAATTACTATAATGTAGATATCCATAAAACTATGTATACAATATTAGATTATGTATATAATATTAGAGATAAATTACAAGTATTAATTGTAATATAAGTTGGAGAGGGGTTTTTTTTCAAGGTTTTTTTTTTTTTTAACTGTATCACTTTGCGGGAGGAAGGGTTTTTTTTTCTTTTTTTTGGTTTTTTTTTAGGTGGAAGGAGAATAAGATTTGAGGATTCAATATATGTTTAGTATAAATTTGCTTACCAGATTATCTTTCTGCATGCTGGATGGATATAACGTATATATTTATGTATTTTATAATTTTTTTGTGAAATTAAAATAAAATAAAAATATATTACAAAAAAAAGGGGGGGGAAGAAAAGTGGAACAAAAGTCCCCAGATGACTATATTTTACTCATACATAAGCAGACATTTTAACCATATGGACAGGTCCACTAGTTGGTTGTTCACTCACTACTATGAATTAAAAAACATGCACTTTTGTGTACAAAGTTTAAGAACCTTTCAATTTAGGAGAGAATTTTCATTTGAGGATCTGAATGTTCTTATACCTTTAGGTCAGTTCACAGAACAGCATTTAATAGAGGGCAAGTTCACACATATGTGTGAAGGTGGCTTATCATGACTGTGAAAGTTTTGTTCAGGTGTTAATAAGCTGGTTTCAATAAATAAATATGTGAAGAAAGGAGCATATAGACCCAATTCTTCCATCATAGCTTTCTTCATACAGAAAACAAAGTATAGGGAATAGTTTATCTAAAGATTCTCCACATGAGCAGGGACTCTTGGAAAATTAGGATTTCTACATCACAGATGCAAAATCCGTTCTGCAGAACAGTGGTAGCATGATGATGCTAGATCTAGTTTTGGCCATTTGCAGAAGTAAACCATCCCTTGCTGCTGCTGTCATCAAACAATTCGTATGAACATATAGGCCTCCACAACACACAGAATCTTCATAAAAATGACTAATATTCTCCACTAGAATGGAACAAAAACCTTTGAGAAAAGGAGTGATTTAAAATAAATTAAGCAATGTCAAACAGGCCTTAACTTGTGACAAATTTTCATCACTGCTTGATGAATATTTATTCATTTGCTCGACCCTCTTTCTGAAATGAATTAATTTTCCTTCAGGGGCGTTATCTTATAGGTATGTTTAACTTTATAGTATGATGGCATCAACCCTTCTCTGAGTAGTTCCTGATTTTTTGGACACCCATGAAATATTCCAAATCATGGGATGCTATTGTGAAGACACACGATGAATAAATAAATGTTTATAGAAAGAAACCAAAAACATTCTTTAAAGATAGTATGGAGAAAGTGTGTTCATCCTTTTTATATATATAACAGACTTTGTTTATCTCCCTGGTGGACACTTCTTCTTGTTTCCAACTTCTATATTCTGAATACTCACTTGGCACAGGTTGTGTTCCAGATGGAATGCCATAGCTTGCCAAAGGAGTAGAGGACAGAGCCATTGGAATGGGAGAAACTTTCCAATCTTTTGGAGCAGCTGTATGCAGCCAGGAGGAGACATGGAAAGATGAAACTTCAGAGCCTTTCAAACCAGAAGTCTTTGGCCACATGGTGAAATGTGGAGAAGTGGTCTCATTTCCTTTCTTAGCAATGGTCCAGGTTTTTTCAGGTGTCTTTGAAGCTGGAAGGGAAAAAAGTCAAATAACATGACACAGTGCTAAGAAAGAGTAGAGAAGGGTCTACTGGTAGATATCTGGGATGATCACCAAGGTTGTCTGACTCCTACTTTTTAATAACACAAACCTGAGAAGTGAGGAGCCCAAAGTCAGAGGCTAAATTGATATCACCTCCCATATTTAATTACCAGTATCCTGTGGGTATCATACACCTGTGTAAATTCCCTTGCACAATGGTTACATTTTTTGAGCTGTTGTGCAATGGAAATATTCACTTCTAGGCTGTGTAAGATGACCTCCACAAGCATAACCATTTCACAAGAGCTTAAATCCTATTTTTAGTCTGGATTAGACTATAGCTATTAAATCAGTTGGATTACATATGCTCTGAGATTTCAAAACCATAATCAATCGTGAGCACATGTGCTCATCAATTGATTCAATGGGTTTTACTCTAGTAAGGACTAAACCAAAAGGATTCAATCATGTAGTTGTGCACTTTTGGTTGGTGCCTAACTATTCACCAGTGCTTTCAGTGCAGTGCTTGATTCACTGGGGTTGCAGACACTGTGCATTTCCCATTGCACAATGGGAACATAAGCAGGCACATTTTGATTTGGAATTGTCCAAGTTGCTTATTTTGCTTTATCTGCTTGTCATCCAGAGATTTCATGATAAAAGAGTGGGATAAAATATATCAATATATATATATATTTTAAAAATGGACAGATACCTACTGGGTTGCACAATGTCAACATTCAGCAGAAAGATGGCAAAATGCACCAAGTGACTATGCCAGTAAAATTTTACATTATGCAAGCTTGATGTTGCATCCTATCTTCTGTGTAACCCTTGGCTAGAACTGGCAGAAAAATTCTAAAAACATTTATAAATGGCTACAAAATGTGGTTTATTGAGCATTGAGCATTTGCAGTTCAGGGTATATTCTGCACAAAATGTGTGTGTCTATGTGTGCTGAAAAGACCATTTTCTGTGCAGAAAATAATATTTCTGTTCCTTTGCCAAAAATGCCGTTTTCTGCATGAAACAACTCTGTGCGAATTTTGTGCAGAATAAGTCCCAAGTTGCAAATGGGCTTCAAAACTGCCCAGTTTTTGAGGACTTCCCCTCAATGGGGAGAAAGTGATTAAAATTACTTGTGATATCCCTATCCCTTGCACCCCCAGAACTCACTAAGTGTTGTTGGAGCACCTGGTGGACTCTCATAACTCTCTGCAGGAACAGGAAGTGGTTTTGCAGGTACAGGAGAAGCAGAAGTTGCCTCACTAGATGGAACGACATATCCCTTTAAGGCAGTGGTTTGCAGCCATAATGGTAACTGCACCAGGGGAATTTCAGAGCCTTTCAAACTTGCTGTCTCCACAAATATGGGGTGATGTATCAAGAACATCTCTTTTCCTTTCAAGGGACCATTCTGTGGCCAAACAGGCATCTTTGTAGCTGAAATGCATTGAAGAAGTATTAGTGTCTTTTTTAGCATAGCTTTTGATTTGTGTATACAGTAAAACAGGGCTGTAGACTGCTATGGTAAAGTGCAGAAAACAGATAATTTGATTATCTGATCAATTGATTTTCATCATTTGTTCACCACTTTTCACTTTAAAAACCAGGGACAACTGATAGGGTTAGCAATTTGGCAAACATCTGAGTAAACAGTAGCTCTTCTATGGATGGTAGAATGACTCCACACTGGAAGCCCTCCTGCTTCTATACAGAGAAAGCAAACCTCCCAATTAGATTACTGTAATGTCCTCTACATAGGAGTCCCCTTGAAAAATGTTTGGAAACTGAAGTTAGTGCAAAATGCAGCAGCCAGACTGGTGTCTCAGGTGTACATTTTAGAGAAACACTGGCTTCCGATTTCCCTCTGAGCTCTGTTCAAGATGCTGCTAAACAGCTTGGGCCAGGGTATCTGAAAGACCTCCTCCTCACATAAATTTGAGATCTTTATAGGAGGTCCTGTTGTGTGTCCCAACACCTTGTGAAGTTAGGTCAGTGGGTACCTGTAACAGGGCTTTCCCTGTAGCAACCCTTCAACTATGGAACTCCCTGCTCAGGAAAATTAGGCTGGCCCCATCTCTTATAAGCTTCCACAAGGCAGTCAAAAGAGTGTTGTTCTACATACAATTTAATGTTTGAAATTGCTGTTTGATAGATGCAAAATGGAGACACAGCAATCTTAGGCTGCAATATATAAAAACAACATCTAAATTTTATATTATAAGGAGAAATAGATGATGGGATAGAATTTAGTTAGAGAGGAGGTGATTATCTTCAAATTAGTACCTACAGTCAGAGAAAAGTGGGAAGAGTCTTTTTTTAAAAAAAATGGGGGAGATTTGGTTAGGTTTTAGGATTTAGATTAAATTTAATGAAAATTTTTCGTTATAAAGGGGTTCATGTATTATTGTTATGTGCTGTTTTTTTCCTCTCTCTCTCTCTCCTTTTTCTTTCATTTGCTTCTTGTTTCAGGTTATGTAAGTTTATATGTTGCATGTGCTATCTTAAATGGTAAATATATATAAATTATTTCATATAAAAAGGAAATTGCTGTTCTATCTGTTTTAAAACTTGATTCTAGGATTGTTTTTAGACTGTTTTCAGGAGTATTTAAGGAACATTTTAATGTGTTTCAAAAATGTTTTTATCTTTATATTGTTTTAATTGGTTTCTATTTGTGTATCACCTCAGGAGCCCTTGTGGGCTGGGACGTAATACAGAAATACTGAAAACAAACAAATTTCACACACCACAACCATACAAGCCTTTACTAGGTCCCAGGGCAATAAGCAAATCCCCTCAAGAACATAAGGACCAGGACAGGATAATCCAACACTTGAGGAAAGGGTTCAGAACATACAAACACTAATTTTTGGGCTACAACTTTCAGAATCACCTGCTAAGCAGGATGACAATTTTCCCAATCTCTGGAAAAACCAATATTTGAAGTACAGGATAGAATCAAGCAGACCAACTAAGCAGAGGAACCATCAAACAGAGCTACGGATGAATGCTGACATTCATTATTCTCTGCAAGGACAACATTTGTGAAGATTTGCATCCCTAATGAAGTATCTGTATGAGAAGTGGAACCCTGGGGGTTAAAAAAACCAGGGTTTCTGATCATATGCAATGGTTGCAGGTCCAATGAAGGATCTTCTTTTTAGGTTATTGCTCTGAGGAAACAGCTTGATAGTGAGGTAGCCAACTGTTACTCCAGTTATGGCACTGTTGGTGAGGACCCCAGATATCATTTTGATATCAAACAATTCAGCCTTAGCTTGACTTTCTCCAGCCACCTCACTCCACGTGTTTGCGAGGTTCTCCGGACAAGCACGGACAGAGTGCAGCTGCTAATGGTTTTACATTCCAGACCCTATTGAGGCCAGCAACTCCAGCCTCGCTCGTAGCTTCAGGGAACTTCCCACTGCAAACCTTACAATAGCTACACAGCTCTCAGCTGAACCAGTCCTTTTAGACAGGACATTTACATACTGGCCAAACTATTGTCGTCGAGCGTTAAGCTCATCATGAAAACTTGACCTTTTCCAACTCCTTTCTCCAGCTCTAAACTTCCTTTGTTCTCACCTGGCATGCCATAGCTGGTAGGCACAAACTCCCCTATAAAAAACCCCTCATTTCCAAATGGTCTTTGGATCACCCTGGACTTCCATCTAGCCTTGCTGTCGGTCTGTCTAAGGAGCTCCCCTCAGCCAGCCATGCTGAGCTTTCTTCCCCGGAACCCCATCTTTTTCTCCAGGACTACGAGACCAGGTGTCGTATTGCCTATCCCCAAGCTCTCTATTTCTGCTTCCAAGTTAGCTAGTGTGTGTGTGTTGTTTTATTTGCTGTTTATCTTTCAATAAAACTGTTATTTTTGTTACTTTTAAACTTGCTTGCCTGCTTTCTGACCTGAAGCTGTAGACATAGGGTTAAAGATCCTTGCTAAAGTTACCCTGCCTCTCGCGTAGCCAAGAGAGTGCTCAAGCTAAGTTCCCCCAACTTGTGTTTTTATTTGGTTATTTGGGCGCCCCTCCCAGGACCCCCAACATACAGGGTAACACAACCTCCTCTCTTTCCTCATACATTCAGGTTAACTCTTCCAAACACCCAAATAGGAATCAGTCCATCTTTTCTTCTCTCAAAAGTATTTTTCTGTCCATATATTGACAGAAGAAAAGGACGTTCGATGGAAAACAGGACTCTTCCACTTGGTAGCCAAGACAGTAATGGATGCAATTTCCATATTCCAAAGTCTGTTGGAGAGTCACCAGCGCTATTTGAAAGTCATTCCAAATTTCTGTTGTCAGTAATTCCAACAGCAACTTTAATTAAAAACAAATTCACTGGTCAATTAATCTTAATCTGGACTGCTCTAATAAAAAGATAAGATGCTTAAAAGTTGAGGATACGTGCTCACTTTTAAATGTCCATGTGCCCTTTGCAGTATCACTTAGAACCTTGTCAGCATCTTCCCGTAAAGGCTTCCAACCAGCAGGGATCAAATTTAAATCTTTGAGGAAGAAAAGACAGAAAATTAGTTCAGTGGAGGAAATGTTACCAAAGGGGGTAACAGGAGAGGATGCACAACTACATGGAGCTGAAGTTATTTATTAAATGCACAACTCCATCATCATTAATCTTCCAGCCACCCTGAGCAGGAAGCAATAACAAGTACAGATTCTCCAAGCAGAAAGTTCTTAACTTATATTACAGAAGACCTTTCCTGAAAGAGATGAATTGCAATTAAACATTATAAAGAGAAATTAGCAATGGGGAAGGACATTGCAGGATAGCATAAGCATATTAACTCTTTCAACCACTATTGAAATTATGGGAGCAGCTGATTGCAGAAAATCGATGCCTCTGTAACACGAATGGGCCCTACTGCAGAAAGACTACCTTCTAAATAAACAATATAGCTGTTCCATTGAATTCAATTACTGTTCTTTTTGCTCAACAGCTCATACTTCTCATTTAATTAATTCAGCAGATACTCACCCAGGAGATCAGACACATTACCAGAAAAAGTGTAATTAATAACTGGAGACTTCTCTATTGCTTCCCATAAGTCAGACAGATTTCTGCCTAAGGGGAGAAAATGAACTCAAGAGAGGCTGCTGAAAATGAAAACACATTCAGGTAAATGATTACCATGATTAGCAAACAGGGAATGGTAACCTGTATCCACTCCAGGTTTTAATGTGAACTTTAAAGTATGCCAAGATGCCAAATTCTATCCTCTCAAATATATTCAGCACCCTGGACAGCATTTTTAATGTGCACACTAAAACCTGGCATGGATCCACCACCCCAGCTATCAGCCACTGTGTTACCATGCCGTACACCCCCACTCCATGATATGTTTGGCAGTGATAATTTAATTGGCATAAGTTATAAATTATACACCTTTATGGCTGCATGGCCACACTGGATAAAGAGGGCTAAACATGTGCAGAAATAGGTCAGATAGGCCCTCAGGGCATGGCCAGGTCATAGTCAAGAAACCAGCAGGGAAGCTCCAGTGGTAATGAGCTTGCCAACATCTCTTCAACAATGTAGCCTTTAGAAACAACTGCACCCAAAACTAAGTAATCATCTTCAACTTTCTCTCCTTTCTTGCTGAATTTCCCTTTTGTCCCTCACCTGCCCAGACATTAAGGAGCTACCATGATTCCCATCAGTCTTTTGTCATCTAATGCTAAGACCATTAGCCCATTCCAGACCTCATTATTTGGCCTGCTGGACAGCCATTAACAGCTTCACTTTCCAAGCAGAATAAGAGTATTTAAATTCTGGTTCTGAACCAGACAACTTGTAGTACATGGTATCCTGGGTACATGCCATCACTCTGCTGCTCAAATTCCCATTTTGTACTACCCTTGGACTCTTAGTCTTAAGCACATCACTTCATTTCTTCTCTCCTGGATAGCTAAGTACCACTCACTTTGTCCTAACTTCTTGCTGTCCAACTTTTCCTCCTTTTTCCTTCAGTTTGCTTTGTGTGATTGTGAGACTGCTTGAATCTTGTGTGTGCATGTGTGATTATTCCCCAAAGAAAGCAAAACATTTTCTTAAAATCTTTGACTGGTGTCTCTGCACTAGCACCGAGATTATATATATATCTTGCTAAGTTATCCCCCTCTTGCAGGCCTTCCTTTGAGCTAATCATTCCCCAACTTTCCACAGAGACATTGGCACTGCAGATAGACATCCACCTTTTGGGGTAACAACCACTGCTTTGACTATTCCTTTCCAACACTGAAGAACTCCAAGAACCAGAAATGAATGCTCAAAAAGCCAGATTGATGGCTTGTACTTTCTGCTATCTTATCCCCCTTTCTCTAAAAAGCAGGAGAAGAGAATCTCCATTCCATAAAGTAACACAAAAACCAACCTCAAAATTATCCAGAACTTTAGCTTATCGTAGCCCAGTATTACCAAATTTGTCTGGCACATCAGACAAATGCCGGAAAATTTGTCTGGCATCAGAAAGCAGATGCCCCCCTCCCATCTCTGTTGGACATCCCTGGTGGTCTGCCATCCGGCTATCAAACAGGCCCAATTCCAGTGGGCTTCCACAATTGAACAAGATTGGATATTGCATCCAGAAGATACCCCTCTCCATCCTTGAAGCTCCTAAGACTACACACACATGGAGCAGGGATAATCAGAGTAACGGAAAGGAATTCCAGAGTGATGCCTTCAAAAGTGTGTGTGGAGTGGCTATAATTTCCTGATTTGTTAGACTTGGTGTTTTTTGTTTGAACTGCATAGCTTGCGGAGTTGTAGTTGGTACTTAATGTATCATGTTTCATGAAATCATTGAAGGATCTGCCCCTGGGAACATAATATGGGCCTACGGTTTTAGACATCGCGGGTAGTCTTTACTAGGTTTTAGGATCTAGGATCTAGCCTTGAAATCTCAGGTTCTGAGATAATTGTGACCTGGAAATCCCTTGTGTGGAAGAGAGTGAGATGGACAGTATCCTAAGCATGAAAGGGCAACACAAAGACCCTAAAGAATCTCCTTGGTAAAAGTATGGCAACTCTCATCAAAAAGGATTTAAACTATTGTTTTTTTGTGGGGGGGAGACGATATCTCAAACGTCTGTCCAAAAGCAAGCACTAAACACAAGGATGTGAATTGGAAAAGAGAAGCTGGGGAGAGGACAGGAGCCACAGTAAAATTCACAGCAAATATATAAGATGTGAACAGATAAAGCTTTAGATATCTATACACAAATGCAGAGAGTTGCCGGGGGGGGGCAGAATTAAGATGGGCTTGAAGTCCTAGGGTAGGAAGGCAAATATGACTTTATAGGTATAGCAAAGAATTGGACAGATGATTCCCATGACTGGAATGAAACAATTGAAGAATATAATCTCCCCCCAAAAAATAGATGAGGAAGAAAAATTGGGGAAGCAACATTATATGTCGAGGACAAATTCACATGTGCTGAAATCCACACAAGTAATCAGACTGGACCAGCTGAGATCTTTTTTGTAAAGAGAAAGAACTAAAAACAGTACTGTGGTAGGTGTTTAGGTCACCAAACCAAGATATTCTGATTGAACATTAGAACAATTTCAGCTGAACTTTAGTAAGAGCTTCTTGACATAAGGGTGATTGTCAATGGAACCAATTGGCTAGAGAGGTAGTGGGGTCTCCTTCTTTGGTCATCTTCAAAAAGAGCTACCTGCTAGGGATGCTTTAGCTGGCGATTCTGCACTGAGCAGGGATTTAGACTCTATGGCTTATGAACCCCTTCCAGTTCTATGATTCTATGAACATAGGGAGAGGAGATTGGCTGATGTGTGTCTTCCACTGGTCTCAGGACCCAACTAGATCTTGGTCTAAGTCTTTTCTTGCTGGGGGTCATAGAGTATTGGGAATGAGCACTTCTTCTTGATAGTGTGCCTTTGCAGAGCAGTTGTAGAGCATCTCATCTTGACATGACTCTCTCAAGTTAATAAATCATTTTTGCATAGAACACTAGTAAGCCAAGACTGGAAGATTTTTTGATATCCTGGCTTAGGATGGATTAAAACATTCAGTGCCCCACCTGAAGTGGTAGAGTCCAAGACAAGCTATAATCCTATGTGAATTCTAAATGCAGAGGATGGCTCTGAAAAATATACTTGGAAAAGAAAAGAAGGCTTTCCACTTACCTGTGCGACCTGACATAACACAAATATAGACACAGTCTGTGTCGCTACTCTGGCTGACTGAAAGAAAAACAGATGTTTCAGCGGCTTAATTTGCTATTTTTATGTGCCTTCAAGTTGACTCCACATTATGGCAACCTTACCATGCAGAGGAGTTTGGCAAGGTTTATTCAGAAGACATTTGCCATTGCCTTCCAGTTAGTAGCTGTATACCCCCACACTTTGATATGGTTTAATTGGTGAAATATGATTTAATTGGCAAGATATATTAATTGGTTTTGATATATAAATATACCCCGACGTGACTGGAAGGTCCAGCTGGACAAGAGAAAACATTGGCTGAACATGTATACTGCAAAGGTAGGTCAGAAATCGCCTCCAGGCAGCCAAGTCCTTGTCAGGAAGTCACCAGATAAGCTGCAGAGGTGATAGACTTAAGCAAAGCTGTAACAGCTCTGTTATCAGACAATAGCAGTTGATGGTTTCAATCTTCTTCCCACCAACCTGGAAATTTTCCTTATTGCACCCAAGCCTGACCGCTATTACAGAGCTATCATGTTGTCTATTAAGTCTCCATCTCCTAAAAAATTCATTCCGGAGCCCCATTTCATCTGTTGCAAACTCCTTTGTTTATTCAGCCAGAGAGTCATTTACACCCATGCCCCCCAGGCAGAATTTGGGTATAAAAATCCTCAGTTTTGAGCTGTCAGACGTAGTACATCTGTTGCTGAACATCAGCGTGTTGCTATGAATTCTGATCTGCACTACCCTTAGACACAAATCTAAGCCACAATGCCGCTTTCTTCACTGCTCTCCAAATTGGTAATTATCACCCACCTCCTAAACTTCTCTATCAATACCTTTCCTCCCTTTTCCTTTGAATAACCTTGTGTGAATGAGTGAGTGCTTCGATCTTGTGTGTGTGTGACACAATTTCCTAATAAAATGCAATTTAGTTTACTTTTGAATCTTTGTCTTGTTTTCCTGCAAAGACTCTGTAAACACTGGTAGAAAGATCTTGCTAGGTTACCCCACTTCTCACAGCCCTCCTAATTAGAACTAATTAACTCCCCATTTTTGCATGGAGGTGCAGGTACTGCTGGAGGACCTAAAGGGGTCCCCCACTTTTTTGGGTATCATTCCTCTGAGTCTGAGAGAGTGTGCCTTGCTCAAGGTCACCCAGTGGGAATCTATAGTTGAGTAAGGATTCACACCCTGGTCTCCCAGAATCCTAGTCCGACACTCAAACCACTACAGTATACTGACTCATTTACTGGCTTAATTAAGATTCATTATCATCCAAGAAGGCCCTGACAGAAATCTCCAAAAAGATTAACTGAGAATTTGCAAATGTCAGGCATGTTTAGGTGCGAATATTGTTGGTATTGAGGGATAACCCCATGCCTCTCTGCAATTTCCTAGGTCACTTTCTTTCCAAAATCCATGGGAGGGGAATTCCTTTGGCAGCCATACAAGTCTGACTTAAATGAGACTTCTCCTTGAATTTGACTAGAAGTTAAGATACTGAACTGTGAATAGAGCTCAGAAAAACTTTGTTGCAGTTTTTGTTATAAACTACATTTCCCACAACTGAGATATTATTGAACTGGGTATAAAATGTGCCAACCAGAATCAGCAGATATTCTTACCAGACACAATGGAAGTAGACTTGAAAAGTTCAGTCAGATAGTTGGTTGTGTTTCCAACAATATCAACAAGCAAAGCTGTAAAATCTGGACAAAGGAAACAAGTGTTCTTACAATCTAATTGAGACTTTAAGAAATTCTGCTTTGTGATCAGATTTTATGGGCTAAGCTACATTTTATAAAACACACATCTTTCAAAAGAGGAAAAAGGAGAAGGGGCGGGAGTTTAAAATGACCACTTTTATTTTGAAAGAAAAGTAGTGATGGGACCTCTGAGCCAGAATGCAGGCCTAACAGTCAGAGTCTATTTCCTGCAGCAACTTAATAATGTAGACCAACATCTTTATTAAAAACAGATCAAAACAAAAAGTCATCAAGACCCATTTTCAAGTTGGTTAAGAACGGGCCAGAAAATCTGTGGTGGAGGTTACCACAAACATGCTGTAGAGCTACCACTGAAAAGACCCTGTCCCTTCTGCTCAATAATGTAATTGATCTTGATGGTTGGCACATAAACATAACCCCTGGGGCTGATCATAAGGCTGGGCAAGTTTGGCACAGCAACTCTGTCAATTATTTAATCATGCATTTGTTACACTGACGTCCTGCCTTTCTTTCAGTGAGTTTAAGCTAGTGCTCTTGCCTTACCTCCTCTCCATTTCATCCCCACTCCCCCAAATAAACCCTGTAAGGAAGATCAGATGGACAGAGAGAGCAAATGGTTCAAGCTTCTCTATGGAGTATCACAAATAGTAGGAATTTGAACCTGGATCTCCCAAATCCCATTTCAATACTCTAGCCAGATACCAGCCCTGAATTATTTAGATACCTGGTCAAAAAGCTTCAGCCTGTAATAGCAATATTACTGTGTTTCTTCAAATTCCACCTATGTTCCCATCCCATCTTTCACTCATATTGGTTCATTTGTTTTTCTTCTTACCACTTGGAAATTTGTACACATAAATCCAACTGTCAATCCCACGCAGACTAGACCTACTGAAATAATGAAACTTACATATGTGTTGACTAATAAACTTCCACTAATTCAACGGTTTTCTTTAGTTTGGATGAACTCCTGGATGTATGTCACTGTTGCATTTTCTGTAATGCATGCATTTCTGTACACATTGTCCCAATCAACTCATTTTTTCTATTGTTTAAATTTTAGCCACTTGCCTTTTATAGATGTATGATTTCACACCAACAAAATGCATCTCATGTTTTGCAAATCTGCCCATTTTTTTTTTATTATTATTATTTTTTGGAAGGACGCGAGTTGCAGGAAGCTCAGAATGGGTAATTTCAAATCACACAAACATTTTTTTCATTTCTCAATCCGACATGATTAAAAACCAGGTACATGTTTACCACTTCCGGAAAAGCTAGGCCTTAATCAAACTAGGAACAATCATTGGCTGGAATCCTCTTGGTAACACACATGCAGTTGAATTCTTTTTGGCCTTATTCATGAAACTACGGTCTTTTGGCTCTTGTACTACAATCAGTTCATGGATATATAGGTGGAGTACCAAAAGTGAGACACAGGAGAATTAAACTTGGGCCTAAATCCTATTGCATCTTCTTCAACTGTCCTGGTTTGGTAGAGGTAGTCCCTATCAATCCTCTCCTCTCCCACTTTTTTAGCCGCTTTTAAAATGTCCTGGTTTTTCTCCCCTCCTCACATTTTTCCACTTTGTAAGCTCAGCTAACTTCAGTTGCTTCAAACTGAGTTCAAAGTGCAAAAGTAGTTTGTACTCAACTCAGCAGGTGAAGAGGACAGGAAGAATTTTGCCCTGCCCAGTAGGCTCAGTCAAAAGCAAACTGCTGCAACCTCTCCTAGCTTGTGTATTCTTCCTCATTAACAACTTTTGCCGTCTTGGCCACCTTCTGGTGTTGTTTGGTGGCATCTGTCCCAATTTTCATCTGTGAAGTCTTGCAGGGTATGCTATTTTAGTTCCATCCAGATCAAAGCCATTACAGTAGAGCCATGGAATCAATTGGATTTACCTGCATGCTGATCCACTATTCCACAATTGATTGAATGAATCTACCTTAGCTGGATTTTCCCCATGCAATTGGACATGTCAAATGGCACATATCTATTTGTGAGTGCCTTCCATGTACCTCTAAATTCACTGGGACTGCAGGAACATCCACCCCCATTGCACAATGGAGCAATAAGCACACCAGCAAACACATTATTAATTGTACAATGCCAGTTTTCCGCAGAAAGGTAGCATAGCACAACTGCTGTGTAACTATGTGAGTGTAGATCTATATAATGCAAGCTTAAAGTAGAATTTCAACCACAATGTGTGAAAAGGACTTTTCAGGTTGGTAGTGCCAAGGCCATCAGCATCCTTCAAAACTCATTTACTCCTCCTTGCAGAAGGAAATTGTGCAAGTTGATCAGTTGTCAGAAAACAAATAGTGTATTCTGATGGCCAAACTTAAGTGAGGGGGCAGGTTTGTTTGAAGTGGGGGCAAAGAAAGGTGTGATTCTGGGGTTAGATCTAGGAAACTGGCATAAAATAGATATACAATTCTTCTTTCAAAACATTTACATTCCTTTTAAAAAAGACTAAAATATTTTGAGGCATTTAAGGCATGGGAAAAAGGAAAGAATTAGTAATAATGCCCTCATTCCACTGCCTCATCATGGGTAGGGAACAACATATTGTCTATACACGAATAAAGGCTGAAAGATTGGATGACTTCCTCTACTGCTTCAGCAATATCTTCCAGACAATGGGCAACAATTTAGTCTTATGACTCACCTGTTAAGTCATTTGTCCTGTTGTTTAAACAGTAGCAGTATCTCATGGGGAACTTGGTAGGGTCAACATTCTTCAAGTTGGATACTGTGAAAAAAAATAGGCAAGAAGCAACATGAAACAGATTGCATAGATATGTAGAATTGTTATCAAGGGGGTGTTTGGAGAACTTACTGTTGTAGACGACTATGGAAACCTTATGGAAGGCATACGAGCTGTAAGACGTGATACTCAGCAAAGAGAAGAACTTATTGGTGCCTGTGGAAACATATCCAAAATTTAACCAATGTACTGTACTTGAATAAAGCAACCAAACAGTTTGATCCTCAAGGGATAGCATGAAACAAAAATAGATTTTCATATGATAATTTGAGACTCACGAGAAAATCAAATTTTTGACATATTAAACAATCAAATTGTGAGATAGATAGATAGATAGATAGATAGATAGATAGATAGATAGATGATAGATAGATCTCACACACACACACACACACATACATACACACATATATATAGCTTCATTGCAAAGTGAGCATATACATGAATACATTATGCTCAAACATCAAGCAGATAACTTCTCAAAAGTCATTTCAGCAAAACCTTTCTTCAACAATCATGGTTCCATCTTTTCTGTTATCAAAATGCCTGGCCAAGATATTTTGCTACCTTAAACAATGAGCAAGATGGCACCTCTCTCCTGTTTGATAGACAAAAACCTACCTGGAAAGGAAATTGAATTGTTCCTCAAAATACTAGTGGCCGGACAGCAGCCTGCTGCCATGCCTGAAGGCACAGAGAAGGCTGTGTGGCACTCAGCTCTCTCCTCTAACACTTTTCTTCCCAGTATCTGTCACCTAAGCTGACTATTCCATCTTATCTAACAGTAAAACTAGCACTAGAAGAGGAACTTTGGGTAGCAACATCCCAGTTATGAGATCTGCTCCCTCCTTGAAGTTTTAATGGTGCTCATTTTTAGGAAGCTTCAACCTACATTGAGACCTAGCCCATTTCTGGACTACACTTTTATAGTGGTCTTATTTCACTTTCAACATCCTCTGGAATTCTGGGGCTTGTCGTTTACTGAGGCGAAAGAGGTCTCTGGCTGAGAATTCTAAAGGCCCCTCTCTAAACTGCAAAGCCCAGGATTCCATAAGATATTGAAAGTGGAATAACAGCACTAAAACACTGTAGTGGAGAAATGGCCCCAGAGTAGTGTAATGGTTTGAATGTTGGACTACAGCTCTGGTGACCAGGTTTCAATTCCCCGCTTAGCAATGGAAAGTCACTGGGTGTCCTTCAGTGTATCACACAATCTCAGCCCCAGAAAACCCTGTGATAGTTTCACCTTAGGACTGTCATAAGTCAGGAAGAACTTGAAGGCACACAATGATAACAGCAACAAGTTGAACTATGCTCCCAAAATTTATTGTATTAGGGAGGGAAGGTATTCTTGTGAGGGCTTTGTTTTTATGTTCTGAGTGCATGGAGGATAAGAAGAGTGCTATGTGCATATTGTTGTTTTGTGCCTATAAGTCATCTCTGACTTATGGTCAACCCTAAACTAGGGCCCTCTTGGCTGGATTGATTCAGACAAGGTTTGCCACTGCCTGCCTCTGAGGCTGAGAGAATGTGACTTCCCTGGCACCACCCAGCAGGTGTCCATGGCTGAATGGGGGATTCAAACCCTGGTGTCCTGAAATCATAGTCCAATTCTCAAAGTGCTACTCCAGGCTAGCTGTTCTGTTTACACTACACTACATTACATGATGTACCCATTTTTTTCCCATGCACCCATTTTTTTTAAAAAAAGGAAAAGCAGTGAAAGATGGAGTGGGTCTGTGGCCATACCCTTAACAGAGGACATTTCCCCCCTTCCCAATATCCACACATTTCAAAGCTTAAAAACATTTACTAATTAAGATATACGATTTGATAGAAACTGATAGGTTATCGTTATTGTTAAGAGGCGAAGATCTAAAGACATTCCAATTAACATGGAATCCGATAAGGAGGATGCTAGAAGATCGATGGGGACAGTTAGCAAGTTTGGCAGTTAGAGAATAGAAAAGTTAGAACTCTGAATAAAATTGAATGGGTCCAAAAACGCCAAGAACTAAAGAAATAATTTTAATTAAGCCCGAAGCGACACTTTAGAAATAAATGAAACGTTATCTTGAAAAGTCAGTCATGAACGCAGGAAGTGGATTAGAAATAAGGATAGACGTATAAGTGTTAAGTAAATTACAGATAGGTTATAGGTCATAATGCCGAAAAGAAAAACTTGAACATAAAAAGGAAGTCATTTGTTTGTTAGAGATAACGTGTGTAGGATGGTTTTTGTATGATTGTTTTGTGATAAAAGATTGGGTTGTATGTAGTGTTTATAGGGGAGGGAAGATTGGATAATATAGAAGGGGTATATGGGAGGGGATAACTGGGATAATTTGAGATAATTAGGATGGAAATGTGGTATATTAGAGAAATAATTGTTGATGAATGTGTGTGTAGTTTTTCTGGAAAACTTAATAAAATACATATATATATTTAAAAAAGAAAACATTTACTAAACTCATTTTTCAACAATAATTCTAAAATCATTTTTTTAAAAAAATGCTAAATGTCATTGGTGTCAGTTTCTGAATAATGATTTCTGTTTTCTGATAATTTAATTCTTTAACCAGGTATTTTTAGTAATTTACATGATTTTGTTTAATGATTGCATGATTGAATTAATATATTACATGATTACATAATGTGAGTCTTATTTTCTTCATGTTTAAACATTAACAAATCAATTTGCCTTGACCATTTAGCATTCATGTGTTAGCGCCAGCTCTAAAACGTTCAAGCGCTGGGTACCATTGATAAATGAAACAAAGCTTGTAAAACTAAGGGGCATCTACCTTTGAGAGCAGTATTTAACATTCCATTAACCAGCTCAGTCAGGTTTATTGCTGCCAGATCAAGCGATTTAGCAGGCAGGTCTGGAAAAGAAGTCATTTCTGATGAGTGCTGATGTTCAGAGTTACAAGGCTACCAACCCCAAATATCTCAAAATGCTTAATTCAGCAAGGAAATGCAAGAGAAGGAAGACATTTTACTGCTGCCATGTTTCTGCAGTGGTTGCATACCAGGGACACACACCCCATCGCAAATTCAAGAGAGTCATGCCCAGAACATGTGTTTCTTTTTTTTCTTTTTCTTTTAATATTCAGGAATCATAGGAAATTGTAGCTTCATTATTTCACAAATCCTGTTATGTATCTCAATCCAATATTTCTTAACCTTTGGACATGTCCGCCACATATGATATATCGTACCCACCTCTTTTAAACATTTCCAACAAAGCCCGGTACATGAATTGTAAATCTTTTGTAATTTATCTGGTGTCAAATACCATCTATGAAACATTTTATAATAGTTCTCTTTTAAAGTCTGGGCAACCGTAAATTTGTTTGTCTTTTTGTTAAATATGACAGACTCAGTAGACAGCGTGAATATAAAGAAATATTGGAGAGTATTATTATATATGATAACAACTGCACATATTGAATACGCTAAGGTATGGAAAACACAGCAAATACCTACAATAGAACAATGGTGGGGAACCTTTATTGAAAATAAAAATGCTGACATAGTCTCTCAAAGATTGAAAGGGAAATCAGATGATGAAATTCAGAATGAATGGGAAATTGTAGGTGATTGCTGGGTGACCGTTGATAGAAGTCTATAATTCATGGTAATATGTGGAAAAATTTCATTGTGATGATTACGGTAGATATCATGAAGCAGAACATATGTTTCTAAATGCAAGCATGCTGCTGCTGCTGCTTAGCTGGTACTCAGCTACTTTGGACACCTCCCTGTTGATGAAATTGTCAGCGGTGCTTTGCTAATTCAAAGGCTTGCATTCAATTGTTCCTTCCAGCCACAGAAAACCTATGAAATCCATAGCAACTGGTTGAGGTAACACTTCTGCAAATAAAATGGGTCTACTCTAGTTGGGACTACCAATTGGATTTTGCCCCAGATTTCTTTAGAAACATCCCCGGATGGCTCTGTTTCAGATTTAAGCAACACAACTTAAAAAGGCAATGGCACACACAGAAAGGGAGGGGCACAATGAGTGTGACAGCTGAGGAGGTCATTCCTCTAACTGTTGCTTTTCATCAGAACATGCTAGGCACTGATCTTATAGGGCTGTATCACTGTTTAGGTTTCATTATGTTTTTCCCAATTCTACCGGCACTCTCATCCTATCTTTGTTTTGTATCAGTTTGTAAGGCTTTGCCTTTTTCTCCTCACATGAGAAATCATACAGGATTATTTGCACATGTTTCCAAAAGTTTGTATTTTTGCATATTTCTCCCATTAACACAAGTGTGTTGAGGATATTTTTGAAATGCATGTATTTTTAGCTATTTGCATTTTCTAAAATACATGTAGGCTATTGTGTACAGCTTATCACAAGCTTTGTAAATATGTACATTTTGAAAATAGAGTATCGTCTCAGCAGTGTGTGCGTGCGTGCATCTGCATGCACACATATATGTATATATGTGTTACCTTGTCACAGAGTCATGTATAATCTGATCTTATGGGTGGATAAACCCATCCACCCTGTTGTCCTAAAGTGACATTACTACAATGCTTGGGCAGGATTTGATGAATGGACAAAAAATATATTACCAATTCATTTACAAGGACGTGGATATTACCACCAGTGTCAGAAGCATCTAGGCCTCTGTAACAGTTATACAGGATTATAGTGGAGGAACATGATGGAGAAGTTGTTATTGCCATCATGTCATGCTTATTGACTTCCCATGGGTATTTGGTTGACCACTGTGAGAGGAGAATGTTGGACTCGATAGACTTTGGTTTGATCCAATACACCTCTTCTTATGTGCTTTACATATTTTACAGATTTATTCCGGTAGACAACTGACTAAAAGCCATGTTGGCTACAATCTAGACAAGATACAGAAGGGAAAGGCACTCTTAAACCAAGCATTCCTACTCACACTTGCAGCTGGCCTACTGTGTTGGAAATGTTCTTTCCATGTACAATAAATTATTCCCTTGAATGACGAGAGTTGTAAACTACTAAACATGAGGTGACACTGCAAAACCAAAGGTATGTTCTGAAAGTAAGTTGGTGCCCTTAGGATTTTAGGATGCGCTGTTACCAACACTACTTCAAACTGTCCTTGATTGTGTAGCTGTGGCGATTATGATTATGCTAATACATTTCTGACATTTTAGGGATTCCTAGTGGTTTTTGCACTCATACACATTTTTGGCTTGAGGTAAATGACATATTAGTCAGCACTTTTCTGTCTAATGGTGGTGGTGGTGGTGACAGAAGAGAAGTACTAGTACTGAACAGAAGCAGGATTACATACAGTTTTGTATTGCATTGCATTTCTTATTGGTTACTATATCATGATGTTTTTTATGGAAGGGAAAGGTTCCCTCACCTTGTCAATTGCTTATTGGAGAACTGAATCTGTTTCCTCACAAAAACCATTTGGGCAAGTACACGCCACTCACCCTATCCCCTAAATTAGACTACGAGACTTTTTAGATCTTCTAGTGCAGCTCTGGAAAATCATATAATTATAGTACCATCACTAATAATCAGTTCCACCATTCAACAGTGAAGGTTGGTGGCTTCCACGTCATTGTGGTCATGAATTCACTCTGGGCTTTACTCCATACTTTAAAGAAGTGGTCTATTTGCTGACCTGTAACTTCCCTATAGGTTCAAAGGAACTTGAATAGCTCATTTGAACTAAAACTTGGAATGTATTTACCATCCCACTAACTGCTGTGCTATTCAGCATTCTATAAGTTCTAATTGAGATTGAATCTATGCAAACGGAGAGAGGACCTTCCTATTAATTTATTCTGAATTCCTAAACAATGACTTACCTGCAGTAGCCAGCACTGCCACCCGGTCTTCTTTCTTGTAGTCTCCCTTTGTAGTTGCAGCTGCAAAAGACATTTAAGTCAAAATTTAGACATCCTAAAATCCATTTTTCAACAAGATCTGAAACTTAACTTCAAATGGTTTGACAAAAAGGATAAAAGGCTTGTTGGAAGCTGTTTGAATAGGCAGTACAAACTTTCTAAGAAGTTTGAACTGGAAACAATTTTGATGGCTGGGGGCTGAAATGTTCTTTAGCATGTCTAACTTAGATTTAAAGCAAAATTCATTCATTAGTTCCCACTTAGAGTAGAACTATTGAAGCTGATGGAACTTACATAAGCTCTACCTTGCCAAGTTCCCACTGATTCTGTGGGTCCACTCTAGCTAGGACTATCAGTTGGCTCTGAACAATAAACAAAATATGTTTCAATCAAATCTATACATCAGGATAATTTTATCTGACATAAAGTTTTTCCAATAGCCAGAGCTAGTTGAAGTAAAATGCTACAATGGAGGAAAAGCAAAGCCAATATCAACCTCAAATTTTGTTCCTCATTAGCTTATTTTATAATTTGCTTCAACTTAAGCCATTTCCGCATGGGGTGAGGGAATCGCCCCATGCTGCTACTTACCGGACTTCTTGGCTCCCTGGTCCCGTCCACGCTGCTCCAGAGCAGTGCGTGCTCGTCGCTTCGCACTGCCCCAGGGACGAAAATGGCGGCTTCTGGTTGGTTGATGGTCTCCACCAACCGCTGAAGCTCACCAGCTTAAAGCCCGCCCTGGCAGATTGCAGGCTCACACTGGTGCAAGCCTGCAAATCTGCACCGGAGAGCGGGCACGGAATGGTGCGCTCCATGCTTTTGAAAGACCTGTTTTAAGCGGTCTTTCAAAAGCACACTTGACACCACTTGGGGTCGTTCTGGAGCAGGCTGAGGTGCTGATCTACATTAAGTAGGTCCGACCCAATCCACTCCCAGGTCCCAATCCACATCCTCCCTGGAGGACACTCTGCATCATTTCTATTAGCCCATGTGGAAATGGCCTTAGAAAGTGCTGGAGCAAGTGTTAGATAGCCTGAAACATTTTTTTTTCTTAACTGCTTAAAATCCTGCTCCTTGATGAAGCGAAGACTTACATACAGTTTCTTACCTAAGCTGGATGCAAAGAGGAAGAATAACAAGGCCAGGCGTACATCAACCGCACCACGCAGAGGGAACCATGGCATTTTGGAGCCAGATGACCACTTACAGGAATTGCCTTCAGGGAAGGAAAATAATGTGGCTCAGTTCATCTAGCAGCCCAGTCTACAACTGTAATATATGAGTAGTTTTTGCATTCAATTGTTTTTGGGTGTGCACAGTTGGCATTTATGTATAGTCTGGTCTATCCTAAAGCAACTGGCAGATTGTTCTAAACTGCAAGCACAACCATCCAACAAATAAAATCAACCATCTAACCATTAGGGCTGCCAGGTTATGTGATGTACAGGATAGCTCTGAATTCAAGAAATTAGGCTTAGAGGTTTCAAAAGCTTTATTGAGGAACATCAAAGAAAACAACTGCACACTTTGGCAACTGCCAGGACTAAAGTAGCATTAAATCTGCAGCACTTTATAAGTGGTAACATTTCAAAATTAATGTGTGCTTAGCATGCTATTTCCCAGCTAATCATAACAATTCCTTCCTCAGGTTATCCCATCCTCCTCCCATTTTCTCATCCAGCTTGCCAACAGCTGAGTCTGTCTGCCTGCAACTGTACACTTATCATCATTCATTATAATAACACTTCCGAGCACATTGTTTCCCAGCCAGTCCCATCATCCACTCACAGCACAGTATAGCCCGATAAAGCATCCAAGTGCAGCAGCTACCGAAAAACATGGCAGGGAGATCAAAGCTGACCTGACAGGTTAGGACTATCCTGGAGCCTGAGATTTCAGCACTTGAGACCTAGGAATGATCCCTTATGATGTCACAAGAAGCAAGCCACAGGGATGTTAACAAGAATGGTGTTACAAGGGAAGGCTTCTAGTGGTGCCATTAAGCCTGGTACAATAGCTATGCTATTCAAATAGAAAACACCCAGCTTGGGTAATGAGGAAAATAGATACACGCTCTTCAAGGCAAAGCACTTGTTCTGAGATTTTCCCCCACTCCCTGAGAACTGGAGAACCAGGCCCTGAGATTCTGGAAACTTACTTCTCAGACTTCACACCTACTCTATCAATTGAGTTGCAGACACAGCAGGGAGCATTGGCCAGTACCTAGCATGGAATGCCACTTTACAGACAGGTTGGCAAACTAACTGGATGGACCATTTCTTCCTACTGCCATGCTGTTCCTAAAGGTGGTGCCTTATTCTTTTCCCACAAGCATGAATTTTGGACATTTTCTATCCCTATGAAAATAAATTAGTGCATTCAAGGTACGTGTGGCTAAAGACACGTATGGTGAATCGCTACTTTGGAACGCCAAGGATAGTTTAAATGTAACCATGGGAAAAATTTCCTGGAATCCTGCTGGCACTTCCACATGCATATAGTGCCTATGGAGGCAGTTAGATTTTTCTCTCTTATGCAGAATGTCAGGATGTAGTTCAAGGTTGTGAAAGCAGCATTGTACATGTTGTGCCATTGTACACATTGATGCACATTTGGTTATGCAGTTTCAACATTCAACACAAAGGCTGTCATTCTATTAGTGACTTATTCATATGTAAGTTACCCTATAGAAGCACCTGGACTTTTTTTGTCTGTCAAGGAAGTCCACATTCGATTGATAGCTGCCAGAGCAGAGTTGCATATGCATTGTCCTTGTACCCATGGTGCCATTGTGTATTACGTATGCAGATGCACATTAGGCAATGTGCATTGCACATGCAGACATGCATTGCATTTAGCTTTATTGTGCTGCAATTCACTAACACACAATTGTCACATAATTCCATGAGTGTGAAGATACACTCCATCTCCTTGAGTAGGCTCTCAGCCTACTTTTGCATAGCACAATCACTGCATACCTCTACATGCACGGGTTCACACAGGCAACCCACATGCAAGATCTCAGCAATTGGCTTTGGGAAAACTGCATATCAATCAGCTTGAGAACCTCAGCTCTAAGCCATTCGCCCACGCCCACGCCCATCCTGTGGCCAAGGTACTCCTAACTCATCACCAAGCAAAATCATTTTAAAGATCAGAAAGCTGGATCAAACTAATAACCACATATTCAGCTGACTTTGTGACATCTGCAAAATAGACCCTCTGTTTGATCAGGCAATTATCCGAGTCTCCACATTATTGACGGATAAAGGGAAGACAAAACACCTTTGATGTCTATTAATATTGCACGGAAGAATGAACCAGTCTGTCAGCCCGGTGGCTGTCGTTAACATTTTGGTTCAACAAATGGTCACAGATAAAAGGAGATGTTTCTCATCTGTCTGAGTAATTTTCCAACCAGGTGTCGAGCGTTCTGATAGCACATTAAAATAGGTTGAGAGCAGAGCTGAACAGTGTAAAAAGAAAAGAGAAAGGGGTTCAAATAGAATCAGTAATACTGCGATAGGTGAAATGGAACTCTTGTCTGTATTCCATGGAAAGACACAAGTTCCCATGGAATTCATTTCCACTCCTTGAGTTCTTCCATACAATCCCACCACTGTTCACCTTCTGCCTTTGTGCAATGCCTTTTAAGCATTTTATCATAAGCAGCTGGAATTGTCACTTTCCAAAATGTACCTCCCTATTAGGAATGGGAATAATATTCATATTGATTTATTCTCAGATAAAAAAAAAGAGGGGTGGTGGTGGTAAAAGTCAGGAAATCCCACTGGGAAGAATAACAGATGAGCAAGAATTTTGCAGATTTTGCTCCTGCTATTCAAAGAGTTCTGGAGGAATTATTCTGAAGAGAAAAATTCATGTTTCTGCTTTTGTTTTGGGGTTTCTTTTCTTTTTTCCTTTTTTTTTTTTTTGAAAAAAGAAAAAAAATTTCAGCACCAAAAATGAGTTTCCTGTACAGAAAACATAGGCTGGCATTCAGTATTGCAGTTACGAATTTGTAAGCTAGAGTTACAAATCTGCAACTGGTCTTTATTCAGTAAGATTACAAAATCTTATTGTAAACCTATGTAAATGCTCCCCCAGACCACCTTAACAGCTAGCAAAGAGATTGGGCAAAGAGGTCTGTTCATAATCTAGGTGATTAGGGTGCTAGGAGGGGGAGGATACCAATCCACCCTCCACCATCAAGCAAGAGTACATACAACAAGCACTTATTGTTGCTTTAGGATAGAGGAGCACGGGAGAAAAAACAATGTCCATAGATAACGATTTACATAATTTTAAAGTAGATGTAGAACACTGAAATAGTTGAAGTTTTTCCATACTTTTTCTCAGCCGTTAATCAGAATGGAGACTGGAGTCAAGAAATCAGAAAAAGGGCTAGGACTTGGAAGGGCAGCTTTGGAAGAATTAGACAAGATCCTGAAGTATAAAGATATATCATCGAATACTAAAGTTAGGATTGCCCATGCCATCTTATTTCCAGTTTCTATCTATGCTTATGAAAGCTGGAGAGTGAAGGAAGGTGATAGGAAGAAAATCCATTCATTTGAAATATAATGCTGGAGAAGAGTTCTATGGGTACTACAGACTGCTAAAAAGACAAATAAAGGAATATCAGAGCAAATCAAGTCTGAGCTCTCCCTAGAAGCCACGATGACTGTCATACTTTGGCCATATTGTGAGAAGACATGACTCTCTAGAAAAAGCAATAATGGTTGATAAGGTAGTAGGAAAAGACAGTGGCGCAGATTGGAGTGTGTGGAGGGGGGCAGGAGGGGGCGTGGCTACGGTCCATGGGGTGTGGTGGCAGTGTGTGAGGGTGTGGCCAGGGCATGTGGGGGCGTGGCTATGAGCCAGGATGCCTCCAAAACATTGCCACCTGGGGCGAAGTGCCCCTCCTTGCCCCCCCTTCCTATGCCACTGGGAAAAGAGGGAGATCACATTACAGATGTAGAGACTAAATAAAGGAAACCTTAGCTCTGAGTCTGCAAGACCTGAGCAGGGCAGTTGATGATTGGGTGACTTGTAGAGCTCTCATTCACTGGGTCATCATAAGTCAAAGTTAATTTAAGGGCAGTTGACAACAACAGCAAAACAGAAGAAAGAGTGTACATAGATGCCAGTTGTGCCCTCCCAAACACAAGCTTTTTCGCCTCTAGCTGTTCTTCCCTGTCATTACCCTGCTTGTACACATCTCACATGGCTTTGACTTTGATGGTTACTCCAACACGGATTCTGCCTTTCCCATCATCTTTATTAGATGTGTTTAAGATATCTGGGAGAAGATAGATCTTGTCACCAACAAGCTGTAAGCTCTAGAAATGCTGAGGAGGGAGCAGAGATGTAAACCCTTGACTAATTCATTTTTTCATTCAGAGTTGAATCATTACAGAAGCTCTGTTCCTAAGAAAGAAAACAATTATTCCTCCACAGTATTCTCCCCATATTTGAGCATCTACAAGTGTTGAGGAACTATTCTGGAGGGGGAAAAAAAACACAAGTTGAGACCCATGGGCTGCATCGCACAACTTTACAGTGACAGGGCTACATTGTTCAACTGTCAGGTAACAGTGTTGTGATGATGCACAATAGGGTCTTGTGTAAGATGTGCCATTGTTAGGGCTGACAGTTCAGGATCGTTCCTGTCCTTGAGATTCCTGGGCCAAAACCTGAAACTTCTTGTCCAGAGCTGAGCTTACTAAAACTGGAGAATCTGCATGCTCATCTCTCAGCTTGAGACGACCCCAAAAATTGGAGGCTTAGGGTCAGGCCCTGGGATCTGGCAACCCTAGCCATGGCACAGCCATCTCTTGTCCCACAAAGTGCTATACTCTTGTGCCTTGCAGCCATTGTACAATGGCCATGTTGTCTCTCTACTCGTGCAAGTTATGATAGTGCTCCTCCTTGTGGGAATATTACCATTTCTCAATGCCTCAATTGTAAACCGCACAATCACATGTTGGTTTACAGTGTTGTAAATTCTTAACAGAGTGTCAGTCATATTTCTTTTTTGCTCAGAAAACTTGTTGTGAAGGAAAACTTTGCCAATATTCTACATCGGTCACTTAGAGTTAGTTCCTAACTAAGGCCATTTCTGCATAGACTGTTACAGTGGTCCCTCCCTAAACTGCAAACCCCAGGATTCCATAGGAAGTTGAAAGTGGATTAATAGCACTATAACAGTCTAGTGTGGAAATGGCCTAAATAATGCCTCCTGAACCAACCAACCTGAAGATCCAGCTACTGGATTGATATGCCAGGTTTATTTGCCACATAGTTTTCCCAGGACCCCTTCACCAAAATCATCAGCTGTTAAAATTATTTCCGCTTACTGGTGGTCATAGTCGGCTATCAAAATCCAGGTAGTGCTGTATGAGAATTTTTAAATAACTACTAAGGCTTGTTTCTTTCAACACAGATGGAAAATAGAGGTGTCATTGCCAGTCTTCCCTCTCTGGTGGTCCTCAGAAATCATAGAATCATAGAATCATAGAAATGTTGAGTTGGAAGAGACCACAGGGGCCATCCAGTCCAATCCCCTGCCATGCAGGAACACCCTCAAATCAATCCCGACAGATGGCCATCAAGCCTCTGCTTAAAAACCTCCACGGAAGGAGACTCCACTACACTCCGAGGCAGCAGATTCCATTGCCGGACAGCCCTGACTGTCAGGAAGTTCTTCCTGAGGTTCAGGTGGAATCTCCTTTCCTGCAGCTTGAATCCATTGCTCCTTGTCCTGGTCTCTGGAGCAGCAGAAAACAAGCCCCCTCCTTCCTCTACATGGCATCCCTTCAAATATTTAAACAAATGTTGGATTACAGCCAGAATGACCATGGAAAGAGCAACAGGCTGAAAATACTGTCCTATTCTATTTTAATTCATAATAACAGTGATTGACAAAACAGGAGAAAAAATACTATTTAATTGCAAATGACTTCCCAACCTGGAGTAACGCTAGAATTTATGCCTGTTTCATTTTAGCAAGAGAGATGGAAAAGGATTTCATATTGATTTAGTCCTTTGTGAATTTATCGAGTTTGTGGTCTGCAAGACTATTAAGAACCGCATAGTCATATCTCCCAGCTTCCCATCACTGAGAGAAAAGTAAAAGTGTCAGCTTCTTTTTGTTTTTCAAATTATATGCAAGTGAATTTTAAGGACTTCAAATTGCTTGCCTTTTTAAAAAAATATGTAGAAATACATTTTTGTCAATGGAGAAAATGCAAGTGAATTTTATGCAAGTGAATTTTAAGGACTTCAAATTGCTTGCCTTTTTAAAAAAATATGTAGAAATACATTTTTGTCAATGGAGAAAATGCATTAAAAGCTGTACATGAAGAGGGAAAAATGCATACATTTAGAAAATGCACAGGAATTTCTGTGCAGGAGTGGAGCAAGGTTCTCAGAATAGGAAAGTTGGAGTGAACAAAAATACACCTGGAATTTGGGGAAGAAATGCATTTGAAAATGCAGTGACAAAGTTTCCTGGCCATACTGTATATGCCACACTATAATACCTTATGCTACAAGACTATAGTCATTTTTAAAGTTTTACACTTTTTTTTACAGACTGTAAAACTGTATGTGCTTTTATTAATGATTGTGAAGTCCAAGCCTTTCCCACTCAATCTTTGAAAAAAAGAAAAGAAAAGAAAGAAAAGGGAAAAAACCATACTATAGCCAGATGATTCGCTCACTGCTTTGCCTGAGTGTAACTCAACAAGAATCGCTTAAATGTGGAGGAAAACAATAAGTAGGTCAGAATTAACTGGTAGATCTCTAGGTGATTCACAGCAGACTGGCGAGAATTTTAGAAGCCTAATTGTATGAAAAAAGTAAAAATCGCATTTTTTAAAAAATCAATCTTTTTTCTTTTCCAGATTTTTTTTTCTTTTTTTGATTCAGCTAAATAACTTGAATCAGGGTGGGCAACAGGTAGACCAGGACAGACTGGCAGACCTCTAGGTGATTTGCACTAGATTGGCAAAGGTTTCAGATGTCGTTCTACAGCAAATAACTAGCCAAAAATTTCAAATGCTTTATTTATTTAAAATTTAACAACACTTTAAACACAATTTACCATCACTCTTATGCAAGTTGGTAACTGCCCAACCACACTGTTCCTTGCTTGTCAAATGTGCGTATTAATTGATTGTCTTTGAACTGACTGTTATGTAGCTCTTACTGGCTACTTTGACAGTAACTCAGATGCAGATTTGGATCTGTATGTGTGTGTGTGTGTGTGTGTGTATATGTATATATATAAATATAAATATTATATATATATATATATATATATATGTATGTATGTATGTATGTATGTATGTATATATATTGCAGAGCCCATGGGGGTGAAATAGTCAACTCTACAAATGACACCCATCCACCCAATTTTACAGCTGATTCTGATTAGTGGATGTCAGTTCTATAAAAATACAGAAACAGAGAAGACTGTACTAACCTGAAACCTGTTCAACCTTTCCTTAAACTGGTTCCTGGCATACTGAAATGGTTTGATCTTAGATTATGACTCTGGAGACCGGTGTTCAGTTCCCCCCTCACCCCTGGAAATGCAGTAGATGACTTCCAGCAAGTCACACACTCTCAGCCTCAGAGGGAGGCATAGGCAAATGCCCTCTGAACAAATCATACCAAGAAAACCCCATGATAGGTATCCCTTAGGGTAATGATCAGTCAAAGACAATTTCAAGGCACACAACAACAACAACAACAACAACAACAATATATTTAAAGTTCATTGGCCTCAGCAGGAATGAATCAGCTTAAATCCACAACCCTCTTATCTGGTTGAGTTAAGGGAATAAGACCAATACCAATCAACTGGGATTAAGAGCCTTATTATTGCTGAAGCTGATAAAAACATTAGGCACGCTTAACTTGTGGCAATTGACACGGCATGTAATTTATAATGCTTCATTTCTTTTCTAGAAGAGTCAAAACAGATATCAAATGTTTCCCTCTTTATCTGTAGCATCAACCACAGAATTACCATGAACGTAACAAATACGGAGAGAGGCATGCCAATTTCCTACTTTTGGTTCAGTTTTAAGTTGCAGAAATGTGTTGTTTCAGATTATAAAGCTATTTTCAAAAGCTACTTGGCTGAAATGCTGCAAGGTAGAAACTCCCTCCTACAATGTGACTTTTCTTCCCAATGTATACTTTTTGGAAAAAAATGTGCCTAATTGATGCTAGAATTTAAGTAACCCCATAAATTGAAGTTGAGTGGAAGCAAATATCAACAAATACTTTAAAAAAAAAAAAATCTGTTATAATTCTGCCTGGTCTGTTATCAGGGTAGATTACTTTTCTGGAACGTTCAAATAAGGGCTAAATGTATTCTGAAACCATTCAAGGTTGGAGTTTTCTTTCTTTCACATCACATCTATGTATCTTTTAGTCTCAACTTACTGGCTTGTGTAGATGGTGTTGATAAATTCCTGCAAACGTAATCAGTCAAGGAGGTTATCGCACTCCTTTTGATGAAAGGTAACAAGGCAGGCTCTATAGCCTTGAGGGATTTTTTTGTAAAGAACTCAGTAGAAAAAAGAAGAAGAAGAAATTTCATTCCCAAAAGAACACAGAGATTAAGTGAAAGGCACTCACCTGCAAGCAAAGGACTTGTGGCATCAACTAGAGGCAATCGCTCAGTGGTATGACTTAGCAAGAGGGGACATGCAACCAGGTTTGGCAGTAATTGCTCTGCCTGAAAAATAGAAGTGAGCAGATTCTTTTTCCACCATTTAAAGAGACAGGCCCTCTCACTGATATGATGGAAGTGTTGCTTTTTGACAACTAGAGGGTGACCTCACAAAAGGACTTTGCTGCTTGCTCGGCTTGACTTCAGTTCTACCTGCTTTAGCAAGGGCCTGCACAACTGGCACCCATCCTATGAAATGCAGCCCCCCAGCAAAGAAACAACAGCCTATAAGTTGCTTGATGACCCCTCACAAGGACTTGGAAAAGATGTAGAACATTTATTTATTTAGTATCCCACCTTTCTCCCAATTTGGGACCCAAAGCCACTTTTTGGACTACAGCTCCCAGTATCCCCTAGCCAACATGGCCAATGAGGGTGCTGGCTCGTGGATACTGGGAGCTATAGCATACTGTCCAACTGTCCCAGTATGGCAGGGACATTCCTATTGCCCCACTTTTCCTGCTGCTTTTTGAAATGTCCCTGTTTCTCTCTCCTCTTTCTGTGTTCTTCCTTTCTTTTCAGCTTATTCCAATGGTTGCCAAATGAGTTCAAGATGCAAAAATTATTTGCACTCAAATTAACTCAGCAGGGGTCAAACTCAAAATCAGGAGACTAAGGGGCAACTTAGTGAGACCTTTCTACCAATGTTTACAGGCTCACACAGGAAAAGAAGCAGCGAGAGATTCAAAAGTAAGCAAAAATTGTGTTTTATTAAGGGGAATGCACTCGTGCATGTACACAAGATACACACAGTTACACATTCACACAAGAGCTAACTGAATGATAAAGGGAGGAAAAATTATAGATAGAGAAGCTGAGGGTTTGGGGTTATAACTACCAGTCCAGATGAGTAGTGAAGAATATGAAATGTGACTTACACTTGTGTCTAAGGGCAGACCAGATCAGGATTCATGGTGACATAGTGGAGCCCAGCATTTCCTCTGACCGCATCTGGCTTCTCAAAACCAAGAGTTTATATACTGTATTTGCTGGCATATAGGACGCACCAGCATATAAGATACACCCTATTCATACATCAGCAAATACTATTTGCCTGTGTATAAGTGTATAAGACATACTGGCGTATAAGACACACCCCATTTTCAAACAGTATTTTTCAGGGGACAAAGTGAGTCTTATATGCCAGCAAATAGGGTACTCTATTTCCCTCCCTGAAAGGATGTGAGTTACTTGCTTTCTGGTAGAGTAAACAAAAGGGATCTGGAATAGACTGATTGTTTCAGTGCCTTGGCTGTGTGAAGTTCTGCTCACGGCTTTGGAGAATATGCACATGGCAGGGGTCCTTGCCTCTGCACCTGGGCACCTGATTATTTTCTCAGGTTAGCAGTTTATAGGCTTAGCTCAGAGCCATTAAGTCATCTCTGACTTCTTCCCAGCCAGTGGCCTTTTCTACATGGCCTTTCCAGCCATAGTGTATGTAATTTATATTTTATGCCAATTAATATATTTTGCCAATTAGACCCTATCTAATTGAGGGTGTACAGCCTGGTAACAATGGAAATGTCACCCCATCCCTCCTTAAGAGTCAAATGCTAGATGGGACAAAGGAATTCCATTTAGCTTCCAACTGAAGTGCAAAGAGGATGATGTTTCCTGCCAGTATGTTAGGCTGTGACAATCAGAAGCAGGACCCCTGTTGCAAGTCTGTGGTGTATCCTTGTTTACTGGTAGGAGCTTTGCCCCAGTCAGAAGCTAAACTGACCTCCTTTACTTGATTTGGTGCCTGGCTGTTAGGATGGATCTGGGAGGACAGACCAAGAGATGTGCTTTCTTTTTTCTAGGTTCAAAACATGTTTGGAATTAAACATCCATTTTGGCTTTTGATCTCTTTGTTTCTGTACTATAGGGTCCATCAGATATCGCAGGTAAGAGATGTTCAAATGATCTTTTTTTCAGCTTGCAGAACTTGGAGAAATTATTTTTCAGGCTACATCTCCCAGAATTCCCTGGCTTCTAGCCAAAAATTCAGAAGCCAATATTCTCCAAGAAAAATCAGTTTTATATAGTGTGATAAAGCGTGAATGCCAAACCTGAAGAAGAGGAGTCATTCTTCACTCATGTATTTGCTGATATAGTATAGTGGTTTGAGGACTGGAGGCCAGAGTTCAGTTCTGCATTCAGCTATGGAAACCAGCTGGATGGCCTTGGGCATGTCACATACTGTCAGTCCTAGAAACCCTCATGATCAGTTCACCTTAGGGTACCATAAATCACAAATGACTTGAAGGCGCACAACAACAGTAGTCTTGTAGGAAACTTCGTTGCCATTGAACGCTACTTAATATTTTATTTGTCAGACTCAAATGAAAGAGTCCAGTAGAATGATCTATTGCAAGCCCCTCTAATGGAGGAATAATGGTGTCTTTTAGGTCCTCATCCAAACTGTTTGATCTTTGGCTGCAAAGATAATTTGACTTTCATCAGGATATATATCACATGGCTGTTTCATTTTCCGCCAATTCAGCTTTGCTCTCCTGCAAAGTGATGTTGAGCTAAATCACCGTATTGTTCAATTCCAGCCAGAATACAAGAAGCTTGAGAAGGGGAAATTCTGTTATTTTCTGTGACAGCAGGAAAAGTGGTGAATTATGCATGCAGTTTTCTCAGGGCTATAGTCTTTAGCATCCCTATTTACTGGGGTCTGGAGGGTTTTGTTGCTTTTTCCCCCAACCATTTGCTGTGGGTGGAAAGTGAAGAAATGGTAAATGAGAGAAGCAGGAGTACTTTTTAAAAACTAGAAAGGTGGAGTTTCTCAATACTAGTGCCATAAGTAATTCTTTGGGGAAGAAAATCCTTTACACCACGTGGATGTGCATTTAGAAAACTGCTTCTGTATACATATCAGCTGGTATCCTGTTAGGTGTTTACATCATCATACACTGAATTATGATCACATAAAGGTGAATTGTGACATTGCACAGTGTTTATATTCTTAGGAGCTGAGCAGAGACACAGCTATGTCTCCAGGACTATCACTCAAATGGAAACAACAATATGGCAGTTGCATCTGGGATCATATTTTACAATGGACAACAGAAGGGACCAAAATGCTATGGTCTCATCATAAAGCAAAATACCACACAGGACATCCTAATATGCACCTTCACAATTCACAAGAATGTTTATGCATCGCATCAGGGACATAGCTATGACATCATAAATTTAAAATTGTAGCCTCTGATGAAGGATTTCAGCCATGCTCTTTAGTCGGATCGGCATGTGCATTAAAAATTCTTCCTTTATTTCCAGGGCCATCAGCAGTGAGTCAGTGAGTTTTGTGCATGTACTTAATATGTTTTTAGCTTTGCACAGGGATATTCAAAAAATTTTGTTCTCAAGAATAGCCCTTGATGAGAATAGGTCTTGTTCTAAAATAAAATGAAGTCTTTCCACATGGTGAATACTTGAAATTTCTATTTATTTATTAATAAGTGGTGCAGGTTTTTCTTTAAAGACAGAACATAAATTAAAAAAAAAAGGTAAGAAGTATTATTTGCATAATATATATATATCTTGAAATCAACATATTAAAGTAGTTCAAATGTTGGACAGTGCTGGAATAGAAAGTACACATACTGTTTAAAAATTACATGAAATAATATTAGAAAGAGCACTAAAGGCCACTTGTATAAAAGTTGTGTTCCCATGTCAGCCAGAAATCTGAAAAGCATCTTCATAGCATGGAGAAATTTACTTTGAGTGAGCAAGGCACAAAAATACATGTTGTAAGAACAATAGGCTCTAAGCAGGAAAACAAAACACAAGTCATCATGGAATCTTGAAGAACTGGACTGCACTTTGATGCAAAGGAAGCGTGGGATTAGACAAGGCTATTTGTCAGGAGGGAAACATTTGGAGTTATATGGAACCCTTCCACACCACACAGTTATACCACTACAATTCCACTTTAACTGCTATGGAAACATCCCATGGAATCCTAGAGTTTGTAGTTCAGGGAAGCACAAGAGCTTTCTCTCTGAGACTTCTGAATACTCCACCCAAAACTTCAGATTCTGGCATTCAATAACATGTTGCCAAGGCAGTTAAAGAGGAATCACAATACTTCAATTATGTAGGGTGAAATATCCCCGCATCAGCATTTATTTCTTCTTTAAAAATATACACAGATGTTGCTTTTTAAATTTGGCAATGGCTGACGGGGTAGCAATATTGACTCTAGCCAGTAGTTCATTCCCATGGCAGTCTGTGGAAGCAAAGGCTACGGATATAATTCTTCACTGAGTTTCATCTTGAAGGAAGCAATGAGTAAGTAATGAGTAAGTAATGAGTAAATGAAGTAAGTAATGAGTAAATGAAAAACTTTGAAAAACCACATGGCTTTCAAAGCCCATTAACAATTTGGGACTTATCCGCACAAAATTTGCACATGTTGTTTTGCACAGAAAACCTGTTCAGAAAATTTGGTTTTTTATGCATCTCAACTATGCACAAAATACATCCCCAATTGTAGCATTTTCTATACATGAAACAGCTTTTTCTCTGCAGAAAATAATATTTCTGCATAGGATTATTTTTTCCTATGTAGAAATCTTCAGTCCAGGATTCTTCTTGTCACAGTTTCTCAGTTCCCCCAAACATGTTTTTGACCTTTTTAAAAAAAATTTTAAAAAAATATTCTTTCCACCTCTGGCAAAAGCGTCTAAGAGCCCCCAGTACCAGGTGACAGATGGTGATGACTGGTGTCTCTTATATCAGTGGGGTGGTGAATTTATTCTAGGATTTTTGGTATCTAAACTTTAAATGAACTGCCCAAGGTACTGGACCCTATCCCCAAAATAGGCTCAGTTCCTTGGATAGTTCTTTTAAAATACAGGCTAAAATCCAGAGTGGTTTTACAGCTACCACTACGAAGTGATTTTGATTGCAAGACTCTAGAGGACCATGTTTTGCTCTTAATTGTTATACAGCACTAATTAATTTTAAATGCAATCATCACCATTATCATGTAGTAACAACCAGTGTGTCCTTTGCCTGAGTCCTGGCTCATGCAGGGGCATTACCTGGGATTCAAAGTAGGGGGAGAGTCCTTATCTTGGGAGCTATGCTTGGAACCAGAAAATGATCCAAATTCAATTTATTTTTTAAATGGAATAGACACATTAAAACAGGGTGCAGGACTCCATGGGCTAAAGTATCACTTTTGACCTCTAACGTCCCTTACAGTTCTGATTTTGGGCAGAAAAAAGGTAATTCTTTCATTTTGAGGAGTTTGGTGGTAGTGGAAGGGAGCAGGGGACTGAAATCACCATGAGCTCTTTCACACTATGACTCCTCTTTAACTGTGATGGCAAGATGCTATGGAATCCTGGGATTTCTTTTCAGTTTAACGAGGAGTTTCAGATAGAATCATATATAAAGAACTGCTTGTGCATAGAACATGGGCAGGTTCAAAAAGGCTAAGCAGCCTCTCTTCTTAACACATACACTTTCTATGTAGGACAATGTTTTATCCTATGGAAGGTCATTCAAGCATCCTGCCTCCCCACCAACTCTTCTGTAGAGGTCCAGCCAAAGAGCTGTTTCATAAGACGATGACAGTCTGTTTCTCTGGACCAGGATTCAGATTTGCAAAACCACAGAGCCTACTAGACAAGAAAGATGACAACATCTGTGTTAAAATGAGGGGGACAGGACTAGGATACTATCTGCATTGTGTATAAAAGGGAGGCACGGATTATATCACTGCACTCCCGAGGAGTTCATTTTTCCTATCCACTTGCAATACCAGAACTGAATCGGAAGAAAATGGCTTTAGTTCCAGAGTACAGAGACTTTAATAGGCAGGGGTAGATTTTTGCTCTATTCCTCCAGTTTGCTTCATTTTGTTTTTGTAAAGAGTGGCTCTTCCCATCCTCACCTTATGAATAGGCCAAATACTTTAAGCATAAAAATGGTTGCTCCACACAACAAGGTTTCCCATAGTATGAACTGGACTTCTTAAAAGGGAGGAAAGCAGAAGTGTGAGAGACACATATGAGACGCCATTCTGTTAGTGAGATACATGTGTACTATGCATACATGCTGAATTTTTTGCCATAGCATAACAAATGTATCCAGCCGATAGAGGCAGAAGATGCACGCACAACAACATTGCAAATGTGCAATGTGTCTTGCAGTTGCACATTGTGGCTGTACTATTCACATTGTGCATTGCAGCTGCACATGTGTGCACTGCAATCATGCATTGCACATCAGCACCCAACCACTGAGATGTATTGCACAATGATGCTATTCTGCATGCAATGTTTTAAGTTACGCTGAGAGATGGTGGATTCCTACCATAGCAAACTGCCAGATATCGTTGGATTATGAGTCCCACCCTCTTTCACTATTGCCTATGGCAAGCTAGTTTTGATGGGACTTGTCAGTAACATCTGCCAAGCCACATCTGCCTCATGCCAATCTGCTCTGATGGGACACAGCTTTCCAAAACTCTCCTTCTTATATTACTTTTCCATTGCAACCTATTCTCATGCCCTAATATCAGAAGTCATCAGCAGGGCTAGTTCGAAAGGACCTAAACAAAATATTACCTGGTAAGCCCTCTCCTACCTCAGTTGGGTCTTGCAGTCTTACCTGGGAGCAGAAGCAGCAGTGCTGCAAGGCTGGCTAGGATCTACCACTGAATTTCCCACAATGCTCCAGGGCATCTGTAAACACTTCAGATGGTTTGTCTGCACCTAACTGGCCAACATTAGAGGTCTACTGCAGGCACCAATATCGGTAAGACTTTCTGGGATGATGGGGCCATACGAGCCAGCTGCTGGAACATATTGGACAAGTTCTTGCCACGTCAGTGTCACCTTTTCCCAAAATGGAGAAGCCTTTAGCATGGGTTTCTTAAATTACCTCTGCAGTGTGGAAAGCAATCATGTTGTTGCATCTCTCACGCCACAACAACAGATGGAATTCTACAACATCAGATACATTGATTTCCTGGCTTTCCCCTTTATCCAAGGGTCTTAAGGTAGAGGTGGACAACTTGCCACGCTCCAGATGATTTTGGAATGCAACTCCCATTAATCCTTTCCTTTGGCAATGCTGGCTAATGCTGGTCAGAGCTGCAATCCAGTAATACCCAGCAATCTCCAAGTTTCCCATAATCTTAGGAGAGATTCACCTCCATGTGCAAACTATGCATTCTGCTCCTGGTGTCTGGCCTACCCTAAAGCTTCTTGCTAAATTAAAAACTTCAAAGATAATATTATTTGCTTCTCCAACTTCCCTACTCCCCTTCCTTGTGTCTTTTAGTTTTTTCAGTGGTCCTGTCTTTTTCTTGAATGTTATCTATACCTGGATTGAATCTTATTTGCATGTTCATCTAGGTTTTATTCTTTTGCCTTGATATTGGTTACTTATATTGGGATGAGATATGGTAAAATGATGCATTTGACAACTTCGAAAGCAAGCAAACAAGATAAAAAACTAGACTACAAAATAAATTGCATCAATAGATAAACATATACACATCGGGGGGAAAAGAAAGAAAAAAACACCAGCAATAGCCAGCATAAAACATGGAAGATCCACATTCCCTCTTCATTGTGTTATCGCCGTTCCAGGTCTTTTAAATGTGCAAATGACTATGCATCAGTTACTAATTTTAATATTAAAATTAACAACTATGCAGTAGCTGGCTATATATAAACATGAGAGAAGAGGTGTAAAAGGCTTGTTTATTGGTATATTGCAGAAACCTGTCAACATTGTAAATAACTAATTAATTTATAATTTAAAAATGTATTTAATTCTTTGCTCTGAAGTATTTACAGTCTGTCTCTAAAGTGAAGGTGCCCAGCTCATCGTTTATGGGCTACATCATGCTCTAAAGGAGAGATAGGCAACTTGTAGTCTTCCAGATGTTATTGGATTACAACTCCCATCAACACTCACTAGCACAGCTGCAGTCCTGCAACATCTGGGAAGAGCATCATATCACTCATCCCAGCTCTACAGCAATTCTGTCTACATTTCTGTGCCTTAGCTTAAAGGTGTGTTCATGGTTTCATTCCTAACTGGAAATACAGGAAAATCAACCACTTAGCCAAATCATCATGAGTTTTGATTTTCAATATGTAAGCTTTTAGAGAAATGGGTAAAAGGGACTATACAAAAATTATTTTCCTCTGAAATATTTTTGCCCGTTTACCATCATTATTCCTCTGATTGTTGGTTCTCCAGTGCCATCACTGAATGAAAAAAAGAGTCTCCCTTTACCTCCTTCAGGCCATTTCCACACTAGACTATTATAGAGCTATTATTCCACTTTCAACATCCTATGGGATCCTGGGGTTTGCAGTTTAGAGAGGGGCCTCAAAGGCCCCAGGATTCCATAGGATGTTGAAAGTGGAATAATGGCACTATAACAGCCTAGTGCAGAAATGGCCTCTTGTTGCCCTAACTCTGCAGAAGGAAGAACACCACTACTGTGCTAACAGCCAATTTGAGTGTGCCCTGTTCCTGTCTTAACCAGTACGACTGAATAAGGGAACACACGTTAGTACAGTTCCTACAACAACAACGATGCATTTGCTCTCCAGCTCACAAAATCCCTCTTGCTAACAGTTTCCCCCTTTGGGCAAAATAGTGATATATAAAACAAAGGAAAGTGCATTTTGTCAAACACAAACATTATCGTGCACACCTCACTTTTTGGGATCACAATTATTACTATAATACTTTCATATTGAGCACAGAGCCAACCATGCAAAGGGCAGTTTTGAGTTGGGAAATAACAGCCCTGATCCAGTAAGCGCTGGCCATTCCTGCTCTAAAGAATGCCTTGCCACCCAATGATACGAAATCAGTGCTGTCCTTGCAATTGTACCTGGTTTTTAAAGTGGCAGTGCAGTTTAGCAGATGTGCTGCCTTACTGATGAATCTTAGATTGTACTTCTCAGTTTTAAAGCCTGATTGCACCTGTTCATGAGATCATAGTACAGAGTGATGGGATTCAAGGCACCCTCTATACTGACAGCCAAAATATATCAACTAGTTCTCTGTTAACCTGCTAAAACCGATCTGCTGTTCCACCTTTTAATCAACATGGACAGGGGGAAAACTACTACCATTGAAATTAGCCATTGATTCCAGAATTAAAAAAGAAATAATAACACAAGGAAAATAGAACATCATCATCTTCTATGCTTGCTCCATTGGCTAGAAAAAAAAATGTGTTCTGGAAAAAAAACTCTTTTCCATCCTGGCCCATATCAACTACAGTTACAAGTTCAATGCCTCTAGTGAAGTCAACCTAAGACTCTACAAAGACATCATATTTTTCACACACAATGAGGGGGTCCCTCTTTGACCCTCTTAAGTATTAGAGACATCCACTCCAACAATCCCACAATACTAGCCATACCGGATGGGGCTTCTAGAAACATAGAAGAGTATAATTGGAAGGGATCCAAAGGGAAGCTGAAGTCCAAAATACCTAGAAGGTCAAAGTTTACTCATCTCTACAATAAAAGGCTAGGGTGGAAATTTACATGGTGTTTTGTAAGTTTGGTCAGTATTCTTGACTTCTTTTTTCATGCATGTTTAGTCATTAACTACTCAGCACTCTGAAGAAACACCACTTCCACTGTTTTATAGTGTGAGAAATGCTGTGCCTCAGAGAAAAGAGAGTACAGTCAAGATCCTGACCTGGGAGACATATCTCTGGAACATAGCTGTGATATGTCTCCCAATGCAACCTCCTCAAAATCCATCTTTTCATTGTGGCAACCCACCTAAGATGGTCATGTTTGCAGCAGTGGAGAGTAAGGTAGCAGCAGAGATTTAGCCAGCCATTTTGCTTTATCTGGGCTCACTAAAACAGTCATCCTTCTTGGGAAGTCACTGAGGGTAACATGATTGCTGTGTGTTCAGCTAAAGGAAAATGGCTAGAGGTATCTCTCCCACTTTCCCACTCTCTGAAGACACTGTAGTGGTCATCTTGAGAGGGTTGCCACATTGTGAAGGTGGCTTGCAGGGGTCAATTTTGGCCATTGCATGGTCAGAACAGGATTACACCCATCCAACAACTAAAAAGTGGGTTAAGGTGGTAGAAGTCAGACTTGACCATCACAAGCCACTAACAGGATGCCTCTTGGTAGCTACCGTGAAGGCCATCAAAAGAAGAAGCAAGTCAGTAAAATAAAATTAAATGAATGACATTGCTACACATTATTGTTTGGACAACACACGGCTGCTTCGTGCATCATGTAACATACAAAGTTGGATCCAATCTTGACTAAACTTAAGAGTAGGCCCAATGAAATCAGTGGGACTTCAGCTTGTTGTAATTGAGTCCCACTGATTTCAGGGGCTTCGATCTAATTGTGACTACGACTGGATTCAACTCACCCTACATAAATTCAAAGAATATCTGCCCTAACTTGGCAGCAAATTTGACAGGCAACACTAACATACAAAACAAGTTCAGGGCAGTAGTTTTGATGACAGCAGATTATTAACAGAGTTAATTCCCAGAACTTTTCACATAACCACACCTCCCCAAGAATTATTAATAATTGTTGTCATGTGCATCATATATGACAAAGCTTTTGTAATTACTATTGGTGGAAAAGGCAATGCACACAGAATCCATTCTTCTACTGTAAATACTGTAAAGGAGACATCCCAGTCAATAACAATGCTCTGATAACCCTGCAATTTAAGCATCTTTCAGACTCTTACTGGGCTGCTGATGTGATTTGTACAGCAAAACATCAAAGCCTTCACATCTTAAAGTAAAAAAATGAGCAGGGAAGGTCTATAGGTTGGTGACAGAGCACATGTTTTCTAAGTACCTCCAGCTCGAAGGATCAGGTATCAGGAAACAGGAAGTTCACTTATATTGAGTTAGATCATCAGTATATACAGCCTAATAAAGTCAGTTTTGACCTTTGAACATCAGGGTTTCAGCTGAGATGTTTCCTAACTCTAATTGGAGATCCCTGGTATTCCCTCAACTACAAAGCCACCTTCCAAAATAAGTTGTGGTGATATGGTAGAAAGGCCTCTGCCTGCCATCATGGAGAGCAGAAAACAATGCAAGGACAGAATGTCTCACTTGACATAGGACAACTTCACATGTCCCTAAGGGTGTTCCACTGAATGGCCCTTTATGCATGATGGTGTGATTCATATGAATTCTCTCCCTCAAAAGGAGGGGATTCTAGGGCCATCACATATACATAAGTTTTTTCCATGAAGTATGCCCATGTTGTATCACATGAACTACATCTCTCACCCAGTAGGTGTTTGAACCGGACCTTTCCCATGTGCAAGAAGACTTATGGGCACCAATGACAGAAAAATAACAACACCAGTGCTGTTCCTTTGCCAGTGCTTATGTAAATAAACCCTGTGCAGTACAGGCCACAGGCAACAAAGGGGAGAGCTTAACTGACTTTCCACTGAGTTCAAAGTGCTTTACAGATAAGCACAAATTGAGCCTCATGCAATCCCCCATGGCGAGGTATAATTAGACCCATTTTACAGATGGGGAAACTGAGGCACAGGGAAATTAAGTCATTCATTTATGCACATTGCCTAAAAAATAAGAGAAGAATAATTACAAATAGAACTCAGGAATGTCTCAGCCAATATATTACTGTTGAAACATTACTGGCACCACTGAAACCAAGAGTAAAATAGTTTTTGATCTTTCATGAATCAGGATACAACTTTTGCTGTATTCAAATGGTATCAATTTTTGTAATATTAGGAACAGCAGGAAGGAATGGCTCTACTGATGGTTGGCTAAGGTTTGTCAAACTATGCCTTATAAGGTATAATAGGAATATTATTTACCCTAGTCTATGGAATTCTGAATGATGCTGAACCATATTATGGAAGAATTGCCAGGAGAAAAAGATCTTAACATATCAGACATTATAGATGGGCCGCATTTAGGGGGAGGGAATTGTTAGATTGGGTGCAATGCACAATATATGGTTAGCCTGGACAACGAAACCAAAATTGTTATCCACTGATTATGCAGAAAAGAGACACTGAGCCTGTTACAATCACATGGAAATCAGTAAAACATAACAGCAGAGTTAAGTACACATGTATCACAGAGTTCAAGGCAATTCAAAGCTGATTTCACACTTTTAGGGATCAGGCACACTTGCCTTATCTAAAGTGCTGCTCTCTATCATGAACACATAAAATGTGAAGGAGAGACGCATTTCTCCAAACATACAGTAAGCACATGATAGAGAATCACAGCCATATGAAGCTCCCTAGGGCATGTCTATGGTATGTCTGTCCGAATAGTGCAGATTCACATTTCCACTACATACAAAACATGTTTCTTACAAAAGCAACACAGATGTAGAACATGCCTGCCACCATCAAGTATAAAATGTGACTTGGCTCTTAATCACAGGAGATCCAGAGAGTGTTAGGTACCTATGAATCCTAGTTTGAATCAAGGGGATACAAAGATTAAAAATGGCTTCAGACCCATGGAGTTCAATGGGATTGAAACTCCTAGTTGACAGCAATCCAGAAGGTGTTAGGCACATTTTAGCCAATTTGAAGTCAATTGAACTTAAATGTTGCAAAAAAGCACTTAAGTCTTCTGGAGGTTTAAGGTATGCTATACTCTCTGGCTTTATATAAAACTTCAAAAGGGTATGAGAAATGTCTTTAAAAATGTAAATAAATGGAAATTTGAATGAACTAAACAAACAGGCATGATTGCAAGAGCTCAATGGATAACTAAGGCTTACATAGAATGTTGAAAATGGGGATATTCTATAATACCAATAGATATATTCTGCAAAGGGCTTAAGTCTGAAAACTAATGTTTGATTTTTTTAACTTATTTTTTTGCTGACAAAAATGAAACGTGCCTCTCTTCAGGAGTTTTTTCAGTCCGGCATTGACCTGACCCTTGGTATACCGAAAAACATCATTTTTGCTATTGTAAATCACAGAAGAAATTGTCTGTACCATTTATAATGTAAAGTCATGCAAAACCATGCTCCAAACTAAACCACTTAGTTTTGGCAGCATGAACAAAACCGCATTATTCCACTGTATGAAATGATGTGGAATGACGACCACTAATGCCAGCATGCAGTGCAGCCACCAGTGTTTTGTTTCTTTGTTTGTTTGAGCTAGGAAGCTTTGAGTGTGATAGTGAAATATACAAAGTTTATGTTTACATTGCAAGAAGAAGCCAGCCGATGACTCTGCCCAACCCACCCGTATGGAGAAATTTACACTGGCTTGTTTGAAGGGGTCCATATTGAATCAGAAAGCCCTTCTCCTGTTGAAGACAAAGGCATAGACCCACTTGGGGTAAACGGGTCAGTATCTGTGTCCGTTTCGCCCTCGGCCAAGTAGCGTTTTTCTTTCATCCAACTTGAGCCCCCATTTGGCCCAAAAAGGAAATCATCTTTGTCTTGGGAGATGCTGAAACCACTTGGTGAACGTTCAAGTTCCTCATGGTTGACTGAGAGGAGGGACAACGGGGTGTCACTGTCTCGTGTCAAGCTGTGTTTCTGTCTTGAAGAGATTCTTTCTGAGTGGGGGCTCTGGAGGTCGCCTGGTGGTGACTGGTAGGAAAAGTGGGGGTCAATGAATGTAAGTATAGGTAAAACTGTTGGCCTTTCTGTGTACGAAGTCGAAAACGGCATGGCCTGCCACTGACCGGAGTTTTGCCCACCCAACGGTAATGAAAATGGGCCACTGCTTGGGCCCTGTGTTGTGAATCCAAAAGGAGGAACTTTGTTCACGGGGACATGGTGGAAACTTGGAGGCTTTTCATGAATGGAAGGCTCAGAGTATTTGTAAATGATGGATTTCAGCTCAGAATATTTGTTATCCTCTGCTGGGGATGCAGTTTCTTTCGAAGGGCACACCTCAGTGACTTGGACTTGCAGCTGCTCCATGTGCTGCATGTGCATATCAACTAAAAAATCCAGCTTCTTTCCCATGTCATGGACCTGAAAGAGAACATTCATTAGACTCATGAGCAGTAGTTGATGATAGCATTCCCCTGCACAAGTAATAGCCAATCATGCCTAACCAAGAACACAAGAAGCAGCCTTATAGTCAGGGCAAAGGTTCATCTTGTTCAGTGTTGTCTAAACTGACTGGCAGTCGCTTCCTCGAGTTTCAGACAGGGGCCTTTCCCATATCTTCTGAATGCCCCAATTTGACAGAGACAATCCTGATTAATTCATCTCACTTTTTTTCAGCTTCTTTTAAGATGTCCCAGTTGCTCTCTCCTGCTTTCCCCCCTTCATCCTCAGCTTATATCAATTACTGCAAACTGAGGTCAAAGTGCAAAAGAATTTACATTGAATTAACTCAGGATGAGGAACAGAACAGGAAAGGGCAGGATCTCTTTCTTCCCAGTAGGCTCAAGCAAAACTGTTAACTGCTGTAGCTTCTCCTAGCTTGTGTGTTCTTGCCCATCAATAACTGTTGCCATCCTGACCACACTCTGATGCTGCTTGCCAACAAGCATTCCAGTTTTCATCTGTGAAATGTTGGAAATGCTTTCCAAAATCTACTTGGAGATACAGAGAATTGAACCTTGGCTCTTCTGCCCTTGGTCCTTTCCCCCCATTGCTCCTATGTTAAGTTGTGAGGAGGGAGGGAGCTCTAACCCTCAAGTTCTATGTCACTTAGATCACTGTCACACTAAGAGCTGGTCTGGATGTCATCCCATCTTTGCCTTGGTACGTAATCATGGTAAAATTACATCCCTTTGCAAATATGTGTGATATAACATCAAATTAATATATCGAATAAATAAGCAAATAAAAATAATTAATATAATATGACATCCTGCAGACGCCTCTGAGAAGCTCATGAGCAGTGTCACCATAGAAATTTCTGTTTCCAGCTTATCTCCGGCACCTGGTCGCAGAATCACAAAAGCAATAACAGCCATCTGATCCAATCCCTTGCAGCCCTGATGGGATAAATTCCATCAAACTCTAGCTTAAAACATCTAATTAAGGAGAATCCGCTGCTTTTCAAGATAGTTTGGTTATCATAAGACTGTATGAAGAACTCTTCCAGATAAGAGCAAAGGTCTATTGAAATCCATATTATAGAATCATAGAATCATAGAAATTCAGAGTTGGAAGAGACCCCAGGGCCATCCAGTCCAACCCCCTGCCATGCAGGAACACCCTCAAATCAATCCCGACAGATGGCCATCCAGCCTCTGCTTAAAAACCTCCAAGGAAGGAGACTCCACTACACTCCGAGGCAACAGATTCCACTGCCGGACAGCCCTGACTGTCAGGAAGTTCTTCCTGAGGTTCAGGTGGAATCTCCTTTCCCGCAGCTTGAATCCAAATACTTACTCATTGGTACCTTTGAGCTCAACACTGCAGGCGAAAGAGATTTTAAGAATAAAGTAATTGACAGTTATTGTTTGGAGGCAGGTTTTCTGATAACTGTCTCAAACAATAACAAATTATTCAGGATGGCTGTTTTCTTAGGATGGTTATCAAACATGTCTGATAAGAAGGTGTCAAGGTTGTTGCTGGGCGGGCAAAGTTTTCCTATGAGTGGACAGCAGAGATACGAGGTGGTGTGGCCAGACAGCCAGGTGCAAGGCCAGCAGAATTGTTATGGCTATGTCTTCTGTATTAGACAAGGCCATACACCAAAGCACTGATTGGGTCACCCCACTTGTTCCAAGGTGACAAGGTAGCATAAAAAGGCTGGCGTTTGCCTTGACCAGCTGCCAGTTAGACTCCCTAGCTGGACCTGCCATGCCATTGGCAGTATACTGTTTGTAGGCGGAGATGTTGCCCGATTTTTCTCTGTTATCTTCTGTTTTTCCTCTTTTTCCAATTGCTGGCAAGCTAGCATTCGTTTTTGGTAAGTCTTATCTTAGAATGCTGCAATAAATCAGTACTCTAAGTCTTACCTAATAAGCCTCTGGAATTTTTTCTGCTTCACTGGGACTCTCTGCTGTAGTGAAGCCTTGCTTCACAGATAGCACTCTGCTCATGCTCAGAGGAGCCAAATTCTGCCAACCCTGACAGGTTATGGGCCCAGCCTCGTGCTCCTGATGTGCCAGAGGGTCAAGTGAACCAAGGGAAGTGCCAGTTCCAGTCTGCAGCTGCCTGCTGAGAGCCTGTTTGTGGAAGGTCTCTAGTGAGTGAGAGTCCTGGCATAGGAGGGGCCTGGGAGGCAAGAGAGGCTGCAGGGATAGCATCCACAGGGATGCGAGCCTGCCCCTGGACAGACTGAATGAGAGGAACTATCTCACTTGGGCAGTGAAGATGTATATGTGGAGAGAGGGGTTGTGGAAGGCTGTTGCTGATCCCCCAAGACCCCCCCTCAGTGTAGCAGATGTCAGGATGGAGGAGGAAGCCATCAGTAACATTTTTCTGGCTTTGGAAGATAGCCAGGTAAACCATGTCAGGTGCCTCACCATGGCACAGGCATGTTGGGATGCTTTGTGGGCCATGTACATCTGCCCTATGGCTGGGAATAAGCTGTTCCTGTTAAAGAGGCTCTACAGGGCACAGCTGTAGCCTGGTGAGTGCATGCTGAACCATCTCCAGCATTTGACCTCCCTGTTTGTTGCCTTACAAGAGAGGGGGAAGGAGATCTCTGAGCCTGACAGAGTCTACTGCATACTGAGCTCCCTAGATGCAAGCTGGGACATGTTCATGGCTACCATCGAAGGCATGCCGGAGCAGGACCTCACCGTGCAGTATATTTCCAGGCGTCTGTATGAGGAGGAGGAAAGGTGTGCTGGAGGAGCTAGCAAGAGCTTATCAACAGGAGCAGCAGCAGCAGTGGTGGCAGAAAGAATGCCAAGGACACTGACTTTCTCTGGACTGAGTCTACCGAGAGGGTGAATGCTGTGAAAAGATGTTTTCAGTGTGGATCCACAAAGCATCTGCAGAAGGACTGCCCAAACAGCAGAGGCAGTGTGCCAAAGACTCAAGGCAAGAGACCCAAGGACAGATGGTTTCAGCCATGGTTAAGGGCTCTGAAACCCAAGGGGCTCTCTGGCTGCTAGACAGCAGGTGTTCCCAACATCTGGCTAATAGCAGGGGTATGTTTAAGACAAACAAGCAAAGCAAACATTGACTCTGCTTCCTTTGCTAATGGGTCTAAATGCAGGGTGGAAGGCGTGGGGGAAGCATTTGTTCCTGCTCTGGGGAAATACCTTGACAATGTTCTTTATGTGCCCTCATTAGAGTTTTGCCTGCTGTCAGTATCTGAGTTGGCACTGGGCAGCATGACGTTCTGTTCTCTGGAGATGTGGGTAAGGTAATCAAAAATGGGGCTGTGTGTGCAGTCAGTGAGCTCAAAGACTGGTTATATAAATTCTTGCCAAAACAAAACACCGACATGGCATAAAGCAATAAGCCCCAGCACGATAATTGCATCCACCTGTTGCATAGGAGGATGGGGTATGCCAGTTTCCAAGTTCTAAGGAAACTGCCTGAGTGCTGTAAAGACTGAAGAGTTAGCCCTTGTGATGCCTTTCTGGACTATGCTGTCTGCAAGCAGTCCAAATCAAAATTGCAGCCATTTCATAAGTAGATACCAGGGTATCTACGCAGTTTTTCAGTTGGTGCACTCAGACCTCATTGGTCCCATGCCCAAGTCTCAGGGTGGGGCACAGTATGTGATGCTCCTGGTAGATGACTACAGCAGGTACACATTCTGCTATCTCCTGAAACAGAAATTTGAGGTGTGTGGAATGTTTAAAAATTGGGATGCCTATGTGGAATGTCAATTTGGGCATGAAGTCAAAGCTCTCCAGACTGACAGGGGAGGTGTATATTTGGCTGGGTGTTTGCAGCATTGGTTAAAGAAAAAGAGAATAAATCACAGGCTAACTGCCCCCTATTCTCCAGACCAGAACGGAGTGGTGGAACATAAAGGGGCAGTGATCCAGACAATAATGAGTTCCTTGTTGGCAGACACTAACATGCCTTAGAAAGCTTGGGGTGAGGCAATGCTTACTGCCAACCTACATTCGTAACAGGCTTTGGAATTCTGTCATAAAGATAACTCCCTTCAAAAAGCCGCATGGCAAGAAACCCTCTGCTGCTCATATGAAAGTGTTTGGCAATTATGCCTGGGTGCACATTCCTAATGACCAAAGGAGAAAGGGGCAGCCCAAAGCCCACAGGTTGAGATTTGTAGGGTACTCTGGAGGAGGGTACTGCCTTGATGTCTGTAATGGAAGGGTGGTGATATCCTGAAATGCTCAGTTTGAAGACCACAGTAATTGGAAAAGGGTGCATGCAAATTCTGAGGTACTCCTTCCAATTGGTGGTGACAGTGATGCTGAGAGTGCAGCACACTCTCCTGCAGCCAGCTGTTCAAGGGTTAAGCAGCATGAGGAGACAGAAACTGAGTTGGGAGAAGCAGCTCAGAGTGCAGAGCAGTCTGATGGGGAGGAGAAACCTGGCTGCAAAAGAGGCAGATCTTCTGATGATGAGGGGGAGTTACAAATACCAAGGCGGTCTGAGAGGAAAACAAAAGGCATTCTTCCACAGAGGTTTGTGGTGCAAAACAGTGTGAGGGTATGCCAAGTTTCCTGTGAGTCTGAAACCTCTGATGATGTTCTGAGTTTGCCAAAGGCACAGGCTGACTGCTGGTTCAGTGCCATGGACCAGGAGATGGAGTCCATGCACAAACATGGGGTATTTACATTGTGTAAGATGCCAGATGGTGTGACTTCGGTAGGCTGTCGGTGGGTTTACAAATTCAAACTCCTGGCTACGGGGGAAGTAAAACACAAAGTCAGGCTTATGGCTCAAGGTTTTTCACAAAGGAAAAATGGTCATTTGATCAAACTTTTGCGCCCAATGGCCAGAAGTGAAAGTATCAGGCTGGTGTTAGCTCTGGCAGCACAGAGAAATGCTTTGATACACCACTTTGATGTCACAACAGCCTATCTCAATGCTGAGTTGCCAGAGACCATCTATATGCAGCAGGCACCTGGGTATGAAACTGGTAAACCAAATCTGATGCACAGGTTAAACAAAGCTATCTATGGGCTCAAACAATCTACCCGTGGCTGGAACAAGTGCTTGGATGGTGCTTTGCAGGGCTTGGGTTTCAAGCAGAATGGAGCAGACCCATGTGTGTACACCAAAGGGTCTGGGAAAGACCAAGAAATCCTGCTAGCCTTTATTGATGACTTGTGTCTGGCCACAACAACAAAGGAATAGGTAACAAGGTTTGCCAAGGAACTGGGTGAAAAGTTCCAAATTAAAGACCTAGGTCCCATCAAACAGTACCTGGGTATTGAGGTACAGAGAACAGAGAATGGGTTTCTGCTTAGCCAGAAGCAGAGAATATTGCAACTGCTACAAAGGTTCAACATGCCTGATTGCAAAGGTGTGCAAACCCCCATGGTACAAGGGTTTACAAAGCCTGTGGATGACAAAGTGTTCCCTGACAAAGGAACGTACCAGTCTGCTGTGGGATCTTTGTTGTATTTGGCTGGGTATAGCAGACCAGATTTGTCCCTGGCTGCTAATATTTAAGCACGGCAAGCTCTTAGCCCACACAGCAACATTGGCAAGGGGTGAAGAGAGTGTTAAGGTACTTAAAAACACTCTGGAGCACTGTCTGTGTGTGTCACCCTCTGGGAAACCTGAATTGGTTTGTTACTGTGACAGCAATTTTGCTGAGGACATGTGTAACAGAAGGTCAACCTCAGGAATCCTAATTATGTACAGTGGCACACTGGTGCATTGGAAGATTAAAAAACAGAGTTCTGTGGCCACTTCAACTGTGGAAGCAGAGTATGGAAGTCTCTCGTATCTATGCACCTGAACCTCAGGAAGAACTGAACCTCAGGAAGAACTTCCTGACAGTCAGGGCTGTCCGGCAGTGGAATCTGCTGCCTCGGAGAGTAGTGGAGTCTCCTACCTTGGAGGTTTTTAAGCAGAGGCTTGATGGCCATCTGTCGGGAGTGCTTTGAGGGTGTTCCTGCATGACAGGGAGTTGGACTGGATGGCCCGTGTGGTCTCTTCCAACTCTACATTTCTATGATTCTATGATTCTATGCAGTGAACTGACTTGGTACACACAACTGATAAGGGATCTCAGTGTGGACATACCAATGCCTATAATGGTATTTGATGATTCCCAGGCATGCATCCACATGGCCAGTAATGATAAAGCCGGGGGTAAACCAAGCATGTAGATATCAAATACCAGAATGTGAAACAAACAGTAAGAGTGGTGTGATCAGATTAGAATATTGTCAATCTGAGGAGAATGTGGTAGATGTGCTCACAAAACCACTCACCACTGGGAAGCACTGGGACATGCTCAGGAAACTGGGAATGGTTAAGCATGTAGCGTAAAGCTGCCGATCCACTACACAGGAAAAGGAGGAGTGTCCAGGTTGTTGCCAGGCAGGCAAAGTTTTCCTATGAGTGGACGGCAGAGATACGAGGTGGTGTGGCCAGACAGCCAGGTGCAAGGCCAGCAGAATTGTTATGGCTATGTCTTCTGTATTAGACAAGGCCACATGCCAGAGCACTGATTAGGTCACCCCACTTGTTCCAGGGTGACAAGGTAGTATAAAAAGGCTGGTGCTTGCCTTGACCATCTGCCAATTAGACTCCCTAGCTGGACCTGCCATGCCATTGGCAGTATACTATTTGTAAGTGGAGATGCTGCCCGATTTTTCTCCGTTATCTTCTGTTTTTCCTCTTTGTCCAATTGCTGGCAAGCTAGCATGTTTTTGCTAAGTCTTATCTTAGTGTGCGGCAATAAATCAGTGCTCTAAGTCTTACCTGACGAGCCTCTGGAATTTTTTCTGTTTCACTGGGACTCTCTGCTGTGGCGAAGCCTTGTTTCACAGATAGCACTCTGTTCATGCTCAGAGGAGCCAAATCCTGCCAACCCTGACAAAGTTAAATCTTCCTCCATTGAAAGGTCTGCAGCAGAGGCTGGTGGTTCCAATGTTGTTAGAGTGGTGAATATGGCCCAGGTTTTACTCTAAATTTTAAATGAGCTATCCAAGTTGGTGAAGATGTTTTGAGGATAGCATTCTGCAATGTGGATAGCTCCTTTAAAGTTCAGACTAAAACCCAGGGCTGATTATATGGATATAATCAGCCACTGATATGGAAGCCACTAGCTCCCTTGGAAAGCCTGTCTATGAAAAACAGTGCCACCTGGCCACTCTGAAGACTTCCATTTTGAAAGCCTTTTGACTGCATCACATTTCTCAAAGAAACAGATCAATAGTGATTTTTGTTGTGTGGTATAATATAATATAATATAATATAATATTAGTCTCAGATTTTGTATTAAATGATCCTGTGAGGGGTTTACTCCTGCTACAAGTTCTGTTTTCATATCTGCAAATTAGGAACACTTAACAAATATTCTTTGTTAAAGAATATCTTGTGACTTTTGTGTGTTGCAAGTCTTTTTTAAAGCCATCAGTGCTATTGACTCTATAGTTTCAAACACTAGACAAACTGTGCATCTGGAAAGCATCAGAAAGTGTGCAGTGTTGGGGCTAAAGACTAAGGCCCTTTGCACTCCACTGTCCCCAAACCACCATAGGGACAGGAGAAGGATGGGACCACTACAACGGTTCTGCATGATGTCATTGCGGTACTGTCCTTCTTCTGTCCTCAGGCAGTGCAATCATGGAGTAAATCATTGATGGGTTTTCCCCATCAATGACTCGTGACTGTGCTGCCATCCCACACTTATGTGGTGTGTGAAGGCCCTGGAAGCACAATGGCTACTCTTCCTGTCCCAGTGCAGCCTGGGACGAATACCTGGCTGTGCTGTGGAAGGAAGCAGCAGGGCCATCACATTTCCTGGATCCCAGAAGCAGCAGGTGTGGAGGGGAACACTCCTGTCATGCTCACCTCCTGGCAGAGCTGCTGCTGGGATCCCCACAAGACGCTGCTGGGATACGGAAGGGTGTGGAATGGGCCTAAGAAACCAATCAGTGGAGAAGTTATCTACAATCTTAGTTATAAAGCCAACAGAGAGGGAATGAGCATGAGGAACAAAGAATTTCATACCTGTCTTTCAACTCTAACAAATTTGCCCATCATACTTTGGTCTTCAGGATCTACTGTGGACGCTTTGCCTATGTATGGATCATTCCTGAAAGTGAAGAAAGATCCAGTTTAAGGACATGCAAAAAAAAAATTTTATAACTTCCATAAATATATCTTCTAAAAAAAAAGTCACACCTCACAGTGCACAAAGCAGATATATAATTCTGCACAAACTAGATGTATAAAAGCCTTGAAGGAAAGAATATTCTGAATAATAATTGTACATGCTTGATTTGGATATGAGCATTTTTATGCATGTTCCCCAGAACTGAAAGTGTTAGAAGCCTGAATTGATTGCACTTGGTTTTACAGAGATCAGTCCTGAAACAGCTAGCTGTTGTGTGTACATCTGCTATAACGAAGGCTCAGCGTCTTCCACTTTGGAAAATGCATATTGGTCAGCATAGCAGTTCCTAAATTATGCCATGTGCTGCAATGAATCAATCAATCAATGGTTCATGTGAGCTAAAAGCATCTGTCTACATCACAGGTTGCTCAGAGCCCTTCTGTATAGCTATCCTATCACCTGTCTTATAGGATAACAGGGCAAACTCCCATTTGCCTTAGGAAATAGGAATCTAATGAATATTGCCTTGTCACTGATGATATATGTTGTCTTGACATAGTAAGACACTCTGCTTTTTAACATTAATAATTTAAAAAATGGGGGAAATGCAAAAATAAATGCTTATTAAGCCATGCATGTCTGTAATGGGAACTTCAGTTAAGGTTGTCCATGTTTCTCATGTGTTACTTCTTTTCTATTGACAGTCACCAGTATCTTAGATGGGCTCCTTAGTTATGTCTGTATCAGTTGAGTAACATCTCCTAGCCCAACATCAACCACACCCACCTTGAGAGCCTGTTCAGGTAAAGAAAATCAATTCAGCTTCCAATGGAGGGGCAAGGAGAAGGATGTTTCCAACTCTCTCCCATAAGCAAACAAAGCTACTCAAAACTATTTAATCCAATCTAATCAAAGGCACCCACTTTGAATCCTCTCCCAAAAACCAGATCAATCAATCATGCCTGATACAGATAGGTTGTTCCACCTCATAGGAGGATTTCTGCAAAAGCCAGTGTTCTGGGCTAGGCTTCTTTCTGTCAACAGCCGGTTCAATTATATCTACAAAAACAGGACAAAGGACTGCTCGGAGTGTGGGTAATTATCTCTGTAAAACTGAAGCTTTGGGAGTATCTAATTTTAATTCTGAAGATGCTTGCCCTTTTTGCCAGAAACTCTGGGGAACATTGGCATGACTAGAGCAAATCCATTAGATCATCCAAGCTAGTCTATCTTTTTAGCAGTTTTTAAAGAGTATTTTAATTATTTTATCTCTGTATTGTTTTGATTGGTTTTTCTTTTGTTCATTGCCTTGAGAGCCCTTGTGGACTGGGAAGCAATACAGAAATAGTTTAAAGGAATAAATAATAATTATCCTATGTAAACCACACACAGGCTTGTTATCTCACTGATAACCAGTCTAAATATGGTTTCCCCATTAACTAGTTTGCTGTTATATGGGGCCTTTGGTTTCTGCTCAGTTGGCTAGGCTTTTGAAGCAAAGGACTCTCCTTCAAAGGAATTGCTGTCACATTGTTCTGTGTTCTTCTTTGTGCTAGAACTTCAAAAGTTGCTTTAAAAATATCAGGTGACAATTCTAAGTTCCTCAAACTAGTCAGAGATAGAGTTGTACTTTTTTTAAAGGATTTCTTTATTTTTCAGTTTCTCAGAAAAGTAGGTTTCACTGTCTTCTTTAAAAAAAATTCAACAGAGTTGAAAAAGCTAGCACTTGAATCATGAGATATTCCTCCTCCACCATTTCTTTTATACCCCTTGAGTATAAAGGTAACATTAAAGTTTCAACTATACTGCAAATGGAGTTATGTTATCCCTTATTAATTTAGTTATACCTTTGTTTTTGGAAAAAGGAAACTAATTACACATAATTGGTACTTTGTAAGAAGATACTTCCAAACTCTACTTGAGACATATTTGGATCTTTAAACCTCTTTTACAATGCACTGATTTAAAGCTAAGCAGAAACATTGCATAGGTGGCACCTGGAACCTGTTTCATACTGACACTAATTGGATCAGGATAGAATGATGGAAAGTTGGAAGTCTGTTCCCAGTGAGTTGCAGACAGAAGCAGGTCACCTTGGGGACTGTTGTGAAGGGTAAGAGAATGTTCCTCCCTTTTGGGATTTCTTATGCTTGGGGGTAGATGGAGGTCCAGGAGCAAAAATCATGTCTATTCTGAAAGAAGACAACAAGAGGACATGGTGAAAGGGTTGCCATTCAATTCATCATAGAATCATAGAATCATAGAAATGTAGAGTTGGAAGAGACCCCAGGGGCCATCCAGTCCAACCCCCTGCCATGCAGGAACACCCTCAAAGCACTCCCGACAGATGGCCATCAAGCCTCTGCTTAAAAACCTCCAAGGAAGGAGATTCGACTACACTCCGAGGCAGCACATTCCACTGCCGGACAGCCCTGACTGTCAGGAAGTTCTTCCTGAGGTTCAGGTGGAATCTCCTTTCCTGCAGCTTGAATCCATAGCTCCTTATCCTGGTCTCTGGAGCAGCAGAAAACAAGCCCTCTCCTTCCTCTACATGGCATCCCTTCAAATATTTAAACATGGCTATCAGGTCCCCTCTTAACCTTCTCTTCTGCAGACTAAACATACCCAGCTCTCTAAGTCTATTTTCATAGGGCATGGCTTCCAGGCCTCTCACCATTTTGGTTGCCCTCCTCTGGACTTGCTCCAGCTTGACCATGTCCTTCTTGAATTGGGGTGCCCAGAACTGGACACAGTATTCAAGATGAGGTCTAACCAAAGCAGAGTAGATTGGTACCAGTACCTCCCTCGATCTAGACACCATACTCTTATTGATGCAGCCGAGAATTGCATTGGCTTTCTTGGCTGCTGCATCATGCTGCTGACTCATGTTCAGCTTGTGGTCTATGAAGACTCTTAAATCCCTTTCACACGTACTACTATCCAGCCACGTGTCCCCCATCCTATATTTCTGTATTCCATTTTTTCTACCTAAGTGTAGGACCTTACACTTCTCTCTTTTAAATTTCATTTTGTTCACCTTGGCCCAGCTCTCCAATGTATCCAGGTCATTTTGAATTTTGATCCTGTCCTCTGGCATATTAGCAACCCCTCCCAATTTGGTATCATCTGCAAATTTGATGAGGATGCCCTCTATTCCTTCACCCAAGTCATTGATAAAAATATTGAACAACACTAGGCCCAGGACAGAACCCTGTGGCACCCCACTAGTCTCTTCTCTCCAGGATGAAAAGCAGCCATCCATCCATCCAACCATCAATCATTCATCATAAGCCCACATTCCAAAGGCTTATTATTATTTTTAATAGCACAAGTCTTCCTAGGGACTAATCTTTAGGCAAAAGTAGGATATATATTTTCTAAATATATTAGTCAATCAAATCAATAAGGTCAACTCTTGTTTCACCTGAAGAAAAGTTGCCCCAATGTCTGTGTCACCCACCAACATTTATTTCTTTCTTTTAAAGATGGGCCAACCCATCAAACTTGGTTTTGCTTAGTTTCTCATTTTTCCAGCCCACCTCATTTTGGCCCATTTCTGTGTCAGTTCATAATTCTTATGTGTGCATCTCTGTGCGCATTTCTCGCAACACATGCCTTTTTGTAGAACTTCCCTAAAATACACATTTTTGCAAGCATTTTTCCCACTAAATAATGCATTTCATGATATTATCCTAACACATGCATTGTAAGTACTCTTTTTTTCTAACATGCACATTTTGAATACATCTTTGAAAAATGTCATTGTAAATTTTGAAAAAGTGTGAATATTTTAGTATAGCTATAGTTCCATTTATGTATTTGTTGGGAAAGTGTGATTTAGGTAATTTAGTGTGAAAATGAAAATGAAATGAATTCCTTCCACCTCCACAGTTTCATTGGAATAAAAAGAAAACTGTCTAAAATTAACTGACTGATGAAACACATGAATTAAAATAGTTAAACATTATATCTGTATCATGGTAATGGTAGTGAGCTTTATAGGAGGTACTTGATTCAAATCTTATATTTTCCTTGAGCTCATTAGATGGCCTGAGGTAAGTGAAGGCAAAGAAAGAGGTAATATTTATGTGAGATGGAAACGGTTCAGAGACAGATATGGTACATCTGCATACCTGTGTTCAAACCACTTCTTAAACACTTAGGAAGCCTGCTTATTCTGTCCAGCTCAGCACCTCCCAGACATTTGTTATATGGGAATAAAAATGGTTTCCTGGGAGAGCTTGGGAAAGTTATTTTTGTAGACCACAACTCTAGGATCTCCCAGTGGCCATGTTGGATGGGGATTCTGGGAGGTGTAGTCTAAAAGTATAATCTCCCCAAGCTCTGCTTACAGGGTGGTTATACAGAGAGCTAAGAGACTCTTTATCATTTTTTTTCTCTATAGATAACTGAATATAGTTTGAGTGTTGGACTACAATTCTGAAGACCAGGGTTTGATCCCCCTTGGCCATGGAAAACCACTGGGTGACTTTGGGCAAAACATATACTCTCAGCCCCCAAGAAAAGCCTGTGATAGATTCACCCTACAAACACTGTAAGTCAGAAATCACTTGAAGGCACAGAACAACAACAACACGTGGGGACACATGGCTAGATAACAGTACGTGTGAAAATGATCTAGGAGTCTTGGTAGACCACAAGATGAACATGAGTCGGAAGTGTGATGTGGCAATCAAGAAAGCCAACGCAATTCTTGGTTGCATCAATAGGAATATGGTGTCTAAATTGAGGGAGGTAATGGTACCACTCTATTCCGCTTTAGTTAGACTTCATTTGGAATACTGTGTCCAGTTCTGGGCACCCCAATTCAAGAAGGATATTGACAAGCTGGAACCTGACCAGAGGAAGTGACCAAAATGGTGAAAGGTCTGGAAGCCATGCCCTATGAGGAGTGACTTAGGTTGCTGGGTAAGTTTGGTCTGCAGAAGGTTAAGAGGAGATATGATAGCTATATTTAGATATTTGAAAGGATGTCATGTTGAGGAGGGAGTGGGCTTGTTTTCCGCTGCTCCAGAGACTAGGACAAGGAGAAATGGATTCAAGCTGCAGGAAAGGAGATTCCACCTGAACCTCAGGAAGAACTTCCTGATGGTCAGAGCTGTCCAGCAGTGGAATATGCTGCCTTGGAGTGTGGTGGAGTCTCCTTATTTGGAAGTTTTTAAGCAGAGGCTGGATGACCATCTGTCAGGAGTGCTTTGATGTGTGTTCCTGCATAGCAGAGGGTTGGACTGGATGGCCCCTATGGTCTCTTCTAACTCTATGATTCTATAACAACAACAGCAATAACAACAATCCACAGAATGTACAGGCTAGCTCAGTACTTCTTAGGTTATCTGATGTGTGAGACTATCAGGGCTTCCCCTGCCCCCAATATGCCAGAGACTGGCACCATATTTGTGCCCATTGACAATTATTTCTTTCTTTTCAGCTCATGGACTGGCATTGGTCCACACACCAATGCTTTAAGTAGCACTGATTTAGCTCAACATTGTCCAGTCTGGAGACTTGCAGATACATTAGTTCTGCTGGCTGGAGATTATAAGAATTGCAATGCCCAATTTAGAAAATCAGGAAATCTGACAGATCCTCAGATAAACTGAGAATCTTGACTGTGCAACATGCTCTTGCTGCACTGTTCTAGTTTTCCATACCAAGTTGTACCTTCTAAATATCTGCCGGCAGAGTTAGAGCCCTCACTGATGAATAAATTGGCAGCCCTATCAAACTGGCCAATCCACAAAGAGAAACATGGTGGCCCTCCCCAGCAATCTACTCTCTACACAGTTTTGTGCATTCCTGGTAGCAGATGTCTTACCTTGCTTGAAGGTACTTGATTCTGGAAAGCATGTCAAGATGTCCTGCTGAATATTGCTCTATCACATCCTTTACATCATACGGCCTCAAAGTCTCCTTGAATCTCTTCTTGTAGAGGCGGAACTGTAGTATTCTGATACAAAAAAAGAATGTTCACTGGTGCATTTTTGTTTCGGTATGTTTTCTAGACAAAAGTTCTTTCACAACAGTAAGTTATCCTTTAGCCATGCAGCCATCACATGAATCAAACATACTTCTGTTAATAGGAATCCATTTGGATTAAAAATACTTGAAAAACAAAACAAACAAAACCCCACACACTTTACCTGACAGCTCGGATGACCACCTTCAGTGTGGGGATCATGTCTTCAGTCAGGAGTTCATTACTGTACCCCCTGTCTTCTGCCAAAGGATCCCCCGTTCCAGCATCTAAAATGTGGGATAAGCACCCACAGGAACAAAGAACAAAGAGATTAGAACAAGAGGAATTTTCCTCATTCAATATCTCAATATCTTTTAATGCACTGTTCCAGGTGAGCTCTGTTCACAGGAGGCATGGCACTGAATGACTGAATTACTTTATGCTTTGGAGTTGGCCCAAAATTGGTATTGCAGCTTGTGTATTTTGGATTTAATTGAATTATTGGTTTGGATTGTTCCTCCTTTACTAAATATTGTTCCTGTCCTACTTTAATTTAGGTGGGAGAATGAAAATGGAATTTAGACTTGAAACATAGAATCGCATCCTGAGCATGAGTACCATCTTTCATTTCAAAATGTCAATATATCACACTGTTATAACATGATACATGAACCAACAAAAAGTTGAACAAGTCAACAGTGAAACCAAAGCCACAGCTGTCCCTAGCCCATAAGAAGAATACTTTTTAAGTCCCTCACATTTAAAATCATAACATGAAATTCCTGAAATTAAAAGAGTTGAACCAAAACATCATTTAAAAAAAAAGGTGCAACATTTCATTTCAAGTTTAGTCACAATGACAGAACAAAGCCAAGGAAAGAACAAAAAACAAGAAAACAAAACAGAGCATAGATGATGAAGCACTATGGAAAAGTGAATACATGAATGAATGAATGAATGAATGAATGAATGAATGAACAAATGAATGAGAACATTTACCTTCGGAGCTTTGCCAGAATGCATAAGCTTTCATTCGGAATGCTGTGCGAAAACGCTCTCTATTATTCAAGACTACAACACTCTTAGGCTCTTTAGAAGGACTTTCTTCAATTGCATCTACATTCAGAGGGGTAAATAGCTTTCCTTTAGTATTGGTACCACGAACCCGATCCAAGAGACCCAGCTTTTGGCTAAAAAATAAGGAAAAGGGATCATTTTTTCCCCTTCATCTTAATGCAGGCCTCCATTTCAAGGTGTTCCTAATGCATTATATCTCAGGCAAACAAATAGATGAAGGACAAAAGGACAGCTGATGGTATTTATGAACACCCTGCTGACTACAGTTTCTGCAGGCTTCCAAATAACATAGCCATCATTTCCCACCCTCTATCCCTGCTCTTGTGGCTGATGCTACCCTTACCCTGCTGAAGAATCTCAATATGCAACAGGATGGACTGTTCATACAATTTTAATAGACAACTTATATCCCTAACATTTTCTGACAGCTTTGGACAAATAGCATCAGGATCTTGATTCCTGAAAACATGTATGCTAGCTTTTGGTTAAGTATAGCATTCGACAGAGTTACCCAACACCCTTAATGAATGTGCTGGCTGTAGTTCTGATCATGCCATAGTGTGATCCCAATCTTCTAGTGTTAAAGAATTAATGGGTCGGCACCCCCGTGTAGCAGTAAGGTGTTGCATCTTGCAGAAGGTCAATGACAGCTGTGGGAAATACAGAAGCAGTGCATGCTTCAAAGGCATCCCAGTTTTCATTCTGATTCAACTGTGGCTTGTAGAGAGCAGGGGGGATTGGAGAAGCATTTGGTTATGTCACCATAGCCAGACGTGAAATGATTACATCATCCATTGAGATCAATCAGGGTCTCAGTAGTGATGTAAACATTTTGCACCTGGCTTACAGGGCTGTAGCCAGAAACTTCTCCAATTCCTCTCTGTTCTCTACCAGGCACATTTATGGAGTTATTATGCTACACTGTGCCATACAGGATGCCACCATAATATCCTCATTATTTTAAAGTGTTTTGAGGGGAGTCGTTTTAGAGAATTCTTGCATTTTAAAACAATTTAAAAATAATCAAAGCATTACTAACAAAAAGTGTCACTCTCAAGTAATGCATAAGAAATGACTTTTTTTTTTTTTTAAGGGAATCCTAATGGTGACATGCTAGTATTACTGAGCTCTGTTCTGGATGGTGTGAAAATTTAATCAAAACCTGGCATGAAATGGGGAATCACATGCACTTCAGCTGAAAGCCTGGTGAATTTCATTTCAAGGAGTATTATGAAAGATCCTATAGTGGGTAAGACAGGACGAAACTTATCACTGACAAGTCCCTGAGATAAATGTTAAGAACCACTGGTGACAATCATGGCCAGACTTTCAGGGACAGGTTCAGGACCACAAATCCCAGAGGGACTTATTTTCTAACTTTTTCAGAATGAGCAGAAAATGCAGCTGCAAAGTCAAAGCTGCCACCTTAATTTCTGTTTCCTAGAGTGGCCATGGGAGCCAGATTTGGACACAGCCCAGAAAATGAAGTACTATGGGCTTTTTGCTCTATGGAAGCATGCTCACAAATACTATAAAAATGTAATAAAGATATCACAGTGACTACTTGTTCTGCTGCCATTGCTGGTGACCAAATAAACTGGAAAGGAGGACATTGTTTTAAATAGATCTCTCTCTCTTCCTTTGAAGACCTTTCACATGGGTTATCTGAAGGGTAGAGTCAGCAAATCCAACAAATTGAGCAAACCATTATAAAAGGAAGAAAGACAGACCTCTGTGATCCCTTTCTGTCTTTTGCTAAGGAAGGAGTAGTGGTCCAATGGGCCCACTTTCCTTTATCTTTGTAAAATAAAAAAGAGACATGCCGCCTCTCCTTGTTTACCAGGCAGTGGGAAAAGAACAAACAGGGCCACTTTTTTTTTTAAATGTAGGAGTCAGTAAGAGATTGGGTGTGCTGGGATGAGGCAATAGCAGGAAGAGGGCTGAGGGCATGGGTCATTTCCGCACTAGACTGTTACAACACTATTATTCCACTTTCAACATCTTATGGAATCCTGAGTTTTGCAGTTTAGGGAGGGGCGCTTGAAGCCCCTCCCTATCCATAGGATGTTGAAAGTGGAATAATAGCACTATAACAGTCTAGTGCGGAAATGGCCATGGTCCTCTAGCACCTAGACCAGCTAGGAATCTAGCTTTCTCTTCTTGTCTGCTCAACTCAGCAACATTTTCTGCCTGCTCCTGAGAGATATTAGGTCTGAGTCATTGAGTCAGCAATGATTCAAACCCTGGACTCGAAAATAGACATCTCAGCTCTAGGGATGGAGAAAAACATGTATCTAGTTTTTTTTGGAGAAATAATTGCAAAACCAAAATGTTTTTTCAAGTGTCAAGAAACTCTAATAAGAAGAATCTTGGACTGATGAAAATCTCCCAGTTTAAGATTTATTCTGTGCAAAATTTGGAGGGGGGTGTTTTGCACAGAAAACAGTAATTGTTTTTGAACAGAAAAAATATCTCTGTGTAGAAATACCATTTTCTGCATGCCCAAAGCTGTTTCCTGTGCAGAAAAAAGCTGTTAATAGGGGGATTATTCTGCGCTAAATTCACACATGGTTGTTTTGCACAGAAAACATCATTTTCTACTCAAGAAATAGCTTTTTAAGGGCAAAAAAAGAGGCTGTTTCCTGGAGAAAACAACCATATGTGAATTGTCCACAGAATAACTTTTGAATTGTGAATAGCTTTAGAAAACTGTTTGTATTATTTAAAGACATTCTTGAGCAGTAAGAAGTTTCTAAAATTATTTGTTGCTTCCTTCGAGAAGAAAATTAGTGAAGAATTCCACCATCCTTTAGCTCTGGATTTTGATAGAGGTGTGTAATATCTTAAGCTGGCCTTGCTCCATCACCTTTGGATGGGATTAGGAAGTTCTAATGAGTTCTTAAGTCTGGGAAGTAAGTAAAGGAAGTCCTAATAAGTTCTTAAGTCTAAGAGTTTCAATAAGCCCCTAAGTCTAGGGCCCTTCCCGCACCAGCCTATTAAAACAGTGCAGAGCAACCTCCAACGGAGGTCTTCTGCACCGTAGAGTAGACTAGGGCGGACTACTTTCGTAGTTCCGCACCTCAGTCCACCCCAGAGCGACCAGAACTGGTTATGCAGTGTGCTTTTTAAAAACCTCTTTTAAGAGGTTTTTAAAAAGTATGGAGCGCGCGACCCCATGTCGCTCTGTCGCCGTGCTCCAGTGCTGATTTGCAGGCATGCACTAGTGCGTGCCTGCAGATCTGCCAGGGGTGGGCTTTAGGCTGGCGAGCTTCTCTGGTTGGTGGAGAGCCTCCACCAACCGGAAGCCGCCAGTTTGGATGCTGGAGCAGTGCGGAGCGACGAGCTTGCACTGCTCCTCGTCCCAACAGACTCACCTGGACCCCCCAAAAGCCGATGAGTAGCGGCAGGGAGCGTTTCCCTTGCCACGTGTGGAAAGGGCCTAGGATGTTCCAAGGGCTCTCTAAGATTCATCAAGCCCTTGTACATATCCACTGATAATTCCAGAGCATTTCACACTCTATAATTATATCCTCAAGCACCAGGAGCCTTCATAGAGGCCTTCTGTGGTGCATGGAATTTCTGTTGGTAAAACTCAGTATTGCTACACAACTACATTTGATTCTGCAATGTAAGGTAGAAGCTTTACTGAAACTGGCTCAGTGTGATGGAAAGGGTCTTTATCAAACACGTTCTTGACTAACGGCCAGCAGTTCTGCACACCTCTACTGTACATGCCATGCAAATTATCTATAATTCATCAGGTTCTTCTTGTGTAGATTTTGCATGCTGAGGACAGATTTGGCCTTTTGATCCAATGGTCAAACTAGTTGGGTTGGGTTCAGGAGGATTAGGTGCCATTTCTACTCTGGTAGAAAGCCACAGTTATACCCTCTCAGTAGTGGGGGTGGGGATCTATTTTTGCACTGCATACGAATTTTTGAAAGTGACCATGTGATGAGATTGGTGTGTGGCATCGAGATTGGCAAAGGTGTGTGGCATCAAGACTGGCATTGCACTGTGGATTAAATTTCACTATGTTTTTAGCAAACTAGATTTTTAGTGTTAGGCAAGCTTAAAGCACAGTGGTGTTGCTAAAATCATGATTTTTAGACTTATTTGGATAATTTCATTTGATTCAGATGATGCGATAACCTGAAGGTCAATATGAAAAAATAATTTGACTCCAAAAGACAGAACATATAACAAAATAGGATTTTAAATAGTATTAATACGCCGGCTTGTCAGGAAGACAATGCATCCAAAAAAGCAAAACATAAACATTGCATAATAAATGCATAAAACGATAAATCTATTCATTCATAATACAAATAAATGGTTCAAACAGTATAATGCTTTACCAGTTTCTATGATGTTTCAGAGCTAGGTAACCAAAAGTAGCCACACAATGATCTGAATGAAGGATGGTCTGTATTAACAATTTCAGATATTTCAATAATACCACAGATATTTTCAACAATGAAAATACTTAAGAGTCATATTGCACTTAGAATATGCAGAGCACTTCACATACCTTAGTTGCAGTAAACCTATATAACAAACTTGTAAGCTAGTACTGTTACCCCTAGCTGGGGAGATGAAGGCAAGGTGAGAGGATGATGGGTTTTTTTCCCCACTTAGGTAAGTTGTTGTTAAGGTGAGAAATCTCAAGGTGAGAAATATCAAGACAAACCCCATTTCCACATGATGATGCTCTCCTGCATTATTCCATTGCAATCCCAGCAGTGCCTTTGCTGAGACAGGAACGCTCCCCTCCACACTCAGCCAGCTGCCTGTGGAAGGGAGCGCAGGGACATGCTTCTTCTTTCTGCACTGCAGCCAGTTTTCTTCCCATGCTGCAGTGGGGAAGGAAGCATGCGATCACGCTTCCTGCCCTCTTGCATGGTAGGTAAGTAAGGGAGCATCACAGGATCACAGGCACTTAATGAATTTAATGCATTAAGCGATTATCCCATGATCATGAAGCATGGGGATAGGATGGCAGCGGGACCACAATGATGTCATACAAAAGCATGACTTGTGGATTGCTGCCATCCCTTCCCCATAGCGGACTGCAACGCCATGCGGAAATGGCCAAACACAGATGCACTGAAAACAGCAGTGTGTGTTAGATTCTCCCCCTCTGTAACACACACTAAAAAGTATTTGGGTATGACATCACCACATTGTCCTCTGCATTCACCAACAAGAAACAAATGAGCAGGGGTACCAACAATGATGTCAAGGCATGGGAATGTTTTACTGCATGTAATGGTGAAAGCAAGAGAACTTCATGGTGGAGGCTGCCATTTGCACCAGTAGCCCCATGCTCATCACAGTGGTATTACATTGTATCTTGCGCAATAGCCAAGTTCAAGTATAACAACAAGCCATGGTTTGTCACGATCAGAAGGAGTTTGTGGCTCCCATTCTCCGCTTGTTGTAGGGATAAAAACAGCAATCCTTTTCCTCAACATAAAAGAGCGCCTTGACACATTGAGACATTGTGACGCTCCATGAAAAATATAGTGAACTGCTGCAAGTTTTTACATGTTTCATACTTTTTGAAAAAAAAATAATTGGCACAAAAGCACTATTTTTTCACAAACCAAACCTTTTTGCACAATTGTGTGCGAAACACCTTTCGGCACAAAAGAGAGTTTTCAAAAAACTCACAAAACAAAAAAAAATTAAGAAAACCCTCTTAACTCTCAGCCATGAGGCAGAAAAATTTTTGAAATTCTTCAATCTTGAGCATAAAAAATTCCAGTAAGAAAAATAGGAAGTGTCTAAAGAATCCAGATGTCTAAAGAACTTTCAGTGGAGGTAAGATTTAAAAGGGATAGGTACAAGAAATGAAAAAAGGGGGAAGTCACCGAAGAGGAATTAGAACAAATAGTCAGCAAATGTAGGAAGAAAGTCAGAAAAGCTAAAGCGTAGAATGAGCTCAGGCTTGCTAGAGATGTTAAAAACAATAAGAAAGTTTTTATTTTTATTATTATGTCCTTAGCAAAAGGAAGAACAAGGAAACCTCTTCATGGACCTCTTCATGGAGAGGATGGTGAAATGCTAACAGGAGACAGAGAAAAGGCAGAACTAATGAACACTGTCTTTGCTTCAGTCTTCTCCCAAAAGGAAAACAATGCTTTACTTGCGTAAAATGGAACAGATGATATAGTAGGAGATATGCAGCACAGCATAGGTAGAGGCGACCCATGAATACCTGGCTACTCTAAATGAATTACTGTCTCCAGGGCCAGATGAACTAAAAAACTAGCAGAAGTGATTTGTGAACCACTGACAATATTCTTTGAGAATTCCTGGAAAATGGGAGACATCCCAGAAGACTGGAGGAGGATAAATATTGTGTCCATCTTTGAAAAGGGAAAAAAGAGGACCCAAACAATTACTGCCCAGTGAGCCTGATGTCAATACTGGGAAAGATTCTAGAGCTGGTCATTAAACAGACAGTCTGTAAGCAACTAGAAAGGAATGCCATGATCATTAAAGTCTACATAGGTGTCTCACAAACAAGTCATACCAGACTAATTTCAACTCTTTTTTTGATAGAGTTACCAGTCTGGTAGATGAAGGGAATGCTGTGGATATAACATATCTTAACTCAGTAAGGCCGCTGGAGGCATCCCATAATATCCTTGCAAACAAGGCAGTAAAATCGGTTAGGTGGATTTGTAACAGGTTCAACCAACTGAACCCAAAGGATGCTAACCAATGGCTCCTCTTCATCCTGGAGGGAAGTGACTAGTGGGGTGCTACAGAGTTCTGTCTTAGGCCCAGTGCTATTCAACATCTTTATCAATGATTTGGATGAGGGAATAGAGGTCACTCTTATCAAATCTGCAGGTGACACAAATTAGGAAGGGTAGTTGACATCCCAGAAGACAGGGTCAGAATTCAAAATGACCTTAACAGATTAGACAGTGAAGCAAAAACTAACAAAATGAATTTCAAAAGGGAGAAGTGCAAGCTACTACACTTGAGCATAAAAAGTGAAATACACAGATATAGGATGGGTGACACCTGGCTTGGGATCTAGAAGTCTTAGTAGACTGCAAGCTGGGCATGAGTCAACTGGGTGATGAGGCAGCTAAAAAAGCCAATGGGATTCTGGGCTGAATCAATAGGAGTACAGTATCTAGGACAAAGGAAGTAATAGTACTAGTCTATTCTGCTTTGGTCAGATCCCACCTACAATATTGTGTCCAGTTCTGGGCATCACAGTTCAGGAAGAATATTGACAACCTGGAAAATGTCTAGAGGAGGGTGACCAAAATGGTAGAAGGCCTGGAAACCATGTCCTATGAGAAGTGGTTTAGGGAGCTAGTTATGTTTAGCCTGGAGAAGAAAAGGTTAAGAGGTGACATGACAGCTATTTTTAAATATTTGAAGGGATGTCATATGGAGGATGGAATAAGCCTATTTTCTGTTTCTCCAGAGGACTAGAACTCAGAGCAATGGCTTCAAACTACAGGCTTATGTTTTAGGCCAGAATTATATCTTTTGAATATGTTAGATTATGAGGATAAGGTAGAAAAGGAAAATAAAATACTGTTATATGATAGCAGCAGCAAGAATAACATCTGCAAAATATTGGCACCAAAAATGCACTCCTTTAATACAGGAATGGTTAGGAAAAGTGATGGAAGTAGACAAAATAGATAAGTTATCAAGATGGTTGAGGGGGAAATCTAAGCAATCTTATCTTAAAATTTGGAAACCGTACATACGTTATATGAAGAATAGATAGTGTGATCAATTTCAATGGGGATTTGAGATTTAGAAGAACAAAAACTGTAAAATTATGGAGTTAAATATATTTATACAAAGGAAATTCCTTTTTTCAAAGTGAGCGGATTTCAATGGATATCTTTTCACTTGCTTTTTTAGTGTTTCGCTATGTAGACCTTTCTTTTTTACTCCTTTTCAAGTCCTATGTAACTCTTGCACTTTTTTCTTGTTACTACTACTCTTTACTTACTTGCTTCTTTTTTAAAAAAATTTTTATTATTATTAAAGTTATAACAATCAATATTTACAAATAATCATTTTTTATAAATATACAAGAAACAGAAAACAAAGAAATATATACAATCAAATTTATATACCTATTCAGCATCTTATTCTATTTCTTTTTCTTCTTCTTCTATTGCTTTTCTATCTTAATCTACATATATAGATACCTCTATATATTTTATGTATCTAAATAAATTTCAATTACATGTCTTATACATTCTACTTTGTCTTACATATGAATTCTTTTTCTACTTTGTTCTGAGTTTTATGAGCATCCTTATATATAAAAATCATATACAAATGTACAGTTTCAACTTCCTTCTTTCTTTCTTCTAGTTTTATTACTCACTTATTTTTCCAAGTTTCTTCTTATCATTTCCCTTTTTATGTGACTTGCCTTATAATTTTGAAAATAATTTTTTCACTTCCCTTTTCCCATATCTTTGCTTATCTTCATTCTTTTCATGTTTCTTTCCGAATCACCCAATTTCGTTGCATGTATTCTTTAATTGGTTTCAATTCTTCCCTATTCTTCCCTTTTGTTTCACCCTTAAGTGCCTTTGTCAAATCATCCATCATTATCTTTTCTGATAGTTTAACATCCCATTCCTCGATATCTGGGATATGTTCACACTTCCAGTATTTTGCATAAGTAATCCTTGCATTTGATACCATATACAGTATTATTCTCCAATATCTAATACGCTCTTTTTTTATTTGATGTAACATATTTAAAAGAAGTATTTCAGGGTGCAAAGGAACATTAATTTGTAATATTTCCAATATTTTGTTTTGGATGGTTTTCCAATATCTCTTAGCTTCAGGGCATGGCCACCACATATGAAAAAATGTTCCTTCTTCTGTCCTACATTTCCAACATTTGCTGGAAATCTTGTACATTTTCCTTAATTTTGCTACTTTGTTACTGGCTTCTAGGTACTTTATCTTCTTCTTCTTTTTTTCTCTTCTATCTTTTCAGTTTTTTTGTTTTAATTGCTTGTTCACTTGGCTTTGTAAAGGAATGCTTATTTCTTTTCTTATTTTTTTTGTTATGGTTGATGTATCTCTTTTTAAACTCAATAAGCATATCAAACAAAGTACAGGAAAAGAGATTCCATCTAAACATTAGGAAGAACTTCTGACAGTAAGAGCAGTTTGACCGTGGAATGTACTGTCTGGAAGTGTGGTGGAGTCTCCTTCTTTGGAGGCTTTTAAAGAGAGGCTGGATGGCTATCTGTTAGGAATGTGTTGACTACATGGCAGGAGGTTGGACTCAATGGCCCTTGTAGTCATTGATGATTCTAGTCTATGATTCTATGTGAATGAAACAAGAAAAAAAATTGCATCCCTGCTCTGTATGATGAAATTAAAAATTCCTTCTCACACTGATTTAGTTAAATATTTATATTCTGCCCTGTAACAGGAAATCTCAGGGCAGAGTATACACAACAACAAGAAGATGAGAACTTTTTAAAACAGTGTACAAAGTCCAGATTTGTCCAGTGTACAAAATCCAGATCTATCTGGATAGACCATGATCTCCAAACCCTAAAAGACTTGTTGAAGAACCAAGTTTAAGCTGGGGCCTAAAAAAAGATCAGTCCTCTAAGGAGAGAGCCCCCCACAACTACAGCACCACAAGAGAGAAGGCCAAATAGAAATAATGGATAGCTTCCACTGATGGGACATGGAGGAAAGCCTCTCAAGTAGATTTCATTGCTTGATAGATAGAAAGAGAGGATCCTTGAAGTATCAAGGTCAGGTTTCAAGCATTTTGAACTTGAAGCATATTAACAGCTTATATTATTATTATTATTATTATTATTATTATTATTATTATTATTATTATTATTATTATTTATTTATTTATTTGTATCCCGCCTCTCCATATGGATCAAGGCGGCGAACAACTTACAAATAGCATGTATTTCTACAGACCATATGACAAGGTTCTAAAGGAACTGGATAGAAAAATGTATTGAAATACATGCTATTTGTAAGTTGTAAGTGTTCCTGCCAGCAATCTACCTGCCACATATCACACCACAGCTCCATCACCTTCAAGGATAGCCCCACATAAAATGCATTGTAGAAGTCCAAATGGGAAGTTACCAGTGCATAAAATACTGTGGCCAAGTTATCCCTTTGAGCAATGGCATCCCTGATTTTAGGCATAACAGGATATTGAGGTTAATTCAGAAATGAACTTCCTGGTCTGAAACCTGTTAGTTACGCTCAACTAGAGTAGATGCACTAAATCAGTGGTTGATTAACATGGGTAAATCCCATTGATTCAATGGGTCTACTCTAGCTGGGCCTGTTCAGACCAAAATCTCCCTCTCTATGTGCACAAAGGGGGAAGGGAAAGCATATGAAACCAAGAACTCTGCCAACTCCATTTCATGAAATGACAAGCCATGTTTTATGGTTAAGCATGAACCCAGCCTTTAAGTTCTGCATAACAAATGCTACATAGCTTTCCATGTGTATGGAATATTTGTGTATGGAATATGTAACAGAATATTTGAATATTATTGAATATCTGAGAGTTAATCGGTAGGAGAACTGAGGCTCACAGAACGTGCCTCCCATGTTTAGGCACAACTGAATTTGAAGAAGATTTTGGGATCACTCATGCAGCAACCAAACTTTCTCAGCATGCAAACCAGATGTTCCCCCTTTTCATTTCTAATTCTGAGGTTCATTTTAAAAAAGCCACAGTTCAGTCAGACAAAGAGAGAAGGGAAGGAAGGAAGAAAGAAGCCAAAAGTTTAAGCCAAATGGCAGAGCAAAGCATGCCTCTTTTCTAAACGCATCACACTGCCTTTTGGGAAAAGGCAGGATAAAGGATAATAACCAAACAAAAATATAGCAATTAAATTTCTTAGCTTTATTTCGCAGCCTTAAAACTGGAAGCACAAGACAACCATGCTTGCTCTGATTTTTACTACATTAGCAAGAGTTACATTTTGCAACATTGGCTGAGATCAGCCCCAGTGAGTTGCACATTGACCTGTAATGAGCTTGGCTTATCAAAACATACTAGGCAGATCCACATAATTCTCTGGGAGCTCAGGATAGCTTCTAAATCAGGGTTGGGTAGCTTTGGGCAGTCCAGAGACCTGTTTTCCATCCCAAGACACTACTGCAGGCTGCACCAGGCCAGAAAGTATACAGAAAGTTCTAAAAATTAAAAACAGGAATGGTCAGAAAACTAGTTTTGTTTTGCTAGCAGTTTCAGGTTTTGAGTTGTGGGGGGGATGTTTCATGCCTTATTTTATCACATCATTGCCTTTCCTAAAAACTCCAAGAAGATATTTTCTTGTTGCATCTTTTGAATTTCTGGAGCTTGGAAACTACAAAAATGCCCACATGTGACCCATGGATTGGCCATCCCTGATCAAAACAGATCACATACCAAAGTAACACAACACAGCTGCTGAGATCATACATTTGGATAGTGCATATGCTTCAACTACCCTGGTTTGGTAGAAACAGTCCTTCCCATTAAACCCAGTCAAAAGCAAACTGCTGCAGCCACTCCTAGTTTGTTTGTCCTTCCTCAGTAAACGCATTTTGCCATCTTGAGCGTACACTCATGTTACTTGGGCACATGCATCCCAGTTTTCATCTGTGAAATGTTGGAGGGTATGGCCGCGTAGCATACATCTCCACGTGCTACACAAACCTTGTACTCAATGTCAATGCTATGGAGCTGAAGCAAGACAGGAAATGTGCTAGATTACAGTCATCCCTCCACATTCGCTTGAGTTAGGGGCACAGGACCCCCATGAAAGTGGAAAAACTGAATAATTCTAGGCCTTCCCAAACCATATTTAACACACAAAAAAAAGTATGATCACCATATTCAACCCACCATGGATTCCTTTAAGGTATCAGGGTTCCTTCACAAGGCAGAAGTGGGTATCTGGTGGGGCTTACTGCCACTTCCGCTGCTGCCCCACACCATATTTAATAGAGACTTACAAGCCTTGTTGGCAGTTTCTCACAGTCGCACAGACAGGGTGTGGGGAGGTAGTTTGCCCCAAATGGCAATGTTTTTGTAGTATCCTGGCACACACAGCCATGCCCCCATGCACAGTGGCTATGCCCCTCCTGTCGTAGCCCTTCTCTCTCCCCCCGCCCCATACACTTCAAGCTCCACCACTGGTTTCTCAGTCTCATGAGGCTTGCAGTCTCTATTAAAAATGGCATAGGGAGATAGCAGAAGTGACATCAAATAATTCGTGAATAATCAAATCCACAAAAGTGAAACCTGCAAATGTGGAAGGCTGACTGTATTACAATATGGGTATTGCATATCCCATGTTCTATTAGCAGACAGAATGGAAGTCCTCCACTACGCCAAACTCCCTTCTCTTTCTCTGTACTAGAAGTCAAATCTAAAGAAAGAAATTTTGAGCCACAATAACTAGGGTAGGGTCCTTGTGAAAATAAAAAGAAACAGGAGCCTTTAAGCCTGAAACAGGCCTGAAGTAAAATTAAATTGCAAATCTTGCCTGTAAGATTTCTGCAAATGTGACTTCCCTGTTGGAACAAAATGCTTTCTTGTGAAGGGGGGAAAGTTGGAAAGGGCCACACTGTGGGGGTCTTCCTAAACAGCCCACAGGCAACATATTGGATATATACACTTTATATTACATAGAAAATGCACATATAAGCAAAGTGGGAATATTTACACCTTCTCTATCAGTGATATTGCTAACACCTCCTGTCTTGCTAACTGCTAAACAAAATCACTACTCACTTTCAGTGCCTTAATGTGTGCCAGCATCATGAGAAACAACACAACTTATTTTGACTATACTATAAATGGTATAGCTGCATCTTCAGATTATATAGTAGTATACCTCATACCTCTTGAGCCTAAAGGCTTATAAATGCACCTAATGTTCATACATGGATAGAAGGAGAATGAGTTTGAGAAAACTGATTGGGAAAAAGGCAGAGCTGGAAAGGAGGGACACACCATGGAGGTGAAAAAGCAATGCACACGCTATAGAGTTAGCAAAAGAACACACAATAATGTGCTTGCAGCAGAGTTCTTTTTGCCGTACGCAGAATATTCAAACTTGGTGCCCTAAATTCTTGTTTTTGCTGTGTGCCTGCAAGGCCCTTTCCACACCTTACCTTCTTCTGGCTGCGGGGATCATGTGAGTAGCCTCCGGCAAGAGGCTCTCACATCTGGGGTCCTTCGGCACCACATAAGCTGCCTGCTCACGATAGAACCCCACCTCTTCCTTCCACAGTGCAGCCTGGGAGTTTCCCAGGCTGTGCTGGGGCAGGAAGTGCGACTAGTGTGGCTCCGGAGGCTCCGCACGCCAATAAGTGTGCACAGGGCCCGGAAGCAATGCACGAACACACACGATTTTCAGCTTCTAGCTGAAAATGAAAAGGAGCATGATCGGTGCCTGCTGGCCCCTGGAGCATCATGCGCTTGTGAGTGCATCATGCAGATCATTCCTCACAATCGCACGACGCTCCAGGCCCTCTTTCACATGGAAAATGCCATGCGAAAAGGGCCCAAGTCATTTCTGACTTATGGCAACCCTAAGGCAAACTTATCGGGGGGTTTCTGAGGCTGAGAGCATGTGATTGCCCAAGGCCACCCACTGGGCTTCCATGGCCAAGCAGGGAATCAATAGCAATAGCATGTGTATTTCCATACTGCTTATCAGCTAAGTGCTCTCTAAGCGGTTTACAATGTGTTAGCTAATTGTCCCCAACAAGCTGGGTACTCATTTTACCGACCTACGGAAGGATAGAAGGCTGAGTCAACCTGGAGTCCAGTAGGATCAAACTCACAACCTTGTGGCTGCACTACTAGCATTTAACCACTACACCACCAGGGCTCCATGGTCTCCATGGAGCCCTGGTGGTGCACACACTGCACACACTGTCCAGCTTCATTAGAAAGAACAATGGGATTGTTTATGTTTTTTGTAATCTTTTATCTAAATATTTGGTGTAAGCTAAGGATGGAAAGGATATTCAAATATTCAAAAACAAGTAAGAATTCATACATGGGAAACAACAATTTTTGCACAAAAAATAATACTGCTATACAAATCTATACAGCACAGATAATGCTGTAATTGAGGACCTATTCTATGCAAAATTCACACACAGTTGATTTGCATAGAAAACAGAACTTTCTGCAAAGGACACATTTTTTTTATTTCCTGTGCAGAAAAAAATATTTACTGTACAAAACAATCAAATGTGAATTTTGCATAGAATAGGTCCTGAATTGTGAATAGGCCCCCAAAACTGCATGGTTCTCAAAGGCCATTTCCACACTACACTTTTATAGTACAATTATTCCACTTTCAACATCCTATGGAATCCTGGGATTTGCAGTTTAGGGAGAGGCATTTAGAATTCTCAGCCAGAGAGCTCTTTAGCATCAGTAAACTACAAACCCCAGAATTCCATAGGATGTTGAATGTGGAATAATAGCACTACAACAGTGTAGTGTGGAAATGGCCAAAAACTTTCTTGCATTAGGAAGAAAATTGTTAAAATTACCTGTTGCTTCCTTTAAGAAGAAAATTACTGAAGAACTACATACCTAGTGCAGGTCAACAAGAAGATACAGAGCTACTGTATCAAAAACTGGACAGGAAAATGTCAAAGAGATCATTCTTCCAGCAGATTCTGATATACTTTTAAACATGAGATGACTGAGATCGGACCTGAGGCCTTGTTACAGACTCCTTAGAGAATACAGTTCTTACAGTAGTATAGAGAGTCACGCCCTTTTTGCATGGTATTTGCCATGTGAAAAGGCTCCTGGAGCATCGCGCGACTGTGAGGAGCGGTCCACATGACGCACTCACAATTGCGCGATGCTCCAGGGGCTGGCAGGCACTGATTGTGCGCTATTTTATTTTCAGCTTTGAGCCGAAAATGGTGCACAATCATGCATCGTTCCGGGGCCCCGCACACACTTGTCGTGCGTGCAGAGCTCTGGAGCCGTGGTGCTCACACTTCCTTCTTCAGCCTGGGAAAATCTCAGGTTGCGCTGCAGAAGGAAGAGGAGGGGCCCTCACGCCACCTGCTCGCGAGCAGCCAGCAGCTGTGGTGCTGAAGCAACAGAGACGTGAGAGTCTCTCACAAGAGGCTGCTTGCACAATCTCCGCATCCCAGCTATGCAAAAAGATGGGTTGTAGAAAGGGCCTCAGACAAGAATTTTATTATGACTCCACCCAAGCACAAATCCAGTGCCACCTAGTGAGTAATTTATATCATTACATTAACCACATAGAGTCTGGCATCACTACAGCACAAACCAGCATTAACTCCCCTTAACAACCAAACCATGATAAACCAAACATTTGTGGTTCAATCCTGTGATCTCTCGGAGGGCATCCATCTCACAGGAAGTAGAAATAGGTCCAGTTTCAGTGGCAGAGATTCTGTCTTGGAAATCTGCTCTCAGGCCCTACTAACATGATTGCAGCCTTTACCCCTTTAAGTGGGAGAAAATAGGGTGAAAAAGCAGTCCCTGGGTATGCTCTGGTCCACAGGATCCCAAGTCCTTCCAGTTCCTGGACATGGAGATGGTGTATACAGTTTTCCATCTATTGCTTGCCCCTGTAGAATGACAAATCTTCCATGCTCTGTACCACCACCACCCCACAAAAAAAAAAAAATGCTTGTTGAAGATAAGTCAAATACTTCTCTTGCAAATACTGTCCCTTCAGCAGACTAGTTCATTAAGTGAAGCACAATCAACATGAAAAAGGACTCCTGAAATTTAGTCATTTTGCTGAGGTCAGTGAAAAGGAGCACACCTTTTCCTCTCTTGTCCATCCTGAATGGTGCCTACAACTTACAGTGGGGTGTAGGCTAGGAGAGATGGAACTGGAAAATTCCCCATCACTCCTGCTCAGAATACAAGTTGCAAACACTTCCGCACTAGAGTGTTATAGTGCTATGATTCCACTTTCCACCACCAGATGGCCCCTCCCAAAACTGCAAACCCCAGGATTCCATAGGATGTTGAAAGTGGAATCATGGTGCTATAACACTCTAGTGCGGAAATGGCCATAGATTCCAGTGACCCTGATGCAGGGAAGTCTCCCTGGACTTCTTAAGTTCCATCTATCTTAAGATTCCTCCTGGACTTGAAAAACTCTGCTTCTTGTTGCTGGGTTCTTCCAGGTCCTATACAGGTGCTGCAGATTCCAAGGATTTTAGCCAATCCTCTTCTCTCCCACGTGTGTCACCATTTGCAGCATAGCACTGGAAATCTTTGGTTGTAATCACGACAGTACAAAACAGGAGGAGACGGGAGTCAGAAAAAGCCCTATTCATGTGTTATCTATGTGGAATGAGCACACTGGTGAGAAGAAGAAACGTACTGCTCCAGCACTCCCCTATCACAGCTTCTGTGGACAGTCTCAAGAGAATAGCCTCTAGAAATGCACATAGCTGCACATACACATTTCCCCTGTTTTTCCTTTAATCCACAACAGACAACACCTGAGTAGGGTTAGTTTGCCTGTTTCATTGTTCTGAGAAAAGAATAAGGAATACTTGTCTTTCCTTTGGGTTAGATTATGAGAGTTTTTACATGTTTCTAAAGTGATTTTTCACATTTCATGACTTCTTCTGCAAAAAAAAATTGTTTTCACACACAAAAAAATGTTTTTTGCACAAAAAAAACCCCCATAATGTTTTGTGCAGGAAATTATTTTGGCATAAAAATACACTGGTTTTTTTCCCCCTCCAGAACAATGTGTTCTGTGCACAAACACACACAAAAAGGCCTTAAACAGCAACAAAAACAAAAAAGGGCTCATGACATACAACCATTTCTTTTCAACAGCATGTCTCAATATGTTGAGATGCCGTCTCTTGCCAAAGACAAGAAAATTTGTAAGCATCCTTTACACCTCAAGTTGCCGTTCACTTTTGATTTATATCATTACATTCTGACTGTGAACATCTCCAGTGAAAACTGATTGAAGGACAGAGCTGAACTTTGAGAAGGAAAAACATTTTCCACTCTGACTTTCTCCTCCTCCATTTTCACAGAATCAGAGAGTTGGAAGAGACCCCAAGGGCCACCCAGTCCAATCCCCTGCCATGCAGGACTACACAAAAAAAATACCCCCAACAAATGGCTACCCAGTCTCCATTTAAGAAACATTCAAAGAAGGAGATTCCTCTTTCCTCTGGCTCAGCAATAGTCAACATACATGGTTAGTGGCCTGCACTCACCCTGGTGGGTCATAGTTTGACTTTAAGTCTTTGCTGAAAATAAAACTTTCACGTATTGGGCCAAACTTTCCCACTCCCTCCCCTGAAGTTTTGGATTTAATAAACTACTGTAGTAAAAATTACTAAATAAAATAAAGAGATAGATATTGCAAGCAAGAATGGCATGCAGTAGATAGAGAGAGGAAGAGAGATAAAAGATTCACTTGTTGCTCAGATGCATGTACCTAAGTTTTCGGGTGACGCTTGATCCAAAGAATGCATCCCTACTAAACATGACATTACTGTAAAGTGAAAAAGATGTCAACATGAATGGTTAATGTTCATTTATGAGAATCTACATGGAATTAATTAAAGGAAACATATGGAAACAATACAATTGGAGACTCCTAAGCTAGTTTCTGTCTTTTAGATAGAAGACTAAACATGGCAACATAGTCACATGTGCATTGTCATTTGTTGTACATCTTAAATACAAGGGCAGTTCTGTATAGAATATATACCTAAAATATCTAGAAGCAGTAACATCATCTAAAACTTATGGTCATCTAAGACTTGTAGTCTTCCAGATGTTGTTGGTCTGCAATTCTCAGCATTCATCATCATTGGCTATGGTGCTGAGGGCTGATGGTAATTGCAGTCCAGTAACATGAGAAGGGCTCCATCCTGGTCTAAAACACAAAAATATCTTTTAATGGCATATACTGTTTTGGGTAACTATTACTTCATTTGACATCTGAAATAAGCAGCAGCTATAACAACCACTTCTAATGGGAACATCTCACTTCCATCAATGCCAAAGAAACATCTCAATACAACACAGCTAAACAGGAAGGAAGAATGTGGGATGGATCTCAAGATGAGTTTCAAAAATGGCATATTGACACTAATTTGAGTTGTGCCAAATGGTCTTCTAATCTCCATTCACCAGATTCTTGTTCAATACAATTAAAAACAGACAAACAAAAACCCCTCTCTATGTGTCACTAGTTACAATTTGGGCACTTGTTTTATAAACTGTAGATTGGATCCAAAGGTTCCCTTCCTTAAGCAGAAGGAATATTTCTTTGATAGAAGGTCCATCAAGGAAGGACAATTTTTGGATCCCTTCTTCGAGGAGCAGGAATCTTCATACAATGGAGGGAATCTTTCTTTCATGTAGGGTCTCCTTCCATTGGAGGAAAAAAACCTTTGAATCTAACTCCGTGTGATTGATTGGATGAGGCTATGATCATATGCCTACATAGCTAGGAGTGAGGCCTTTTCTGCAGCTTACTTCTGTCCCTGGCAACATCTGGTGATGATGGCGGCAGTGGCTCTCCTGGAGAGGAGCATGATTAAGTGCTCCCCTCCACATCAGCTGCCTGTAGGAACCAGAAAGTGCTATGGCCACAGCCTCTTCCTGTTGCAGCGCAGCTGGGTATTATCCCAGGCTGTGCTGGGGGAGGAAGCACAGTTATTGCACTTCCAGGACCTCCGCAACAAAGCTAAGTGCAAGCGTGCAGTGGGAGGATGGCGCGATCACTATCATTGATGGGGAAAACCCATCAATGATTTGTGCCATGATCATGCCACTTGGGGATGGGAGAAGGGTAAGACTGGGACAATATCATGCATAAGCATCGACCCAGCCCCATCCTCCTCCTGTCCCCATGGTGGGTTGGGTGTGTTACGCGGAAAGTGCCTGAGTTCCATGAAATTTAATGGAGATTTTTTTTCTGAGAACTCATATACAGGATTGCACTGCAAAGAGTTCGTTCCACTACATGTAAACCTACATGAATTAGTTTGTCATTCAGCTAACACAACTAGAATTAAAATTAGCCATACATATTGCCCTAGGTCCTGTTAGATTTAAAAACAACAACAACAGGTAAACATTAGAGATACAACTTAACCAGTACACGCAGAGCAATAATTCTTACATCTAGCTACCATTTGTGACTAGACAAAAATGCTTCCATAAAGCTATAGCCAGTAAATTTACTAATCACTGAGTGTATTATCCTTCATGTTGTGTTTTCATGCTACTATTTGAAAAGTGCACAATTCTCACAACAATTTCCCCTGCCACTAAGCTGATCCATGTGGTGAGTGCTCTCATGTGTTACAGCTGCCATGGGTCTAACTGGCAATGGCTCTTCTTAAAGGCTTACAAGTGTAGGATTCCATTGCATGGAGGGGTGACAGATAAAACAGCAAAAAGTGAGGAATGCATTATTTTCACTCCTGCTCTAAATAAAGCTATTCTTTAGGAGCAACACTGACTTTTTCTACTGTGGCAAAAAGGGGCAGAGCTTAGAAAAATTACTTGCTTGGACTACGTCACTCAAGTCTGTGTTCTGAATGAGAGTAAGATGCAATAGAAAATGGATGGGAAAAAAATAAACACAGATTGGGCCCCCAAAGAACCAGCTGTAAGCGCAGACATACTTGGAGGTGAGATTATCTAGGAACTAAGTCTAAGCAAGCTTTCATCGCATGATATAACTCTTCCTGGGTTCTACAACTCCAGACTGCTGTTTAGACATTGTATGAAAGAATAAATCCTCAATCACAAAAAAACACTCCTTGCATGTAGAAATCTATATTACATATTAGGTTTCTGACTTTTCCTCCCAAGGTGCTAGTTGTCTTATGGGCAGGGAGCATTTTTTGTACTGGGAGCTTTCAAACACCAGGGATCCAAAATAGCATTGTCTAGCACTTTGGGGAGGGGGGATACTTTTTAGATTATGTTGCCCCAAATCCCCCAGCCATCTGGCCATTGACCATTTTGGCAGAGGATTCTGGGATCTTGAGTCTGAGCACTATCCAGAACTATTGCACTATAGAATGAGTAGTTTGTTTACAACAGATCTGAAGAGGAAAATCTAATCATATTTAATTTATAGTAATGCAAGCCCTTTCCTACTGAATTTTCTCACTATAAATACCACTGCTAATGGCAAATCAATTAAACTTTGTGCAGAGTCATTTATTTTCAATGTTATTAGAGCAAGCTAATACATTAGAGCCTGATCGTGTGGCAAATTAAGTTCAGGCTGACATCAGAATCAAAAACATTGCTGTATCTTTGAGTTAACATCATCATTATGGCATTTTCAACAACAAGTCAAACACTAATCCCTGATCATCCTATGCAAAGACTCCCATTTTCTCTCATCATTAAATAAGGACAACAAGAACAACACAGCAAACAAATTAAGAGAATAGGGGAAAAATAATTAGCCTCATATACTAAGCAGCGATAAAAGTCACAAATACACAGAGTAGATTCGAGCACTTCTCTCTGAACATACAGTGAATGAATGAATGGCATTAAGAGAATGAACATGTTCATTACTTACCTAGTACCATCCACCTGCTCCTTCCTTTTGGAGCATTGGAAAAAAGAAAGCAAAAGAAGAAAAACAAAGAGGAAAGAAGGAAGTGTTAAATTCAAATGAACAGTGGCCAGTGTTAGTCAGAAACAAGACCTAGCCTGTTAAGCCCGCTGTGGCATTCTTAGGATCAGACCACTTGCTACAGACCACTACACTACGTTAGTGTGATAGATGATGGCTCTGAGGTCGACGAGCAACTAGTTGTGCCAGGAACAGAGCCAGTGATTGACCAAACCAACTTGCAAACATTCCCATCAGTTGAAAGACAAGCGGAGGCAGAGTTGCCTCAACCAGCTCTAGAGAGAGAGGGAACTAGCAGTGATTTGGAAGAATGACAGTCACCTGAGCCCCTTAGCCCCTAGTCATGAAGAAGGCTGAAACAGACAGCTCAAAGGGAAGCTGCGGTTGGCTAGATTAAGGAAGCAATAACAAGTAACACTTGTTCTCTGTGGCTATTTAGGTCTGTCAGTGTGGCTTGCTCTTTGCTTGTAGCAAATTACTTGCAAGCCTGACAACTCTCATGTTCTGGCTCCCTTGACCTCTATGGATGGACCTCTGCTTTCTAGACTGTTGGACTGGACTTCAATCTGGCTCAGCCCTGGGGTTTCCTTAATAGTTGTTGTATTGGATGTTCCTCGCTGCCTCCTCCCCACAGCAAGTATTCTTGCCTCCTCCTCCCCCTTGCTGGCAGTGAGGCACAGGTAGGGAGTTGGACTCTGACAGTTGACTTTCTTGCTCTTAGTTCATAAATCTAAATCCACTTCTTAGGCCATTTCCACACTACACTGTTACAGTGCTATTGAGATAATGGAGATTATCATTATCCAGGAAACATAGCTGTAGGGAGATAGCCTCTCTCTAGGCAAACAAGGGGTTAATGAGGGGTTGGGCTTAGGTTACATTTTATTGGGGGTCAGCATCACAGAGGACATCAGTGATCACAGAGACAATTGTTCAATCAGGATGAAGAAGGTAAGAAGCTTTGAGATGCTTCAGTCAAGAAGTTTTAAAAAGACCTCAGGGACTATGAGGCAGAAAAAAAAGAACAAAGAGATAGACAAAGGACCATCCATGACAGACAGAGAGACAGTGGTAGGCTGGGCATGCTCGGCCCAGTCTTCTGGTGTCCTCTCCCCGCCACAGTCCATCTCAGTATCTGGACCACAATGTGAGTAGATAGGAATGCTCTTAGCTAGTCACGTTAGGGTTTTTTCTTTTCTTTTAAAGCTATGGATGAAATGATCTAAGCTTATCTATAACTTGAAACTTCTAAGTAATGCCTGCAGGGGGGAGCCTGTATAAGTAATATACATTTTGTCACTATATTGCCTATCTTAGAATAAAAATATATTTCCTTGAAAATCTCTTTGTTTACTTTCTTCTCCTTGGGCCTTTGCCAGTTACACTCACAGATAGAATTCCTCTCCCCCAGAGAGGGTGAAGGGGGCTCTAGATTTAGACAGTCTTTTCCCAGGGGCTTCCTACTGAGTCACAGGAACAGGGGTTTTAAAGCAGTAGGTGGTAGCAGAAGTTTTCCAAGGGCAAAGGGAAGTTCCCATCTCCTACTTGAAGGCAGAAGTCAGCATCAAGTGAGAGAAGAGCCCTCCTTTTGCCATCACAGCTATTATTCTACTTTCAACATCTCATGGAATCCTGGGGCTTGCAGTTTAGGGAGGGGCATTCTGAATCCTCAGTCAGAGAGCTCTTTGGCCTCAGTAAACAACAAACCCCAGAATTCCACAGGATGCTGACAGTGGAATAACAGCACTACAACAGAGTATGGCAGAAATGGCCTTAGTCTCATCTACATCAGATCCATTGAGTCAATGAAACTTGCATAATCAGCCACTCGGCAAGGTACCATGCATGGATGGGGACTTACAAGAGGATCTAAACCAGGCCACCAAAGCTCCCAGCATTCCTCACATTTGGCTATGGTGGCTCAAGCTGCTAGGAGTTACTCTCCAACAACATCTGGAGGGCTGCATGATCCCCAAACCTGGCTGCAGTCCATTAGACAGAACACACATTCCTCTCCAGTCATTATCTAGAGAGAGGATCCTTTCCCGCCTTGAAGCTCCATCTGGATCAGAGCTTGGAAAGTTACACTTAAGAGGCAGCAATATAATGGCGTGCTGGAACTGTGGATAAAAATGCAAAAGGAAGATGATGGTCTCAGTTCCAATGCATCATCGTCTCACTGTTCATTTATCAGCAGACATGTAGCTTCACTAATTTCTTTCTTGAAAGAAGTAAAAAGAAATTTTAACCATTTTCTTCCTGACATGAGAAAGTCTTTTCAAAAATGTGCAGATGATCTTTCTGTGCAAAAAACAATATTTTCTGCGCAGGAAACAGCATCTTCTCTATAGGAAATTTTATTTCTGTGTTCTTATTTTCTTTGCAGAAATCCATTTCCAATGCAGGACATGCTGGGAAGGTTTTCTACAATTTTTCCCCATATTTGAATTTTGTGCAGTATAAATCCTGAATTGCAAAGGTTCTTTTTTGTTCATGACTTTCCTTATCAGGGCTTCTCAACACTCAAGAAACAAGTTATTCAGTCATTTTTGAATATTTTGAGTATTCTTTCAATCTCTAGTGCATATGATATCCACTCCTCTGAATAAATATGTTTTCAAACTCTGATCTAGATGAGCTGAGATAACTAACTTGCAAATGGACTACGCAGTGAACTAATGACTTCCCAAAGGGAGGGAGAAAACTTGCCTGAAATATGGGAATGATACCACAGATTCATAAAACCTCCAAGTGGCCACAAGGTCCATCCTATTAGGGTTAGTAGCATAGTATCTCCAGGCAGCCTAAGAAACATAAGAGGGGTGACATAGTTAAAGCAGAGAGGAGAAATATCATATATGTAAGCATCTGTGTACACATACATGTCTCCTGCCTACAAGTAAACACAATGAATTAATGCTTTGGCGAATTTCCCTCAGAAAGCTGAATAACAGGACAGAATACAAAGGGATCTTGTAGCACCTTTGAGACTAAGGCTATTTCTGGACTACACTTTTATAATGGTCTTATTCCACTTTCAACATCCTGTGGAATTCTGGCGTTTGTAGTTTACTGAGGCCGAAGAGTTCTCTGGCTGAGAATTCTAAATGCCCCTCCCTAGACTGCAAACTCCAGGATTCCATAGGATGTTGGAAATGGAATAATAGCACTGTAATGGTCTCAAAGGTACTCCAAAATCCTTTTGCATACCGCTTCAGATTGACATGGTTATGCCTTTGAACAAGACAAAATGCAGAAGATGCTTTAGATAATGGAAAGAGGCAGAGTAGGACACCACCAACAGCACCTTCATCCTAAAGGCTGTCCGTAATAGTACAGTGGCAAATTTTGAAGTACAGTGCTCACAAGCAATATTTTTCTCCCTGTCTCTGAATTCAGCCCCTCAATACCCCCCGCGTGGCAAGGAAGAAGGGCAATTTATAACCATCTTTAGCTCCCCATTTATCCAAATGGCTCCCAGTCCAGCCTTATTTTTGCAAAGGATTTTTTATTCTTACGTTGTTATATTTTAAAATTAGAAGGCCTTGTGGAAGAGTATAGCATTTCATGAAGAGAAACATCAGAAATGTAAGCAGCTCCCTCACTGAGAGATCTGACAGCAGCCAGCCCATAGCAATCAAAGGGTTGGAAATGGTGCAGCACACTTCAAAACCCCCTGTGATCATGAGCAGGCAGGGAATTCAAACCTGTATCAGTTCCGCTGCTGGCTTTCTTCTTTTCTCAAAGTGTTTCTGGCGATGTTGCTCCTGCACTTTCAGAGCCAATCCTGAACCCAAAATGCCCTGAAAGCAAAATTGAGCACAAATTGCTTATAATACTTTTACCATGAACCAATATATTTATTTATTAGAACCAGTGCTAACAGGAAAAATGTTTACTTCACAGCTCCAAAATTGTGGAGGATGCAGGTTTGTCTTAATCAGGACAGACAGAAGTGTGGCCTGATGACTATGTATGCTCCCCAAGACCATTTCACAGAATCACAGAATTGTAGAGTTGGAAGAGATCACAAGGGTAATCAAGTCCAACCCCCTGCCAGGCAGGAAGACACCATCAAAGCATTCTCAACAGATGGCCATTCAGCCTCTGTTTAAAAATCTCCAAAGAAGGAGATTCCACCACATTCTGAGGCAGGGTATTCCACTGTCAGACTGTTCTTACCATCAGGAAGTTCTTCCTAATAATTAAATGGAATCTCTTTTCCTGAAGTCTGAAGCTACTGCACTGTGTCAGAAGCCCTTTTTGCATGGTGTTTTTGAAGCAAAAGGGCCCCTTGAGCATCATATAAATGTGAGGAGTGGTCTGCATGATGCACTCACATTTACGCGATGCTCAAGGGCTTGACGTGGACCACGCACGCACCTTTTCATTTTCGGGTCAAAGCCAAAAATGCTGCGCAGTCGCACATTGCTCCGGAGCCTCGCGCCACACTTACCTGCCATGCGAAGCCTCCTGAGCCGCACCAGTCGTGCTCCTGCCCCAGCGCAGCCTCTAACTCCCAGGCTGCACTGCAGAAGGAAGGAAGGGACACTCGCACGAGGAGGAAGGAGCTGCGGAGCCAAAGCAGCAGGGATGTGGCAGCGTTCCTCCCAAACCTTCTCGCACGAGAACCCCAACCCAGCAGTGTGAAAAGGTAAGGTATGAAAAGGGCCCTAGTCTCTGCAGCAGCAGCGAAAAGGCTTGCTCCATCTTCCATACGCCATTCCTTCAAATATTTAAACATAGCTTTCTCTTCTCCTGGATAAACATAGCCAGCTCCCCAAGCCACTCCTCATAGGGCATGGCTTCCAGACCTTCTACCATTTTGGTCACCTTCCTCTGGACACATTGCAGCATGTCAATATCCTTCCTGAACTGTGGTGCCCAGAACTGGACACAGTATTCCAGGTGGGGTCTGAGCAAAGAAGAATAGAGTGATATTATCACTTCCCTTGACCTGGGCCATTTCCGCACTACCCTGTTATAGCGCGATGATTCCACTTTCAACATCCTCTGGAACCCTGCGGTTTGCAGTTTTGGGAGGGGCTGCCCAGCCCCTCCTGAAACTGCAAACCCCAGGATTCCAGAGGATGTGGAAAGTGGAATCATCGCGCTATAACAGGCTAGTGCAGAAATGGTTCTAGACTTTAAACTCCTATTGATGCAGCCTAGAATCACATTGGCATCTCCGAGGCCCGAAAGCCACCATCATCATAGAAATGGCTAAAAACCAGTGAATTACTGTTCCTGAAAATCCCAAGGCCCCTTTCCAACTATAAACAGTGTTCAATGAGGCATATTAATAAAGGTCTTAGGGGGTCCTTTTCCACTGCACACAGAGAAGAGGGTGCAAATTTGCTGGCCCAGAGGGTAGGACAAAGTCTAATTGTTGTAAGTTATAGGAGGGTAGAATGCAATCAAACATTCACAAGAATGTCTTGATAATAAGAATGGTTTGGCAATGGAACCAACTGCCTAGAGAGGTGACAGAGGGGGTAATATATAACCTTCAGAATACAGATTGTATCTACACTGTATGGTATAACAGTTATACTGTATAGCAGTTTAACTATCATGGCTTCACCCTATGGTGCTCTGGAATTTGTACTTTGCTAAGGTACTTAGAATTTCACTGCTAGAAAGATCTAATTCACTCCCCTTAATTACAGGCCACAAGATAGCCTGAGAAGAGGAACTGAGGATTAAATCAGAGTACCTTGGGAATTGTAGTTCAAGGAAGTGTACCAGAGTCCTCTACCCTTGGGGAGGAGGCAGATGCTCTGGGGTCTTTCTGAGGTGTTTGACTGAAACATTTAGAAATTCAGAAACTCTTTCAGGATAAACCAAGGGACAACTAGCCATTTCTCATTCCCGTCACTCCACCACATCGTCTCTCAGAACTTACAGCTGGAAGGGCAAAAAATGAAACTCCAACGAGAGAGAAGGTTGCTGCTATCAGGCGTCCCTCCCATGTTTTGGGTGTCTTGTCACCATAGCCAATGGTTGCTAGTGTAATCTGTGGGGAGAATGGTTGGGACAGTCTGTAAGAAAGACAAAGCAAATGGGCAAGAAGGATGATTTCTTAGACTCATTCATCTCCATGATTCCACTCCTATTCCCTTGTTTTCACTTTAGATCTCAACTTATTCACATTTCAGAAAAGTTATTGTTTGAGACTACAATCCACAAATCTGGTCATGCAGCCTGGGACATTCTGGGAGCTGTAGTCCAAAAAAAAAAAAAAAGGAACTTTTCCAAGCCCAGTGCTTATAGGAACATACCCTATTGTTCATCAGCCACTTATTATTTGTGCTTGTAGCAGGATAATTTATATTCAGTTTGTCCCATGTTTCAAATAAATGTTGGAGGTGTCAAGCTAAGGACAGCTCCTTCTTTTAAGATGTGGTTGACTTGTAAGAAGGAAAAAAGTTACTCATCTAAGATTTATATGTTAATCCAAAAATGTAAAGGTAGATTTGGTTATGTTACCAGAAATTTTTTAAGGGGTAGTAAATATAGGTTAGCTGCTTGATACACAACAACAGCAGCAAGAATATTGAAAATGGAACTGAAGCACTGACAATGGAAGAATGGGTTGTTAAGGTGACTGAGTTGGCCCAAATTGGCAAATTAACATGGGTTTCGAAGGATAAGCCAAAAAACGAAGATTTTTTGAAAGACGAGCAACTTTTATGGATTTTTTTTTTAGCAATAAGAAATAATAATCTGTGACTATAGTATTTATTTATTTATTGAATTTATATCCTGCCTTTCTCCCAAATGGGGTCCAAGGTGGATTTCAGTAGATTATTTGACTGGATTTGTAATGATAGGATAATATTTTTTTTCCTCTTACTTACTGACTGGAGAGTCAGCGCCCTACTGTGTTTTAGTTACATGTCTTTTTCCTTTTTTTCCTTCCTTTTCTTTTTTCCTTCTACTTCTTTGATTGTATTTTGATTGTAACTTCATATATTAGATTGTTAGTATTAAAAATCAATCAATTTAAAAATTAATCTATTCAGTTCATTTGGAAGACATTCCAAGAAACATTTGATGAAGCTGAAACTGAATGTCACAAGCAGTGGTGGACCCTGGGGTGTGTGGAGGGGGGCAGGAGGGGGATGTGGCCATGGTGCGGGACATGGCCATGGTGCGGGGCATGGCCATGGTGCATGAGGACGTTGCCAGGGCATGCAGGAGCATGGCTATGAGCTGGGATGCCCCAAAAACATTGTTGCCTGGGGCGAAGCGCCTCCTTTGTCCCCCCGCCTGTTCCTACATGACTGGTCACAAGGTTCTTCCCAACTTTTTGTTCTTCCTTCCCTTCTCTTGTTCAGTCCACCTCACTCTACCAAGCAAGCCAAGGTGAGTTACAGCTACCATTAAAATTAGAAAACAATTACCCCCAAAGCTTGAAAAATTCTAGCATGTTCAGAGGAATTATTAAACCAACCACAGTCAATGCAAATGCTTTGGATACTGACCAGCCCCCACCACAGTGCATCCGCATAGGTTTCAAAATCTCTTGTCTCTTTTCCCTGATCATTTGTTTCTGTTACATCTTTTTCCACCAAGTAAACCAAGAAAGAGGAGAGGATGAGCGTCAGGAAACCAATGTACCAGGCAGTGATGAGTTCCTAGGAGTGAAACACATTCATGTAAATAAAAAGGCAAGTCCCCAACCTTGTCAATTTTCAGCTTTGCTGTTGTGAGTCTTCAAGTTGTCTCTGACTTATGATGACCTTATGGTAAACCTATCATAGGGTCTTCTTGACAAGATTTGTTTGGGGGGGGGTTGCCATGACTTCCTCTGAGGTTGAGAGAATGTGACTTGCCCAAAGCCACCCAGTGGGTTTGCATGGCTGAACAGGGATTTGAACCCAGGTCTCCCAGAGTCCTATTCCTATACTCACACCATTAAACCATGCTGCATTTTTGTAGCCTACAGCTATAAAATTCCCACTGTGAGCCCCAGAATCCCAGACCACTGGAATGCTAACACTGCTCCATTCAATCTGCCTTCATTTCCTCACGTCTGGATCTGAGCCAGCAGTGACACTTCAGTGGAGTTGATGCCCCTCCCACTGAGCTGCTCTGCACTCCATTCTCCTTCCCTAAACTTTCAGATCTCACTTACTTTGCTGTGAGCACAAATGGCTGATCCTAGAAGTTTCCAAGTGCCTCCTCTCCTGTCCATTCGCAGCATCCGCAGGATCTGAAGGAAACGGAGGCTTCTCAGCGAAGTAGCCAAGACGTTGCCTTGGTTTCCGACAGCCACCACAGGCACCGAGGCAATCAGGACAAAGATATCTGTTGATTCAAAGAAACCCCAAAGAACAAGTCCTAACAAAAGAGGTGAACCACTGGGATTGACTTGTGTTTTCTAAAACAGGAGAGCAGAAGCTCCACCCTGTGGGCCAATCCAGAGCAAGAAGGGTTAGAATTCAGGCTTGTAGAGGATCCTTCTTTAGAATAAAAGAATCATAGAATCTAAGGACATTTCTGCACTACACTGTTATAGTGCTATTGTTCCACTTTCAACATCCTATGGAATCTTGGGGTTTTGCAGTTTAGGGAGGAGCATTTAGAATTCTCAGCCAGACAGCTCTTTGGCCTTGGTAAACTACCAACCCCAGAATTCCACAGGATGTTGAAAGTGGAATAATAGTGCTATAATAGTGCAGAAATCTCCTAGTTCAAAGGGACCAAAAAATCACCTAGTTTGAAGGGACCAGAAAAACCATCTTGTCCAGCCCCCTCCCATGTAGGAATATACAACTGACATACTCCTGAAAGATGCCCACTCAACCTCTGTTTAAAGATCTCCAAAGACGGAGAGTCCCATCTTCTTCAGGTTTAGATAGAATCTCTTTTCTTGTCATTTCTAATCTCTGGAGCAGCAGAAAACAAGCTAGAAAACAAGCTCACCCCATCTTCTACATGAAGATCTTGCTCTCTCCACAAAAGCATCTTCGTATGTTCGCATTCCCTTGGTAGCTTTACCTGTCCTCTTTGGCTAGGTGCCTAATGTATTTCTACATGCTCACTTGAAGTTCAACTCATTACAATGCTCAAAATGTGGAAATTGAAAAAAATATTTCATGAGGGGGTCAGAATTCTTACTGGGGCGGGGGCAATGTCTTTGGCTACAGCCCAGAAGAGTTACAGCTCTGAAGCTTCCCAGAACCCCAGCTTAGAGCAAATGCAAAGGTTGTTTGCCCATCCTCTCATTCATGAAGAGAAAATGTGTTTTGGTACAGCGAGACAAGATGTTGAAAGAGTGGTCAATGCAGCAAGATTTTTCACATTTCAGCACTTTTGATGAAATTTTCTCTTAGGGCAAAAAACAAGGCTTTGTTTGCAAAACCACAAGTTTTTCACCAAAAAAGGCAACCTCTGCCCCAGCCTCACGTTATTATGTCCAACTAGGAGAAAGCTTCTGAAATTATTTATTTTGCACACAAGAATGGAGTAAGTGAAGAATTATACCCCTAAACACTCTGGAGAGCACTTCGATAGGTTCTTGGAATAGTCACTGAAAGCTATTTGCTTCCTTGTCCCCTCCCCTTGTCTCCTCATTTTGTGGGCACATGGATGTTTGAGGATGGATCAGGAGGACCATTATAAAATGGCTGCCACACTTTGGATTATCCATGTGCAAAACAGACGTTGTGGTGGGTGCAGCCAATCATAAGACAGCCATTTCTTAGAAATGGAAACAGGTGAAACTATAAGAGAAATGCAGAATCAGAAGCCCAAAAGAATAATTTTGAACATACCATTTGCTATAATTCTGGTCCAACCAAGAAGCCATTTCACAAGAAAAGGAAGGAAATTAATTTCCCCAAAGCAAATCTAAAGTTCATTCCAACAAATTTATCTCTCCAGTAGGAAAATCCCCACTTTTCTAGTATTGCAGTAACTTAAATTTCAAATGAGCATTTAGAAATACATTAGGCATCTAACAAAAAAAAAAGGCAGGCAAAGCTGCCAAGGAAATGCAATTGGGACTGTAAATGGATTTGTGGAGAGAGCAAATAGTTTCAGTCTTGTTCTGTTCTTGATGTTCCTGCTCTTGTACTTGTCTCTCTTTAAATGCTTTGCTACAATTTCTAAGTGGTAGATTAATTCAACTTTCACTATGTCTGTTAGCCACTACAAAACCTAATAAAAGCCTTTTAAAAGAAAAAGAAAACTATGCATAGTTTCTCTTTCTGAATCGAACAGCTTGGTACACCCTCCTTGACCCAACAGCATACTCTCTTTCTCTTTCAAGACTGTAATTTTAATCTCTCTCTCTCCCCCATGCTCCACACAAACGTACTGGCCACATTCCCCAACACTGATAGTATTGGGAAAAGAAGATGCAGTTCTCTGCTGTGTATGAAAGAGACAGGGAAGGAAGGGAAGAGAAAAAAGCTTTGACCATGAAAAGGGTCAGGGAGCCTTTGTATACATCAAGCAGATCTCAGAAAAGTTACCTTTTTCTTAGACAACAACTCCTAGAATCCTCCAACCAGCATGGCAATTGGCTGCAATTACACTGCAACTTCCAGGATCCCTGTCTTACACTACATCTCCCAATATCTCCAGCCAGCTAATTAGGTGACTCAGAGAGATGTAGTGCCCCCTCCAAAAAAAAAAAGGTAACTGTTCCAAGCTTTAGCACCATGGGAAGCATGGTACCAAAGAGTAGGGTTGTTGAGGACCTCAGAGTTAGGGGAAGGGGCAAATGGAAGAGATTCTGCTTACCCAACATACACAGTGGTTTCCTGGCAAACTTCAGCCTTCCTCTCCAGCCTTTATATCGGCAGCAGCAGCCAGCAGCCCAGATCCTTAAGGCAAACTCTGCTCCAAAGATGAAAATGGCAAAAGTTTCCTACACAGAAAATGGGGGAGTCACAAAATCAGGGAGAGATCTATTAACAGGTGATGACATTTCTAAGGGTATGAAAGAATTGGAAGAAGAACATTTGCAGGGAACAGTACTCGAAAAGTCATGGTTGATCTCCAAGCACTCCTCTTATTAAAGTTGCCAAGGGGCCTTTGTTTCTTTTTATCAACCTGCTAAGGATCTGTTTTCTAGGAACTCTAGGCTTCTTGCTCAGCCAAAGGTTTCTTCCTCCTTAGCTCGTCTTCATCCTTTTCATGCATTGCTCAATGCTCCCAGAACTATGTCCCAGAACATTTGCAGACAAGGAAGGGCATGAGACAGGTGAAATGTATCCAAACTGTCATCTCTGATCAATTATCAGCGATAATAGCAAGGATTTTTCCATTTCCCTTTTTGACTTCCTGACAATATTGACAATATTGATCAGATCATGATCAGAGGCAACAGCTAAGTTTCCAATGCCTACTTCTCATCAGTGATGGGGGGACGGGACTCTGCTTGCACCCCAATGTGACTTGGAAAAGAACGAGGGTCTCAAGGAGCAGAGAAGCCTCACTAGATGGGCCAAATTAGACTTAGAAATTGAAAGGTATTCCCTCCCCTGGTTTATTGTGTATTGTAAATTCCTTGCTGGCAGGTTGCTGTAGTTTGCTGTAATGGCACTCCAATCTTCTTTCTCCACTACTCCCTCCCTTCCTTTGTCTCTACCTCCACTTCATCCATATGCACTTACCAAAAGCAACAGCCATTTTTCTGAGGCCTTTTCATAGTCTTTGAATGTGGTCAGGACCGCTAAAATCAAGCACCCCAGAACAATCAGAAACCTAGAAGAAGAGGTAAGGAAAAAAAGGGAACATCAGTAAATGCTCTTTCTTCATGCAGTGGCCGTTTTGCCCCTCCCTCCAATGAATAAATAGGTTGGCTTACACTGTGAATGGCTTGCCCTTGCAACAGAGGGGACTTACTCGCAGAACAACAAGCCATGATGCAACGGCTGGCCACAAGCCACACTCTATGTTAAGGAGAACACTCCACTTCAGTCTTTATAATCAGCTATAAGAGGCTATCTCAGACCCTCTGTGGTGTAGTGGTTTGACTGCTGGCCCTGAGCTCCAGGAAGACGGGGTTCAAATCCCCATTCAAGTCATGGAAACCCACTAGGTGACTTTGGGCAAGCCACACTCTTTCAGCTTTGAAAAAGGGAAAGGCAAATCTCCTCTGACTAAGGCCCTTTCCACATGAGGCTGGTGAATCAGTTTGTGCCGTTTCTTATCGGATTTTCTGGGCTCGAAACAAGGCGGGCTTTCCCTCATTTCCTTCCGCAGAGCTACTGTGTATGTTCCATTCTGATTCGGAGGAGTGCAAGTTCATGAATCCACACTGCCTCCTCCATGGCCACTCCCGCTACTTCCCTCACCTCGCCCCGTCGGCTGTGATTGCCCCCCCTTTTTTTTTGGCATGGTTTAGTATGTCATTGCGTATGTGCGTATGTGCAAAAGTCTATACTACCCCCTGGCCCTTCCCATGAGCCCTCCCCTGACCACCAATTCGCATTGGTGTGAATGTATGTGTCTGCACCACTGTGAAAGTACGAATCAGATAGATCTGGAAAATTGGAAAACTGATTTCTTCTGGTTTTCAAATAGCGTGCTTTACCACCACATAGGGGTGCATTTAGTCGGAATTACGTGCAGAATGAAGGTAAATAAACCGAACCTAGTCCGCTCTAACGTGCAGAAGACCTCTGTGGCAAAACGCATTGGCCTGCCTTAATAACCACGTATGGAAAGGGCCTAAGTCTATTTCCACCCTACACTGCTGTAGTGCTATTATTCCACTTTCAATATCCTGTGGAATTCTGGGGTTTCTGGTTAACTGAGGCCAAAGAGCTCTCTGGCTGTGAATTCTAAATGCCCCTCCCTAAACTGCAAACCCCAGGATTCCATGGGATGTTGAAAGTGGAATAATAGCAATATAATACCGTAGTGTGGAAATGGCTTAAGTCTTGTCAAGAGAACCCCAGGATACGGTCCACATGAGTCAGAATCACTTGAGATACAAAAAACAAAACAAAACAAAAACCAGCAACAATAAAGGAAGTATCTAGTTTCTTAGTTTTCTGTGGTAGGTAATATCACTATTTATTGTTTTTATTTATTATGTTTATATGCCAACTTTCCCCTGAAGTGGAACCCAAGGTAGCTTCCAAAAAGTTAACAATACCAATGAAACATTTAAAACAATCAAAAACATGTAAAATTATCAAAACCTAGAAAAACCTCAAAGACAGCTTGATAAATTAAAAACCCACCTGCTTACATATTAAAAGCCTAGGCAACCCGGTGGGGAAGGTTTTTATAAACTGGAAGAAAATGTTTCCTCAACACACTTTTTAGATCACAGAGTGCAAGAAATTATGTAATGAGGCATCAATGAGTAGGGTTAGCTTTAGTGCAGGGAACTGAAGAGAGTTCAGGGAACTGAAGACATGCTGAATGCTTCTTGTGGTCATATTTACAACTGAATCATGTTTTCCCATGACTCACTATAAAGGCAGAAAACACTCACCCTGACCTAGTTTATATAATCAGCAGAAAGCATTGACGCGGTGACACCTTTCAACTGAAAGTGTGGTGAGAGGGTGTTATCGGTTGAAAACTAGAACAGCCGTGCGGGGCACAGATCTATACAATGGAAGTGAGGATGTCAAAGAGAAAGGATCAGTTTAACTTTTTTCCATGGGAGTCTATCTTGTGTACTGGGTGGATTTTTTCTTGCAACTGTCACATTGGCTCACCCCAAAATCCGTACACTGCACACTGCCTTTGCAAACACCCATGGTTGGGAAACAGGAGCTGAATGTGCTCAATGGAAATGGAGCCAGAGAAATCTTCTGCCCCCATTCTCCATGTATTTGCATCACCCTGGAAGATACTTCTGAATGGGTCTAATGGCTTCAAGATTTTCTCTATCGCATTTTAGGATTTTAGCTGCACGGTGCTCAAGTAACCACAGATATCAAGCAATTTAATAATGTAGCAAGTAAATAAAAGAGGTATTTTGATCTATCACCCACTGAGGACTTATGCCAGCCGGGTTATCCAGTGAAGCTAAATATATTCCTAATTTCATTCCATGTACACAGATGCAGTCTTGCTGCGTCCAGTCCACTGAAGGAAGAGTACTTTGCTTTGGCCACAAGGAGGCAGCAAATAGCTATGCATTAAAGGGACAAAGTGAGTTTCATGATCTTCACACCTGTAAAGAGACCTTTAGCTGTGCTAAAGCAAAACCTAACCTCTTTTTTTGCTATTCTTTTTCAAGAAAGCAAAGAACTATAATTGTTCTCACATGCTTACAAACTATCTATACCATGTCTCCTCGACACACTGCTCTTCAGGTACAATGCACCTATTTTGGGAACAGTATTCAGCACCTGGGAGAGTTTATTGTAAAGTTCAGACTCAAACCCAGAACTATCACTGGTCATCAGCTCAAAACATTGCATGCTATTGAACTCAATTGCCAAAAGAAGAAATTGGCCTGATGAGAAGCAACAGAGATATAACGGGTTGCTGTGTTCCAGAATGACCAGAGAGCTGCCTCTCTAAGACTCAAACTCCCTAGCAAGGAAGCAGAATTGGGGTGGGGTGCAATCAGATTCAGAGACTGCAAAAGTGCTCAGCTGAGGTCATTTCCACATTAGACTGTTATAGTGTTATTATTCCACTTTCAACATCCTATGGAATCCTGGGATTTACAGTTTACAGCCCCTCCCTATTGATGTTGAAAGTGGAATAATAACACAATACCAGTCTAGTGCGGAAATGACCTGAGGCTGAGTACTTGGTGTGATGCAAGCCATCAGCTTTCTGGGTTCTGTCCATGGTCCTGAAAGACCTACCTCCACTTCCCCAGTTTCCCAGAGTTCTGATATGAGATTTAACCCTACCTGCTTGTTTCTTGCTCACTATCTACCCTTACCCAAACAGCTTCTTCCTGAGTCCTCCATGGGTTGTGCTTGTGAGAAATGGAAAAAGCTCCTGCTCAAATTTCGTAGCTAACACTAGTGCACCAGATTGTTGAGCCAAGTGCTAGAATGCCATTTCACACAATGATGCTTGTGAGACTACAGGGTACATGTCTCTAGCACTTTTACAGACAGTCTTTATAAGCTCTTTTGAATGCAAGGCAGGATGATGTCATGTTTCATCACCTTCTTGGTGGGACCAGCTCTGAACTGCACAAAACCTCAGTGGTAGAGAAGGAGCCTCATTGTTGACTCTAATGTTAAGAGGGTTTCAAGAGAGTTAGCAGACAGCAATTATTGTCCTAAGACCACTTTCTGGGGAAGAAAATGAGAAGAGTCCAAGAGCTGAGAATGTACTTCTTTGCTTTGGCACCCCAGTTGTAGAATACCCTCCCCTTAGAGGTGCAAATGCTGATGTCATTCCATTGCCAAATAAAAATGTGGGTTTTTACCAAAGCCTGCAGGAGCCTAAATGATTTTGTATAAATCCACATCTGTTTTGAACTCTTATAGCTGGTTTTAGTCTGCTTAATAAGCCTTATGCCTGTTAAATTAGCTTTTAGTGTTTTAATTTTTAAACAAAAATCAATCAATTTGCTTTTATTGTGCATCATCTGAGATCTTTAGATATACGATGGGATATAAATATTATAATATGAAAAATAAATAAATGAATAAATTAGGTTTGGAGGAACTTATGTGCCCTGTTAATGGGGCTCATCTTCACTCCAATTCAGACTTAACTACAATTACCAGAGTGAATCAGATCCAAAAGCATCCCAGTTAAAATTCAGAACCAGAGGCACAGTCTATATCTGGCAACATGAGGTCAACAATACCAGTGCCCTACCAGTAAAGTTTATTTTTAAATACACATGCATTACAACCAAACAGAAATGAAATTCATGTCCATCCTTAATTTTGATCTTCAAAAAATTGTGATTTGAGTGTTTGATTACAATTCCAAAGATCAGGATTTGATTCCCTGCTCAGTCATGGAAACCCACTGGGTGACCTTGGGTGCATCAAACACACTCAACCCCAGAAAACCCCATTACAGGTTCACCATAGGGTAACCATATGTTGGAAACTACTTGAAGGCACACCACCACCAGAGATGCTATGGAAATATAAAAAAAAAATGACGGTTTTGCAATCATTGACTGCTTCTGCTCAATCAATCCAAGCTGGAAGACATGAGAAGGTCAACACAAGTCAGGTATCAGTGCTCTTGGACCCCACCAGGTCACTAGACCTTCAACAACCCCAAAGATTCTGGATGATGTTGGCAGAGAACACAAAGAAGTTATTCAAGTGATATGTTCAAAGTATAAGATTCTACAACACAAAGCTGACTCTCCTATGTGAACATAACTCGGCGGGAAAATAGATGAAGATAAACAAGTTTGGCTCCTGCCTATCCAAGAGTGTGTCAGTCTGATAGTCCAAGAAAGTACTGAAAAGATAAAAGGGCCAGTGTAGTGTAACATTTTGAATGTCGAACTAGGAAGCTGACAGGCCAGGGTTTAAATCCCCATTTGTCATTGGAAACTCATTGAGCAAGTCACATACTCTCAGCTTTAGAAGAAGACAGTGGTAACCCCATCAAGAAGAAATCTTGCCACAAAAATCCTGTGATAGAGTTCTAAAGAGTAAGTTGAAAGGCACATAACAACAACTGAAATGATAATACCTCCCTGAATTGCTTTGAACATTTCAGAGAGTTGGAGTTTTCTCTTGAAAAACATTTTTATTTTCTTGGAAATTTGGACTCTTAACTTGGATGGCTTCTCCCTTATATGTTTTAACACAGATTCCTGATTTTGGTTCGTCTACCTTTGTTGATTGTTCCTATACTTTTGATGCTTTATATGCCTTGTGTTCGAATTACATATGTGTTACTTTTTATGATTTGAAGTCAAGTTCAGATTATCTTTCTTGTGTTGAGGTCTTTGCCTTTTTTGCTTTTGAACACTTCTGCCAGCCAGGAGACTAAATTCTTTGCACTTAAGGGAGGTAAAGGGAGCCATTTGGAAAGAGCCATCATTGCTGGTGGTGTTACATGTTGATTTATTTCTCTTCATGCAGGTTTTGCAAATAGCACATAGGGTAAAGGCATTTTTGGAAACACTTAGGGAAGTGTGTGGGATGTGCACGCACAGCACAAATAAAACCGGCTTCACTGTACTCTTTCTACTCTACAGAATGAAAAAACTAGCCTCAGTCTTCAGCTTCATGTATTCCTCCTTTCTGAAAGCAGAGTTCCGGATATTACTGGTATTTTGTAGCAATGATTTCTCAAGAATCAGATTTCTCAATACAATCGGTCTTGTATTGGCCATCAGCTTCCAACCTGCTCTACCTGTTTTATGGTAGAGCAGGTTGGAAGCTGATGGCCAATACAAGACTGGGGCAGTGCTTGGAAATAACAATAACAACAACAACAACAACAACAACAACAGGCAACTTATTCCAGGTAACTGTGTTATTTATAACTTGTTATTTCCAAGATCTGTCGCATGCCTCTCAGCAAACTTCTACAAGTTTATAGAGTAGAAGGGTCAGGCTGTCTGAGCTCATTACTTACATAAAACTAGTATGAAAGATTTTCCTGCACTAGATCTTCTTGCTGTCAATCATCACTTCACTATGTGTTCGTTTTGGGGAATTCTGAGGAAGCATGTGACCTGAAGAAGGCCTCATGGATGCATACATAGAATACTGGCTATTAGTCTATGGGCCAAGAACTGCTGGTACTTCATAGGACTAACACAGGATCATACTACTCAAAATGGTGGACACTAGACCCCTACTGGCCCATTAGCTCTAGAATGCTGGTCAGCAGTGAGTGTTCAGGAAAGAAAGAAAGAAAGAGAGAGAGAGAGAGAGAGAGAGAGAGAGAGAGAGAGAGTGTTGTGCTTAATGGGCAAAACAAAATGTCAGTCTTCCACATCAAACAACCCAAGATGCACGCCGTTGGTGGTCTTTGAGGGAGTATGCTGACTGATTTGCAAGGGGAGTGAAATGGATGAACCCATGACAGAAAGCAAGCACAGGGAAAGTCACAGTGATGGATCCCTTCATTGTATTTTCTACACTGCACTGTAGGAGTGCAATATGTCTGTGAGTGATCATAATAATTTGGAAATAATTATATTTTGAATACCTCTTAATATATAAATTTAACTCCCAGCAACCATGGGTTATATGATAAATATGTAAGTTGATTACTAACAAGGTGGGCCTCAAAAGCTTCTGATGACAATGTAGTTGGCTCACTTGAAGCTAAATATTGGGATCCTACGGACATTTCCTGATTTGTAGCTCTATGCCATGCAATCGCTAATTATTCATTCCTGCATGTGAATTACAAGCGGCGGATGCAGAGCGGATGATTCACACCCTTCCTGAAGGTGAACTTTGGATTAACAACATGCTGGTCTTCAGGTCATTGGAACTCTGATTTATACTTCAGCGCCATAACACTGTGTATTGTACCTGTGTAAAAATGTCTTCCATTCTACACTTTCGTAAGCAATTAATCAGCATCAAAGAAGTCGGAACAGTCATGCGTAAACAAGCAATATTTTAGAGGAAGCTGAAAACTGAAATCTTTGTAGGAGATTATCAGCGTTTTCCAGAGCTGCTTTGATGATATGCCTGAAACGTTTTGCAGGGATTGGCAACAATAACTTTTGACAGAATATACGATGGTTCCATTCACTCAACTGACATGTTGATATCTCGGGCAGCATTCTTCCTGTTTAACTTGACATTCACAAATGTAGACTGTTTTATCAAACTTCTAGCAGTGAGTATTATTGCAGCATGCTAGGCTGCTTTATTAATTTTATACCCTAAATTCCCACTAAATCAAGTCCGTCACCTGCAATGGGACATGGAGTCGGGAATGTGAAAATGAAGACAGAAAATGAATACAAATGGCCACTTCCCAGAGAGTAACTTACCACACTCTGAATGTGATTACTTGTTAAGTCGGTCATCTGAAGTGCCTTACCACACAGCAAAGAAGGTTGTACAAAGATCTCTTGATCTCAGAATGTGGAATGGATTCTTTCTCCTTAAAATGTATATGTCTGGATTCCAAAATTGGTTGCAAGTATGCCCAAAGAGGCTTAGAATGGGATCAGGAACATTACAATAACTACTAGCCTGCTATACCAGGGTGGGGTGGGTATGCATGATGTGAGGATCTTCACCAAGCAGTACTAGGCCCCATTATCAGAATGATAATAGGGTTTCAAACTGTTGGAAAATTCCAGCATTCTCTTTCTCCCCCTCTCTCGTTCTTGGGTAAATGGGACTTAGCTAGGGTAAGTGGGACTTAGTTTCTTTTTTCCTTTGCACGTTAAAGCCTTCTGCCTTCTCACCCAAAGCCTTAATCTTACTCTTTGTGTTATTTAAATGCATAGCTATGGTATCCAGGTGACCAGACCATATGACTCAGGATAGACCCTGGGGTCATTGGCCTTACATAAAAGACCCCACTTCTCTCTCTTTCTCTCTTTACCATTTTGCTTCTACTTCTTCCTCTCTGACCATGCTTCACCTCTCCACCAAGAAGATGGTGAGTTAAGAAGCCTGACCCTTCTACTCTACTATCTTACCTAACCTTTTTGTTAGCTAGTTAGGATATAGTCTCTCCAATGCATAAAATTCATTAGTAAACTTTTCATAAGTTTGTAATCTGAAACTGCCCGCTTTGTTTTGCTTTCTAAGTCAATCTCAGTTCTGGGAAGCCACACAGAGATTGTGACATGCTTTTGCTGCTACTCTGCTAAAAGAAGGCTGATGCCCAACAGCTTTAGCTTTCACAGAATTTTTCCCCAAAGGGCTAACACAGTGGGAAACTCTTAAGTCTCAACACAGGCATGCAAGATGCTCTAGGCTGTAAGGCAATTGAGGTGTAGATATGCTACTGTGACTGCTTGGGTCATGGAACCATTCTGTGTAAAGCACTATGTACATAGATGGCAAAGTGTCAAAAATAGACAAATAATTATATACCTCTAATGAACTCCTGATGGCCATCCAACCTCTTTTAAAGACCTCCAAAGGGAGAGTACACAGACCTCAAAGGCAGCATAGTTATTGTTCAAAAGCTCTCACCATTGAATTCTTCCTCATATTTAGGTGGAATTTTTTCTTCTAATTTGACTCCATTGGTTCATAGTTAGTTCTCCGAAGCAGCAGAAAACAAGCTTGCTCCATCTTCTACATGACTCCCTTCAGATACTTTAGACAGTTATCATGTCACCTCTCACTCTTTTCTTCTCCCAGAGAAGCACACCCAGATCCTGAAGCCATTCCTCACAGGATGTAATTTCCAGCTCTTTTACCATTTTGGTCATCCTCCTCTGGAAACATTCCAGATTGTCAATATCCTTTCTGGACTGTGGTGCCCAGAATTGGACACTGTATAATTGGCCCTCAACATTTGTGAGAGTTAGGGGTGCAGGATTCCTGTGAAAGTGGGAAAACTGAATATATTAAGCCCCTCCCCAAATCTCCACCTTCCTCCCAGTCCACCTCCACTGCATCTCCATCACTTCTGCCATTCTAAGAGGCACGGAGAAGAAGGCTTGGAGTCTCCAAGCCTTTTTCTCCATGCCTCTTAGAATGACAACACTGCTGAAGAAATCTCTTTCAGTGTCATCACCTTTCTCTTGAGGAGACAAAAAGGTACTGAGGCCCTTCCAACCTACGCTGTTAACAGTGCTATTATTCCACTTTCAACATCCTGTGGAATTCTGGGGTTTGCAATTTACTGAGGTCAAAGAGCTCTCTGACTGAGAATTCCAAATGTTCCTCCCTAAACTGTAAACCCCAGGATTCCATAGGACACTGAAAGTGGAATAATAGCACTGTAGCAGTGGGAGGCAGAAATAGCCCGACACTAAAGGAGATTTTTTGCAGCAGTCGCAGCAGGGATGGACTGGTGGTGGTAGCAGTGGTTCATCCTCTTTCTCTCTCTCTCTTCTTTCCCACCAACAGCCCCCTCCAGCCCACGGTGCCTCTGGTTTATGATTGAGGCAGCTTTTGCACACTGCTTGCTTGCCTGCTCCCTTACCCATCTGCTTGCTTTTCCTCTTGCTGGCTGGCTTGCTCTGTTTACCTCTCTCAGCCTGCTGGGTGCATCTGCTCCATACCGCCTCTGCCCAGATGATATTTGCAACAGTGTCATTGTCCTAGGAGGCAGAGGGGAGAAGGTTTGGAAACCACTGGGGGAGGCAGCTACAAACTCTCAAATAATCAAATATCACAAAAATAAAACTCGTGAAAGTTGGGCCCCGCTGTATTCCAGATGAGGTCTGACTAAAGCAAAATAGAGTAATATTATTACTTCCATCAATCTGGACTTCAGTTGACAAAACTTAGAATTGCTTAGGGATTTTTTTGGATGCCACATCACACTGTTGAGTCATGGCTTGCTTAGCTCTACTAAAACTCCTAGACTTTTTTTTTTTTTCATTTGCACTGTTGCTAAAACCGGGTGTTACCCATCCTAAATTTTTCCTACCTAAATGTAGTACCTTACCTTTATCCCTATGGAATATCATGGGGAACCTTGCCAAAAGGCTTGCTAATAATCGAGATATACCACATTCCCTTAATATACCAAGCTTGTAATTCTATTAGAAAAGAGTTAAGATTAGCCTAGCATGACTTGTTTTTGAGAAACCCATGCCGGCTCTTAGTGATCACGGCATTCCTTTCTAAGTACTTGTAGAATGACTGTTTAATGATCTGTTCTAGAACTTTTCCCGGTATTAACGTCAAACTGACTAGTTGGCAGTTACATAGGCTCTCTTTTTCCCTCCTTCTTGATAATGGAGAAAACATTTTCCCTCCTCCAGTCTGCTATCTAATATATTCGCAGAAGCACAGAATGTTGGTTCATATTGTACAATAATGATGGCCATCTTTTTATATTAGGCTGTCATGTAGAAGATGCAGCAAGCTTCTTTTCTGTTGTTCAGGGAGTAGTACCCCTGTTATCATGGTTATGATACATTGGGTGAGAGCACTAGATATCCTTTTGATATCAAATAATTTGGCCTTTGCTTGACCTTTCTCTGCCACCCTACTCCACATGTTTGCAGAGGTCCCCTGGACAAGCACGTCTGGGGCGCAGCCGTTAATGGTTGTACATTCCAAGACCTCATTCAGGCAGGCAGTTTAAGCCTCTCCATTGCTTTAGGGAAAAACCTCCCTGCAAACCGGCTCTGCTTGGCTCAGATTTACACAAAGTCACACAGCCAAGAGCCAAGCCACTCTTTTGTATCAGGCTATTAATGCACCAGCCACGCTATTGTTATCAAGAGCAAAACCAATCATGCAAAACTTGACCTTTTCCAACTCCTTTGTCCAACCCCAAATCCCCTTTGTTCTCACCAAGCATGCCATAGCCTGTAAGTAAAATCCACCTTATAAAAGGTCCCCACTTTTGGGACGTCTTCGGACTACTTTGGACTTCCATCCTGCCTTGCTGCCGGTTGTCTAAGGAAACTCCCCTCAGCGAGCCCCGCTGAGCTTTCTCTCCCGAACCCCGCTTCTCTCCAGGTCCACGAGACCAGGTGTCGTATTGCCTTTCCCGAAAAACTCTCTGTTTCTATTTCTCAGTTAGTTAGTCTATGTCTTGTCTTTCATGTTTCTTGTCTTTAATAAAATATTGTTTGTTACTTTAAAACCTTGTCTAACTGCTCTCTGACCTGACGTGGTAGACATAGGGTTAAAAGATCCCTGCTAAAGTTACCCTGCCTCTCGTTTAGCCGAGAGAGCGCTCAAGCTAAATTCCCCCAATTTGTGTTTTTATTTGGTAATTTGGGTGCCCCTCCCAGAACCCCCAACATACAGGGTAACACCCCAACCAATGCATTCAAACTACAAGAACACAGACTCCAATTAAATAGCTTCTCAGATTTCAAATGTGTCTTTTTGGCCCAAAAAGCTTGGAGAACCCTGCCATAGTTAGTTACAAGATTCCTACACAAGTAGGCAGCTGGGCAAGCTAACCTCAGACTCCTTTTCAACCTTAAGAATGTTAGAATTATTCTATAATTCTAGCAACTCAAACTAATGATATTTTATCAAGAGAGGCTTCAAAGGTAATAAATAGTAGAAGTGATTATCCAAGGCAGGGTTGAGAAAATGGAGATTATCCTTGATAAATACTGACAGTTGGAACATACACCACAGTGTCCCGCTATGCATGACCTACAACATGCCCCTGGATTCTTCTGTGTCACGCTGGGTTTCCATGGTAGATGTGCAAGATTCCTTTGGTGATGAGACTAAGTTGAAAGAACTCCCTAGAGGCCTTTTTCTTCTCAGAACTACTGGGTTGAACTGGGAAGGGGAATCGACTGTAAAGGAGAAATTACTGAACACTTTTTACATCTTTCCTAGCAATGAAATAAACATTGCACAGGAAAATCATGATGACAGAAGTAGCCCTTAGATCTGGATGGGGAAATTGCAGCCTCCAGTAGAGATGGAAAGAATATTTGCCATTATTTGTTCCTCAACACATGGGAAACCGGGCTGGAAAGAATAATACAGTGGGGAGAAATCTGTGCTGTTTTCACCCAGCATTTGTACATCCTGAAATGTTTCAGAAAATTTTTCTGCACAGACATACACACAGGGTTTTTGTTTGCTTGTTTGTTTGTTTGTTTTGCATGGGAATTGTGGGGGGGTTTGTACAAAGTTGCTGTTTTCAGCACAAGACTGTTGTTGTGCAGCAATCTTGCAACAAAAAGCACAAAATATAGCTGTCTGGAAAAAATTGGTGAGTGTGTGCAAAAACTCACAATTCTCAACCAAAAATCCATGTATTCCACAAAAAATAATTTATTAAAATACTTCAGGATGTATCAATACCAGGCAAGAACTATGCAGATGTATTTGTTTTCTCTGAAGCAGGGACAAAAGTGTAGAAATTATCTGTCCTTACTTGTGAGGATGTAATATCCAAATGTTAACATCCTTAGCTTGCTAGCTACATTTTTTGCAACCTACCATACCCTAGAATCATAGAATTGTAGAATTGGAAAAGCCCACAAGAGCCATCCAGTGCAACCCTCTGCCATGCAGGAATACACAATCAAACACCCGTAACACAGTACCCTACTAAACAACACCTCAAAGGTTCACTATGTCCCAATGTCCGCCCTCCAAAAAAAAAAAAAATGGATGAAAAAGAATATAGCATCATGCCTGGAGGCATCCCAGAGTGGTAAAAATCTGAAAAAGAAAACAAAACACAAAACAAAACCTCAATTCCCCCACATAAAAACATCAGCCAAAAATACACCCCAGAAAGAAAGAAAGAAAGAAAGAAAGAAAGAAAGAAAGAAAGAAAGAAAGAAAAAAACAAACAGAGGGAGGGAGGGAGGAAGAAGGAAAGGGGGTTATGCTTCATTTCACTGGATTTTTGGTGACTTCAACCTGCTGCATGGACAAAACCTGGTCCCTGGCCCTCCAGAGTTTCTCAGCTGTTGCCTGAGATCAGGGATAGACAACTGTGTAGGAGTTGCAGGACAATTTCCTCCCTGACTCTCATGCAGGTAGGACTCCCCACAGCACCCCAAAATACCTCCTTCGTCTTGTTCCCAGCCTAAATCATGACCAGGTCATGTTTCATCATTTCTGGTGGCCATATTTGCTGAGATACAGCCAAGAAAGGAGGCACTGGTGGGTTGAGGCCTGAGGTTTCAGAGAGTGTTGATTAATGGTGCATTTGGGATGGATTATTTTTGGGGAAGTGGGAGGGAGTCACCAAAACATTCCAAGAAAATAAATGAAAAGAGGAGGCCTGGGGGCTTTGTGGGGCTCTGAGCATTCAGGAGCCACAGAGGTGAAGTCTGTAGAGTGCATGTGGCCCATGGACCATACTTTCATCACCCTTGCCTTGCCTAAAATGTCTTCTCCACATCTGAGGTCTAGGTGGTCTTAGATTTTAACTCCTGTCACCCGACTCAGCCTGATGAACGGTTGAGGTAATGGCAGGTCTCAACCAGCAACATTTGGAGATTCAGGGTTGGTAAAAAATGCCTTGAAATCATCCCAAATCACCCCTGCTCCCACTGAGTTCATGTAGGAGTGGATGGCTCTGTTGCCTCCGCTCGCCAGATATCAGTTTGTCAGTTTGAGACAAGTTCTTTGGAAGAAGCTGACAGATCTTCAAGAAGAACAGGATGTACTAAGCTTGAGACACTGCAGTGGGCGTTCCTCTGCTGCTCAGTTTAGCCCAATCTGTCAGGATTTTTCTTGGCGGAAAAAAAACACTTGTTCAAGCAGGCTTCTGTCATGCATTCCATATAGCAATATCACCTCTAAATGAGGCAGCATAAACTTCTCCTTTCTAAGTCTCTTAGCCAAAAAAGTGATGTATTTTTTTTACTGCAAATGAGGCATAGAGACACTGAAAGATTGAAAGGGGTATGTGTTCCCAAAGTAGGATCCCCTGATAGCAAGCCCCAATTAATATTATGTCCCAACCATCTCTTTACATAGACTCTGCGGATCTGCCTGGGCAGAGCACTGAGGCTTTGCTAGAAAAGCAATCCTTAAACATTGGCTCTTAGGTTTTAACTCTCAGAAACTCTCATAATTGTCCATGGTAGGTGAAGAGTTTGGAATCTGAAATTCAAAATGTCCAAAGGACCAGATTTTGAGAGCCATTGTGCTAAAAAAAAAATAAAAATCAATCAAACAAACAAATTCCTGTAAGAATCCACTAGCCCGCTGGGTGGGAAAATTTTGGCTGGCTACGGGTTTTCAAGTCCTCAAAGTTCCAACGAGGGATGTAAGTCTGCCAATTTTCTTCTCAAAGGAAGCATCAAGTATTTTTTGTAATTTTCTTCCTGTTGTGAGGAAGTCGTTGAAGACGACAGTTTTAAAAAACTATTCACTTCTCAGGACTCAAGCTGAGCAAAATTTGCATGTGGTTGTTTGGTGCAAGAAACACATTTTCTCTGCAGGAAATATTATTTTCTGTCCAAAAAATGCTGTTTCCTTTGCAAAAGAATTTTCTGTGCTAAAAATATTTCTTCTGCAGAGAAATACCATATGTGCTTAAAAGCTGTTTTCTTTGTAGGGAGAGTTGTTTTCTGCACGAAACACCACTTGCAGATTTTTGCATAGAATAGGTCCAGAACTGCAAAATTTTCATCAGTCCAGGATTTTTCCCATCAAGATTTCTCAATACTCAAGAAAAAAAATTTTTTTTTTTTTTGCCATTTTTGAATGTTTTCAAATATTGTTTTATCCCTACGCCCCTTCCCAACATTCCTGGAGCAAGAGGTTATGGGAGCTGCAGTCTTGAGGACCAAATGTTTCTCCATCCCTGGTCTAGGCTGCTATCAAATTGCTCTTGCTATAAGGAAGTTTGCATGGCATTTGTCAGTACACAGACAAATTCACAAATAACTTGAAATATCAGAACAGATATTTTTGAGCCATTGAAAAGCAAAAGTCTTGGCTGGCCAGAAAAGAAAAGATCATCAACAGAGAGGACTAAATAGTAGACATTTTCCTTATATTTTGTATGTAGATAAGCAAACTCAGAAATCATATTCCAATGAATTAATAGAAACAACTGCTAAAATTTAAAGAGAAATACAATATAGATGTCAGAGTGAGGAAGACTGACTTGGTGATTTGGATGCTTCCTCAGTCTACACTCTGGGTGCTAACTGTAAATTGGACATTTCAAGATCTCTGGTCTCCTGGATTCTTCTGCACTTGACCCTGGTGGAATTTCCATGGAACAACAAATTCATATGTAGATATGCCATTTATGGAATTACACATGCATCCTGTTGACCAATAACGCAAACCAGAGAAGGACCTTAGTCTGGGAAGAAACTATAACACAGTGTTAAAACACAGATGAGATCTAAATATAATTAATAAATACTTCTAAAGTGTTTGCTGAATCTGAAATTCTGTTCTACCTAATAATGGCTGCTGGGTTCCATATCAGTAGAATGATGTGAATCAATTCTGGCATGTAATCTAGAGTTTAAAGGACTATCAAGCTGTTTAACCTATCTTGGAAAAAGGGTTCAGCACCTTGGAGAGTTCCTTTAAATTTTGGTCTGAAAGCCAAATCAGCTTTATTGCTTCCATTGACAAAAAGTGCCATCAGGTTCCACTATTACTCTTAGAGTCAGATTTGGCCTGGACAGTCTTCTAAAGAGAGTCCAGACTTTGGACAGCCATTAAAATATAGAGCAGTCCTCTGTAATGCAGGACACACAGCCACCATGCAAAACCTAGCCAACAACTTGTACCTATTGTCTCAAACAAAGAGGTTAGCCTTACTAGCTTGGACTAAAAAGGTGTTTCTATACCTGGGCAGGGAGCGCCTTTCAAGTCCAATCAATTTGAAAATCAAATTGTAGGTACACATCAAGGAGAACTATGCAGAACTAATCAACCATATTCTGAAGGCAAATTTTTGAAAGTTGCTAGACTTTATCGGGCCTTGAAGGGAACAGGTCTCACAAAACCCTGGATTGGTCTAATCAAATTTTAGGAAACTTCAAACTAGAGATGGAATGAATATTTTTTTAAAAATGTTCCAAAAATGGTCATGGCATGTGTTTTTGCAAAACCTGACAAAAAGAATCCTTGACTGATACATTTCTTACAGTTTGGGACTTACTCTGCACAAATCTACACAATTTTTTTTCTCTGAAGAAAATATAATTTTCTGCATGCAAATCCATGCAAAAGTCATGGGCAAATTTTGTACAGTGTAAGTGCTGAACGATAACATCTGCAAAAGAAACAGCATTTTTTTTATATTTAAAGAAAATAACGTTTCTGATCAGAAAATGCTTTTCCCCATGCAAAAAAATGATGTTTCCTGAACACACACACATGCATGCAGACACACAAATTTTGCTCAGAATAGGTCCCAGACTGTGAGTAGTCTTCAAAAATTTTGCAGTTTTCGAAGACTCTTGCATAGCAGAAAGAAAATTGTGAAAATTAGTCACTGTCCTTTGAGCATGAAATTAACAAAAAAAAAATTCTTCCTGCTTCAAACTGTATTAGCAACTGACACAACCAAGTGCTTTTGCCACCCAACCCACGAAATAACAAGATCGCAGACAGAGCTTGGGTTGAACTAGGGCAATTTATTAATATGCCTAATTAACATAAAGGGGTGAACTTAAACATGAACTTAAACTTGAACTTGACCATGAACTTGAACTTGCATTTTATGACCTGAGGAGATGGGGGGGTCAACAGCATCTTTGGACTAGGGTCAAGAGGCAGCTCCTGACCATCTCCCCTAGCCTGTTGGGCGAAATACCGGGCCCCAAAGCCAACCGCTGAAGTTGCATGATGACTTTTGGCCAGCCCTTCCTGCTTCAAACCGCATTAGCAACTGACACAACCAAGTGCTTTTATCACAGAGACTGCTAGCTCGCTCCCTGGCCTATTATTTCAGGACCTCTTCAGCATCTCCTGAGATGAAAAGAGGTTTCATCCCAATGCTTCAGTGTTCAGTGCATGGGCTGCTCTTTATTCCGTTTGGATCAAAACAAGTGAAATTTCAAACCATTGTGATAAAGATCTCCCAACTTAACAAACCAACCCTCAGGGAAGAGGAGAAACAGAAGATTTTGGCTTGCTCAACAAATATTATCAGTGTGTCAGCTTTGCTGAGGGGAAGTTTACTATCACTAGCACCCAAGGGAGTTTGGGGAATGGTGCAGCTTGGCAGGATAGTTCTATTACTATGCATTCCTCTCTGGGAAACTCAATTTCTCTGTGGTATGTTAAAAGTACAGAACCCTACTCAAGTCCATATATTGCCTTTCTCAAAGGCTGACTTTCAGTTCATTCAGGTTTTCCCAGGTTACGTTTATATTTTGCTCTTTGGATCACGTATCTTAACTGCTTTTCAAGAGCACATGTGATTTAGAAGAAAATTGGTTGTTGTTGTTGTTTTCTGCTATATTTTAAGACATTGTCCCTCACAAATGAAGCACATCCAGAATTCTTCATACAGGTTTTCCAGGTTACTTTTATATTTGCTCTTTGGATCATGTATCTTCATTGGTTATCAAGAGCACATATGGCTTAGAAGAATTTTTTTTTCTGCCATATTTTAAGACAACGTTCCTCACAAATGAAAACACCCAGAAATCTTCATGCAGGTTTCCCCAGGCTACTTGCATATTTTGCTCTTTGGATCATGTATCTTCATTGCTTTTCAAGAGCATACGTGTCTTAGAAGAAAACTATTTTTTTTTCTGCTGTATTTTAAGGCATTGTCCCTAACAAATGAAACACAACCAGAAATCTTCATGGGATGAATAAACAACACCATTAATCTCTTCCCACTTTCCCTGCAACAGCTTCAGCCACTGCTCCTAAAACCGCTCTTGCTTTCTATTCCCAGAGTCTGGGCAAGAGACGACATCCAAAGCTATGATTCATGCCAATTACTCAGCCTTGTTTCTCCAGGCCGTGGGCCACGTTGTGATGTCACCCTTTAGAGGGCAGACAAGTTAAATTGGCTTTTCCTTTGGGTTGGTGTGACGTGATTGATGGCAATAAGCTTGCAAGCATCCAGTGAGGCAAAACAATCTAATTTGTACTTCATGGGTCCTTGCACAAATCACAGAGCTGAGTTTATCTACAATTTATATCTGCTAATAGAGCAATCCTATGCATCTCAGCAGTGGTAGGAGGGGCAAATTTTCAAGTGCAAGCACATATCATGGATCACTCTATATAGCTGTGCTGTTAAGGAGAGTGCAAAAATTTGGGTGCTCTAATATCATTTCCTATGCTCAAAACAGCATTTTCTGCACAGACAAAAAAAAAATTCTGTGCAAAAATCATGCACAAATTTCGCACAGAATAAGTGCTGAACTACATCGTTTATAATTGGTTCTAGCAGTTTATATTTTTATCCTGAGTGGTTCTTTTGTAAAACTTATGTGTCTTAATTGTCCATTTAGGGCCAAATATCTTCAAAATGCTTTCCATAAGAGTAGGGATAGCTTACCACTGTGAAAATCTATTCCTAATTCCTTTCTTACCCAATCAGCTGCTGGTACTCTAAGCACTGCAGAAGAATGACCGGAGCTGTGATCCCTTCCCTGCTATTCAAACAGTTCAGATACTGCAACCCAGTGAACTCTGACTCCATTGTATTCCTGGATATCTACTAATCCAGCTAAGCCAAATGGGACTTACTTTCAGGTAAATGAGTATGTGTAGTTGCAGCCAAAATCTAATATATAAAAGTCAAAGTTTGTGTGTTTGTTTGTGTCAGGCGAAGACCTGACCTCATATGAATGGCTGTGTCAGGCAAGATATGATATGATCATATGACTGGCTGGCTAAGAAGATTCTATGGAATCCTGGGGTTTGTAGTTTAGGGAGGGGCCTTTAGAATTCTAATCCAGAGAGCTCTTGGACCAGGCTGGTTGCTATGAAGATGACATCTAGCAGCAAGGAGGAGGCCAGTGTATTTCCCTCAGGAACCCAATTTCTGTATGCTAATAACTCTGAATACAGATTGATTGGGAAATATGGGGAAAAGTTACAGATAATGGACAAGACAGTTTGGGGAATTAGAGACATAGAATCTCAAATCTGTGTATTTCAATTGCATCTAATTCCCAAGGTAAATTAATTCCTCAGATATTTCTAACAAGTATTATCTATGAGAAAATAAAATCCCGGGCAATGTCAAGTAAATACTCCAGTAAGCTAATAAGCACAGATATGGAATCTGACTAATGGTCAACATGATTGGATCCTGTCTGGTCTCACTGTTGCCAAAAGACTTGTACTCCAAGACTGGAAAGACAAACATCCTCCATCTATTGTTCAATTGTGTGAAGGACTCACAAGAGCAAATCAAGCTTGAAATCTCCCTAGAAGAAATGATGACTAAACTGAGGCTGCCATACTTTGGAGAGATCATGAAATGATGCGATTCATTGGAAAAGATGAAAAAAAAAATGGTAAGGTAGAAGGCAGCAGGAAAAGACGAAGCCAAAGCCCCAAGTCTACAAGACCTGAGCAAGGCTACTGAAGACTGTGGATCTTGGAAGTCTCTCATTGATAGCGATGCATAACTTGATGGCAGTTAACTTGATGGCAATTAACATCATCAAATTTTATAGATTTCAGCATCAAGAAAATATGTTTTTGGAAGTATGGCCAACTCACATTAATGTAAATAGCTACTCCACACTCATATCCTATGTACTCACTCTATTCCTCCTTGAAACCCAAATGTCAGAAATGGAAGATACCGTAGATCAAGTTAAGAAAGATTTACTCTGTATTTGGAAAGAGATCAACATACATAAAAAGGATATAAGGATATCTTGTTATTTGTAAACAAGGTCCCAAAAGACACTGTCAGGTTAAGAAAAAATTTATTGCATCTCATTCGCCATGATGACTTCTTTAGAAAAATAAGTCTTCCACTTTGTGAATGAGACAATCAGAGTCCATCTGTCTGGATTCTCCCTTCTCAATATCATTAAGACATTTTAGGTGGCGAGTACTTGAAGAGTGTTTTGGCAAGCAGAGGAACTCTAAAGATACCAGCATTGTGAACCCATTAGCTACAACCTCAAGTAGAAGTGGAACACAGAGGGTTGCCCACATTGTTGGCCTTCTATGGCATTAGCAGAGCAAAGCCATAGCAAGGCAATGAGGCTGATGGTGAACTCTTGAGGTTACCATTTTACAGACTGGCTCCAGAGTATAAGCATTTAAACATCTGAATGAACTTTGTTTTTTCATTTACATGCCTGGACTCTACATAGGATATGAATTGTGGCTCACCCTTGTGGTCTGTGGACAGACATCAGGCAACAGATTTCATATGGGTTTTTATTTGCTGGGAGGGCAGAGATTCTGCTTTCTACAGGGCTGTTAAGTTGCCAATAACAAAGCATGTTTTCACTGGTGAACCGTAAAATAGCTTTCATTTCAGGCAGGGATGGGCAAAGTGAGGCCCACAGGTTGCCACAGTGAAAACTGAAGATGCCTCCTGTCCTTTTAATGGCTGTGTAGAAGAGGAAATTTCAGCAGCTCTTGCTCATCACAAAACCAGGTAACAAGAAACACCTGCTGAAATTCCTTCTGTAACCCAACCAGGGATGGAAGGCATCTTGGGTTTTGCTCTGGCTATTCTAGGCAGGGACCCCAGTGTGGCCACATATGTTGCCCTCTCCCCAAGTTTTCTAGTCACTTCTGATTGGAAAATGGTCTCTCTTGGGCCTGAAACAGGCCAACGGGAACCTTACAATGTGGCTAAATTGCTCCTGTAGCCCTCAGAATTCATTTTTTGGAGAGGGGTGGGATGTCTGGTGAAGTGAGATATTGCCTCCTAATCTGGCAGCAGTAGATACAGGCCTGAACCTAGAATAATTGTTCACCGTTTGCTAAGGGATATAACCCCTATGAATGGGAAATAAAGATAGAAAGAATATCTGAAAAATATTTGGAAAGTCATTGAAAAACACATCTATCAAGTGTCAGGATACCCCAATGGGAAGAATCTTGGACTGATGAGAATCTTGCCATTTCAGGACTTCTTCAGAAACCCCAGTCCTCAATTGCCCTCTTGCTAACTCAGGACTGTGACTTCCTAGCTTGACTCAAACTACCTGTGATGCAGTCTTCCCACTTTTCCTATGTCTTGCACTTTACTGAGGATGATAAGTCTTTTCCACTGAGTCAGATAGTCCTGTGGTACATCCAAAGTATGACAGCCTCAATTTAGTCACCTAAATTTACTCTTAAATATGTGTGTGTACATTGAGGCTTTAACCCTTCCCAATTCCAATCAATTCCATCTTCCTGACTGAAATCGTCCCTCTGATGCTTTGAAACATGTGTGGAGAACATTAGGACCTCTCAATTCAAGAATATGGAGCTCCAAAGACAGCCACAGTCCCTCCTCCGTAACACCATCATTGGGTGGTGTCACAGGCCATTTCCACAGTACAATATTAGAGTGCTATTATTCCACTTTCAACATCGTATGGAATCCTGGGGTTTGCCATTTAGGGAGGGGCATTCAGAATTCTCAACCAGAGAGAATCCCAGAATTCCACAAAATGTTGAAAGTGGAATAATAGCACTATAACAATATAGGGTGGAAATGGCCATAGCTTTTGAATGGATTTTGCTCCATTCTAAACAGTCAAAAAGCAAGAGCTTTAAGCCCACACAGACTGGTATTTCTGGCCTCACTGTTTTGGCTTTGGCCTCATTCACCATTACAAGAATTTATCTAAAACTGGATTTGGCACACAGCCCAAAACAGTGTTCCCATATTTTGCTTTCAAATGTAGTAGCTATTTTTCCATGCATAAAAGGAACACCCAAAGCACTTGCTCTTTGCATACATGTCAAGATCTTGGTACTGAAGACATACCAAAATGGAGCAATATGTTCTATCAGGCCCTTAGAGTCACATTTTATAAACACTCACTCCTTTGAGAAAAACTCATATTAAACTGCCCCTTGGCATTTGTGTCTTCCACCACTCTTCCAGCCCACATTTATGAGTAAGTCTTTTCAAAGCTTCTAGTTGTGGGCTACATCTGGGTGTGATTTGTATAGAAAACATTATACATATCCTTGTCACTCATAAATTATCTGTCATTTCCAAATAACACCCAAAGAATAAACATATATCTACCATTCAGTAAACATATTTTATTTTCCTTAAAATGGAAGTTCAGCAAGTGAGGTTTCCAGTCTGGAAAGAAGTCATCACTAAATAGTCTTCCTGAACTAGAATCCCTCAAATTTACCTCAACATTTTGTTTTGGGGGGAAAGAGCCGTGGGGTTCAAGGTTGTTCCAGGTTGTATCAATTCAAATTGGACTTCTTCTGCAATTCATCATAGTTCACAGGTCCCAAAAACTTGGAAAAAGTTCTCATAGAATCCCCTGGCCAGAATGGCCAATGGCTTGATGATTCTAGGAGTTTTACTCCAAAAAAATGTAACTTTTCCATGCTGTGAGGATCCTCCATCTCTCTGCCATCTGCAACTTTTCTGCTATCAATCATACCTTCTTGAGATTAATTCCTATTGAAGGAATTAATGATCCCTATAGACAATCAGGGAACACACAATGACACACAGTGTCATGTGGCCAATTAAATCTTGCTATGTTGTGATATTATTAAGAGCAAAAGAAGTCCACTAGAATGAGGCAAATCTTTGTCTTTTAGCATCCAGACACACAATCACATTTCTGAATGCATAATCCAATTTATCAGGAATCAACAATTTCCCAGTGCATTTTCAAATTTCCTTTGGAAAATTAATAGGACAGGGCAGGTTTTTTTCTGAGTTCTGCTGACTGGATTGGATTGGTTTGGCAAAACTGCCTTTCCCTCTGTCCTCTGGGCCATTTTGGCTTAGTATGAATCTTGTACAATCAGATGTCATATAAAAATATTATGTATGGAGTAATATCAAACTTCTATCTAGTTTTTGACCCTCATATGGCTCTTTCATCACGTGCAAGTCTCTTTATGGTGATGTTCCTTTCTTCACAAGCAGGCTAAATACCGAGCAATATTCCAAGTGCGCACACACATACAAAAAACCCCCAAAAACCTGAAACTTTCTTTTTTAAAAATAGCTATTTTAAAAATGCACCTGAAGAGCAAAGGCCACAGAGGGCAAAGTTCTGTTCTTGCTCACCTACAGCTCCTAAGTGGGTCAGATTGATTCATTTTGATCCTGACAGCATGATGTATATTTTAAAACTTCTGGTGAGATCGTGAAATTCAGGCCATACAGACTGAAGCTCTTTTGCTTCTTTCTGTTACAGCATCTAATCGATCCCTGGCTAACCTGGGGTGGAGGGAAAGACACTGCTGTGCTTTGATATTCGATTTCCAGTTAAAAACCAACAGTGTAGAGTTCATCAAGGCCCCTTGCATGAATTAATAATTGTAATCCACTGCTGTACAGGAATTCAAATCCTTCTTGTGAGTGCTTTCTAAGTTACCACTATCCCTTTATGAAAAGTTCATTTTCCTTTATTTACATTCTGTCAGTCAGACAGCAGTCTGGAAGTCTGCAAAGTAGCTTCCAGAAAGAACCAAAAGAATATTCTTCCAACAGGAACTGAAGCAAAGAAGTTAATATGTGGCAAAAGAAAAAGAGAAGCCAGTAAACATGGAAAGACAACTATTTCACTGGACACATTTTATGCAGATGAAAGGCTGAAATCTTCCCATTACAAAATTCAGAAGCTGTGAAATAAATGAAGACATGTCAGCTCTTTTGAGGACTGGGGTGCTCTGAGGGAGGGATAAAAGTTACCATCCTTGCCCCTCAACTCTGACTGGTTGCCTGGCACCACATTTTTCCTAATAATGCTCTAGGAAACAATGACGGCCACCAGTTTAATCCAAGGGAAAACCTTCGATTGCCATTGTAAATAAGTAAGTAAATGCAACACAAGCTATGAAAAATAGTAGAAATGGAAAACTAGGTTATGAAAGTCTAATGGAAATTGTGCTAATAAGTATAACTGGTTTTGTGTTGTTGTTATAAATATTTCTAGGGATAGGAGTCTTAGGCCATTTCCGCACTAAACAGTTATAGTGCTATTATTCCACTTTCTACATCCTATGGAATCCTGGAGTTTGCAGTGTAGAAAGGGGCCTTTAGAATTCTCAGCCAGAGAGTTCCATAAGATGTTGAAAGTAGAATAACAGCACTATAACAGTATAGTGCGGAAAGGTCCTTAGTCTGATGTGTGAAAACAAACAAGGAGTCTTGATGCATCAGAGGGGACTACTGTTGATAAAAGCTTATGACAAATAAAATTTGGCCCATTTTTAAAGGCTACAAGATTCTGTTTTTCTTGCTGCAAAAATTGGGTGGCACAAAACTTGGACTATTTTGTTAATTGAGTTCACCTCTTGAAAATAACTTGGAAGACACAGATTCTCAATTGCCTTGGAGTAAATATTTTGGATGAGGCACAATGATGCCAAACTGGAGCAGCAGTAAGAGCCCTCCCATTCTCCCAACTCCTCTTAAATCCCTTTTAAGTTACCTCCATCATTGGTCAATTTAATGATCAACAGAAATGATAGTGATAAAGTATCAACTCAGCCAACATCACTACTTTGGGACTATTCTATCAACAATTAAGCAGCTGGTTGGATCATTAAGATAATAGTCTGGAACTGCCATCACTAGCTGCAATATATTTGGGAAGGAAACATACCTTAGCAATCCAGGGCAACTGGTGCCTTCCATGTCAAAGGGGCAGTCAAACTGGTCTGAGATTTAGTCCAAACTTTAAAGGATTTATCCAAGGTGCTGAAACCTCTCCCACAAATGCTTTCAGCACCTTGGACAGCTTTCTGTAACCAAATATGTATAGGAAGCACACTTATATTTTTGTGCAAGTGAATCTTCCTTAACAAAGTCTCAAAGTATGAATAGTGCTTGCAAATTGCACAGTAGTATCCTTTGAATTCTCACAGATCAAGAAGAAAATTATTCATTCTTATGTGTGGGAACAATGTACCAGAAGATTTACATCTCTACATGGAAATACCTGAGATATGCCAAGAGAATTCTCCTCATTGAGGACAATTCACTGCGTGAAGATGTGGAAGAGGCTCTTCTTGGATGTGGTACCCAAAGAGTGGAATGGCCTCCTATTTGAGGTCCAATGATACTGACCATTGTCTAATTTAGGTATCAAATTAAAGCTCAGCTGCTCACATAAGCTTTGGGGTCCCAGTAATCATTGCTAGGTTCCAACCTATAGGACAGTAAGTTTTGTTTTCTGCTTTATGTTGAAACTGTTTTAGAATTGGTTGGCTTGTTTTAAAGCTGTTTTAACTCAGGGCATGCTATCCGAAGATTTCCAAATACATGGTAAGATAGAAATCTTTTAACACATGAATCATGTGCATTAAATGCCCTTGAATCAAGCAGTCTCTTGTTTAATCTTTGGTGGCATCTATACTTCAGAGGTCCTCAGTAGCAGAGCTGGGGAAGCTCTCTGCCACAGACTTTAAAGACTCACTGCCCATCAGAATAAACTGGAGTTTGTAAAAGTTACTTTCTCCACTACAGGTTCCCCATATCCCCAGTCAGCATGATCAACTGTGACCAAACACAGTTCTATTGCTGCTGTTATCTGCCGCAAAGTTGGCTTCAACTTTTGGAAACCCTGTGAAGAGGGTCAGTAGGCAAAGAGAACGATGGCAGTACTGGCGGATAGACTCAATCAAGGAAGCCACAGCCCTGAGTCTGGAAGACTTGAGCAAGGCTGTTAACAACAGAGCGCCTGGAAATCTCTCCCTCACACAATCACCATAAGTTGAAGCCAACTTGAGAGCAATTAACAAAAGCACAAAAAATAATGAAGAGACTTCCTAGAGGTTATTAAAATCCCTGCTCAAGTTCAGAGGGATGGCTTCTTTGATTGAGTCAATTCATCTGTAATGTGATCTTCTTCTGTTCCAAGTGCCTTCTACTTTACAGAACATTATTATATTTTCCAGCGAGTCTCATTGTTTCATATGTCCAGAGTAGAAACTTGTTGAGGCTCTTCCTATTCTAATAATTTTGATTTGCCTTCCCTCACTACTTCTTCCAGTTCAGTGCTTCAGTGCCAAATTAGCTCATTTGTTTCTCACCTAAGAAGCTCTGGAGATGGTTCTCCTAAATTGGAGTCCATGGCACCTGTTTTACATTTGCAGTATGATGTCAGGAGGTTCTTTGGATGCTGGGTATTTCTTTGGTCCTGCTTTTCCTTCATGCCATGACAGTGAGCCAGCTTGCCTGTGTGCCATGGGGCTTTGTAAATTAATGGGTGGCAATTGCTCAGAGCAAACTGAGCTAAGAAGTGGTAGACATGAATTATTAACATGCAAGAGAAAGGCCTGCAATTCATCCCATGTGGCACATACATACAGCCACATGTCTGAGTTAATTGACTCCATTAATTAGAGACAGAGTGTTTATGATGAGGCTCATTGATTCCTCTTATTGGATCTCCTCACTCTTGCCAAATCATCCCACAGATTGCAAAAGCTCTAATTGGAGCCTTCCCTGCATGGGTAATAATCACTTCACAGTTACTAGGCCTGATCAGAAATCTTTCTGCTCAGAGTTCATAGGTTTGCTATGGGTGGACCCTTCAGAAGTGCTGCCCTGGAACCCAAACTAACCTTAGAAACTTTCTCGGCACTCTTTTGCCTCCAGCTGGCTCTTTTTCCTGTCATGAAGGTTGAGAAAGCTATGGGCTTGACAGCTTAAGGCTGTTTCATTCCATTGTGGAAGTGGCCAAAGCCAATCCAATGGTAGCTGTTGGCTTCCATGTCAGTGGAGAGATGAATCCATTCTGGGTGTTAATCAAAACTTGAAATGAGCTCTCCAAGGTTCTGAACCCTATTCTCCAAAGAGGTGCTGGAGTGGGGAGCAGTGGCCTGACAAAAGGGAAAAACACTTTAGGTGTCATATAGGCTACCCTGGGCACCTCAGACAACCTGCCATTTTTAGGTGTAGTGGATGATCCTGACTTGTTACCAGCAACAAGAGCAGCTGCCAATCTGGTTTCTTTCTGTACATGGAAATAAGGTCAGGCACCATCTTTTCCTTTGCTTCAGGTAACAAAATGTCTTTGGTCAGTCCTAGGAACAACAGTTCAAAACAATTTTGCTGATTAATATCACTCAATTATAAAAATTAAGGTTTGCTAACAGGTAATGCCATTTAATATGGGGCCCAAAATTGGCATGACTAGTGACAGCTACAATTGTAGAACCCTCTTGGTCTGCAATCTTGTATGACTGACTCAGCAGAGTATAGTAATTTCCAAATGTAGAACTACCCTATGTTGAAACATTTGCCACCTCCCACAGAGTCACTGAAGTCACTCAATTACAGCCACTCATGCCTGAAAGTGGGCAGGGGGGAGTACAAAAGTATCTGGCTGTGTCCCTGTAGCCCGATGTGAAGTAACTATGTCATCCAATGAGTTCCACCAGGATCCTACAGAAGTCCCAGCAGCTGAGGTAATAATTTTGTGCCAGGCTACAAGGGATGCAGCCAGATGCTTTTGTGATCCTTCCTACACTTCTCAAGTCACAAATGTCCAAGTCTTGGGGAATTCAGCAGATCTATGGTAGGTGTAGAGAGCAGGGGCTTTGGAAGCTGAGGAAAGCAATGCTAACCTCTACAGCAACCAAAAATTGGCATACAAAGTCATGGGGTTAACTTACATGCATAAGTTACACAATTTACACATGTACACACACCAATAAGATGCCAACATTGGTCTCAGTAGTTGGGGTGTTCTCTTTTTAAATAAGTGGAGGGAGTTTTTAAGAAGAATATAGCATTATAGGTTCTCGGAGTTTAGGTCTCAACCCAACTGCTAGTCTCAACTAGGGTAGAACTCTGAATCAATGGAACTCAGTGTTTAGGAACAGGTCTCCAATTTTCCTCCTCCACTGAATTTACATTCCAGATCTGGGGATTCCAAATGATCTCATCTTGCTTGCAGGTTAGTACCAACGCCTTAGTTGTCTACCATAGTTCATCTGTCTGTCTGTCTGTCTGTCTGTCTGTCTGTCTGTCTATCTATCTATCTATCTATCTATCTATCTATCTATCTATCACATATCCTTAATTGTATAGTAGCATTCTATTATTCTTTTTGCTTACATACATACCAATGCCCTCTATGCTAATGATCTATATTCCTTCCTTTTGGCAGTGTATTTTATCAGTGTATGCCATCACTCATGCACATGAGTAACATGGAAGGCAGGGGACAGGAGGAAATACAATGAAGGAGGAATTTAAAACTGTAGAAAACTGTCCATACACGTTTTCCAGTAGAAGTTTTAGCTGTTCCTCACATTAAATCAGAAGACCCTGGCAGAACAGACTAAAGGGAAGAGGCAAACAACAACAAAATGGAAACTGGGAGGATTTGATTAGCCCTACTAATTATTTATAATATTGCATTCGAGAGAACTTGCATTTAATTTTTTTGCAAGCCAATTCAAGTTAAAAAGATTTGCTTGAGAGTTTCCCCTTAAATTGCTTCAGTTCTGAAGCTCTTCCAAGTCCAACAACCACAATTGCCAAGTCTGCGGCCCACTTATTATTTCAAAGCCACTTTTATCACTAGCATTTTATGTGCCTTCCTCGCTGTTCCAAAGGGCTGGGCTATCTATCTCTGTCTTCTTTATTTTCTCTATCTAGGATAGGATCTTATAATGACAACCAGTAGCAAATGAGAAGCAAAGGGTAACAGAGAGTCTAATGAACTCCAGAGGAAGAAAAACAACTCTACGATGACACATGAACAACTTCCCTTAGCTTTTAGACCATTTAATTGCATTCACCAATCACCCTAGTGGCTTATGTCTAAACTGTCAGGAAAGAAAGGAGGGATTCCTGAAAGTATATGTATGAATGAAAAGGAAAAGACACCATAGCAAATGTTAGATACATAATGTTCAAAAAATCCACGCTTTTACAAGAGCATGAAGTGATAAAGACAAGCCGGGATTTCGTTTCTATCCATGAATAGCAAATTTAGCACTCAATCTACAAATAAACTGATAACCTAGTACAGGGATGAGAATAGGGTTGCCAGGTGTTCCTTATTATAAGAGACGTACCTTAACTGAGGGTTGTGTTACTGTAGTTTCTAGCCCAGACTTGTGGGATGTTAGATATCATTTTGATATCAATAATTTGGTCTACTATACCCCTCTGTTCTCCACGTGCTTGCGGGGGCCCCGGACAAGCTCACATACAGGCACAGCTGCTAATCGCTGTAATATTCCACACAAATACAGGCATGCCAGAAATAGCCGACCTGCCGCTTCAGGAGACCTCAAGGTAAGTACCGCATTATGTATGCACACTACTTACAAAGAACTCCCTGCCCCGAGCAGGCAGCTTGACGAGCCGAATACTCAACTATCAAGCACTCCGCGTTTGCATACTGGCTACTCTATTGACAATTCTGTCCTAACTCAATCATGTAAAATCATGACCTTTCGGAGGCTTTGTCTCCAGCCCGAAACTCATTGTTTTCCCCAAGTACAGACTAACCTACGGCCACATTTTCCCCTATAAGAACCCCTGACTTTGAGAGCTTCCTCAGATCACTCCTGGCTTCCATCCTGTCTTGCTGTCACTTCGTTCAGCAAGCCACTTGTTGAGAAACTCCATTCCCATGAATAACTTCTTCTGACTACCCAGGCTTCAGGACAGGTATAGTATTTCCCATACCAAAACATCCTCTAAAAATCCCTCTATCCAACTCCAACCTTTATTTCTATAGTTCTCTGTGTGAGTGTGTTGCATACACTTGTTTGGCTGTATTTTAATAAAATCAACAATTATTATTTTACTTCTGTTTGCTCCCTGACTTGGCCTGAGCCCGTAGACATTGGGTAAAAATTGCCTGTAAAAACATCCCAATGAATGCCAGTGATCAAAATTTTGTTTTATTGCGTGAGGGAAAAGATATACACCAATGGAAGTTTACTGCTGATTTGCACTTCATCAGCAGTAGTTTAGAGTTCAATCACTCCCAGAGGATGTACCAGAAGAAGGGAAAAAAACATAGGAAGATTATAATAACTCAGGAAAAAATGGATAGGACAAATTGCAAAGTGGGTCAGTTTTTTGCACAAGTGCAAAAATTCTTAGGTATGCCATTTTCTATTGTCTTTCTCTCTCTCCCCAAGATCTTCCAGACTGTATTTTCCTTCAAATTAATCATGTTTAGACAAGATAATGATCAGCTTCAGGCATCTGTTGATTATTACAAATTACTGTGTGTACTGTGATGATCATTAAAATAGAAACAAAGATGGGAAATATAATAAGCTATGGCTAGAGCCATCATGACATTATGGCTAAAGAGCTAGAGCTGGGTATGGGTTAAGTTCTTGCTCAACCATGATGCTCACTTGGTTAGCTGAACACTACTTCTCTCTGTAACCTACCGTGCAAGGCTGATATCAAGCTAAAACAATGGGAATCTGGGAGGAAAGATGGGATATAAATGTATTTAAGTATTGACTAAGAGTAGTCTAAATGCAGGAAATACAATAAGCATATCAGGCATGCCTATTGGTTATTATTACTTTGGTCCTAATCAGAGCCCAAATGGTATCCACTGATCTTCACTCTTGGTGCAGGTAGGCCACCACCTTTCTACATGGCCTGGACTTTCTAGAATATTTAAATCCAGCTCTTTGACCAGTGTACACAAAGCAGAAGAAAATCAATCTGTGCTTTATATATTATAATGAAGCTTCTGAATGTGTTCATCATAAGAAATTATTGTGCTGTCTGAAAGAAATGTGAGTGCCACAAGATCTGATTGTCCTGATGCATAACTTACACTCTAGACAAAAGGTCACGGTCAGGATATATAATGGAGGAACAGAATGGTTTCCTACTAACCAGGGGATCAGACAAGGCAGGAATTTAATGCCCTTTCTGTTTAGTTTATATGCAGAACATATCATATGGAAAGTAGGATTAGACTCAGAGGTAGTGGGTGTGAAAATGGGGGAACTGACTTGGAATGATTACTGACTCAATTCAAGGAAGTGCAAAAGTAGGGTTACACTTGAATATTAAGAAGACAAAATAATGACCACAAATGATTTATATAATTTGAAAAGGGGTAACAAAGACATTGAAATAGATGACTTCCCATACCTCTGCACTGTCACTGATCAAAATGGAAAGTTCAGTGAAGAAGACGACAAAGGTTATTTTCGCCCCACCACTGTTATAGTGCTATTACTCCACTTTCAACATCCTGTGGAATTCTAGGGTTTGTAGCTTCCTGAGACCAAAGAGCAATCTTGCTGAGAATTCTAAATGCCCCTCCCCAAACTTCAAACCCCAGAATTGCACAGGATGTTGAAAGTGGAATAATAGTACTATAGCAGTGTAGTGCAGAAATGTCCTGAGACTTAGAAAAGTATCAATGAAGGAACTAGATAAGATCCTCAACTGGAAAGACGTATCCTTAGATAGCAAAGACAGAATCATCCAGGCTACAATATTTCCAGTTTCTGTCTATGGCTGTGAAAGCTGGACAGTGAAGAAAAAAATCAACACATTTGAAATGTGAGGTTGGAGAACATTTCTGTGGATATCAAAAGCACAAATAAATGGGTTTTAGAGCAAATCAAGGCTTGATTCTAACTAGAAATGAAGATGACTAAACTGAGGACATTGTATTTTGGACATATCATGGAACAACGTGATTCATTGGAGAATATGATAATGCTTGGTAAAATGGAAAGCAGTATCGAGACTGCACTATAGATAAATTTGTTTAATCAAGGAAGCCACATCTCCACTTTCAAAAACAGAGTTTAGAAAAAAGTATTGCAGTCATAAAAAATACAGGAAGACAGTTATAAAAATCTATATATAACAACTAAGGAGGTGAATGCTAGGACTACTCAAGATGTCTATCCATATATACCTATGAGAAGACAGCGACTGGTTTCTTTGATCTTCTTGAGTTTAGATTGGTACTTTTAAAATCACATTTTTGCTATTTTGTTTTAATTTACATAGCTAAACTGGTTTGGGTCCCATTTTCAGGGAAAGGATGAATATAAATAAAAATGAATAAATAATATAAAATCAGCAACCTTCTATCAGCAAATTCCTGAAACCAGGACTCAACAACTGTATTTCAAGATAGAGTGATTTCCCAATATGGTGGGCCCTCAATATATGTGACCTTCAGATCTGTGAATCTGAACAATCACAGAGAGTCATGTCCTATACATTAAATGGTGGTGACATGAATCCAGATGTGCTACAGCTTCCATGTACACATTCATGTTATTTAATGATATACGATATGATCGCTTGCATTTTTGCTGCTCGTAGAGGGTCATGGAATTAAACCCCTGCAGATGTGGAAGGTCCACTATATCTGGTGTCATCTGTACTAATTGTAGAAGGAAATCAAGCAAAAGGCAGGGCCAGAACAATCAACCAGGCGAATGGGAGCTCTATAGATGCTAGGAACTTTTCTTGCAATAATTACTATTGAGTCTAGGAGACTTCCCCAAGAAATGCTGCTGGTTTCCAGGTAGATTAGACCAGACAAATCAATGATTGATCAGTGAATCAGCACACAGGTAAATCTCATAGAGTTGATTGGTCTGCTCCTCTTGGGACTAAAACTATGATTTAGGCCAACCACCCTAAGAAAAGATTAAACTTGGCCTTACCCTTTCACCAGTCTGAGACTATCCAGTTGTGTTGAACTATAACCCCTATCATTCCAACAAAGCATGACCCATGGGAACAATGGAAGTTGCAGTTCAAAATGTCTGGAGGGAATTATCTTAAGGAAAGCTGCTATATACTGTCATATCCCCCCAGCTGTTCCTATTAGGCAGGGAGAATCTCAACTGACTTTTTGTCATTCCACTTTTTCAGCTGTTATTAAAATGTCCCAAGTTCTCTCTCTTTCTCTGACTTTCCACCTTTGTCCATAGCTAAAATCATGAAGATATCATAAGGGCCATCAAGTCCCACCCCCTGTCACGTAGGAATACACAATCAAAGTTCTCCTGACAGATGGCCATCCAGTCTCTGTTTAAAAAATTCTAAAGAAGGAGACTCCATCACACTCCAAGGCAGCATGTTCCCCCGTCAAATTATTCTTGCCATCAGGAAGTTCTACCTAATGTTTAGGTGCTACTTACTTTATTATACATTTCAGTGGAGCTGCAAAGACAAAGACCAAGGTTTTACAGTTGGTTCATGTAGGAGAAACATCCATGTGAGGATTTACACATTACTTGTGCCATGCAATCTTGCATTGAAAAGCAACATATCACAACTGAACCAAGACACCAGATGTGCATATGCCTCCATGTGCAATCATGTGCCATAAGCATTTGCATGCACTACATACAAAATGTCTCTACTTGCAACCTTGAACAAAATAGGGACATTCCATATCACACGAAAATGTCCAACCACTTCTGTAGGGGAATTTACACATGCATAAGCCATCCACAGGATTCTGGCCACATCTGCAAATGAAGCCACCAGACACCTAATATAGATTTTTGAATATGGGGAACAACACAATCCACAGAGGTCTTTCCTAATCATCATCATCATTCATTACCGTCTCCTGGAACACAGAGCTACATCCAGGTTTAAGAAAGCATACAGCTTGTCCTGATCTTTGAAGAGGCAATGTTAACTCACAACTGCTTCTATTAGTTTCTGTCCCAAAGTGAAAGCATTTTTCCCATTCCTTCCATAATGTCTGCTAGTCCTGAGACATTCTGTGCTTGCCTCTAAAACGAGTAGTGAATGTAAGAGATGAAACATCCCAATCCGGTGATGTCTTGAGAGTTCATGTGCAGTCACAATATTAAGGTTCTTGTTTATGGGAGGAAAAAAAAGGAGCTGTATAGAGTTTACTTTCCCACTTTTTTGTTTGTGTTGAAGAAAATACTCAGTTCAAGAGACTAACTGAAACTAACCTACCTTAAGGCCTCAGTAAACTACAAACCCTAGAATTCCACAGGATGTTGAAAGTGGAATAATAGCACTATAACAGTGTAGAGCAGAAAATGGCCAAAGTCTCCTACTTTCATACTTGGTTTTCATTTCATTAAACCAGACTGGGACTAGTCAGCCTTTCAGATAAAGGAATATCCTCTGACAGCCCTTTAAACAGATGGCAATCCTTCGTATAACAGGACACAAAGCCACCTTCTTTAAAAGGCTTTCCTCCTTCATTTCAATGGAGGAGCAGCTCTGCATGTTAATCTTTGCATACAACTGCCTCTTATAGTATTGAAATAAAATGGCTGGATGGCCATCTGTTGGGAGTGCTTTGAGGGTGTTCCTGCATGGCAGGAGGTTGGACTGGATGGCCTGTGTGGTCTCTTCCAACTCTACATTTCTATGATTCTATGATTCTATGAATAAAACAATCATTGTAAGGAGTAAACATGGGGCAAGTCAGCTCTACCATGCAAAAAAGGCCCTATCCTCAAGTATCCACAGGATCTGGAAGTAAAGAAAGAGACTCAAAGACTTCAGTGGTTGCTCAATTTTGTTCTACCTGTAGAGTCACATAGGCTGTGAGAGAAAGAAGATTCAGAGAGCTTCAGTGGAAATTTACCAGAGAAATGTAAATGTGTACCTAAGAAAACATTTGATCCCAAAGGACAGGGCTGTACCTTTCCAAAAATGAAAGCTCTGAATAGAACATGATGGTCTCCAGCTTGGAGAAGCATTTGAGAAAGGAACTTGCCTTGGCAAAAGGAATCCTTTCCTATAAGAAAGGGAATTTTATGGCTTGTTATGACACATTAATTGTTACTTTGACTCCCGTCCAGATTTGGAAGAGATCTTCAGTGGCAATCCTTTGGTGAATGAGAGAAATGACGCTATTAGACTACAGTTGACCCTCCACATTAACTAGGGCTAGGGCTGCAGGACCCATGCAAAAGGGGGAAAATTGCAAATACCAAAATGTGTGTGAGGGGGGTGTCTGTGGGGTGGGGGTTAAGGCATGATGGGGAGAATGGGCACTCAAGGTTCAAACCAGGTCAAGGAAAGGTGAGAGAAAGGTGATGAGTCAGCATGGTGGCCCCTATACTTCCTCTCTCTCATCCATCTCTTTTCTTGGCTGGGGGGGCATTGGGAGATGGTTTGTCATGCTGAGAAACTGGGCTGCAAGCTGTCCTTAGCTGCCCAGACAGATGGAGGAGGACCAGAGGCAGGTTTTTAAACCATTGTGTGGTCTGATCAAAACTGCCAAGAGGGAAGGTTCCCATAGAAAAGAAGCACCTGAGGTGGGGGACAGGGGTTGGAGAAAACCACAAATGATCAAATCCATGAAAGTCAAACCTGCACATGTGGAGGGCCAACTTTACATCCAAACATAAGCAGGAGGCAGGGAGACCTTAAAAAGCAGATTCGTTGACCTCTTGAGTTCCTCAGAACTCAAATCTCTAGACTGACTCTTAAGAACACCTGTGTTCAGTTATTTTATAGCACACTTTCTTCAGCATGAGAGCAGGTGAACACCTACACTGCCCCCCTCCGTCAATGCTTTCCTCAGTAATATGTCTCAAGAGGAGAGGGTCCTCTTTGCATGGAGCACAGGTTGACAAACAGTGGCCACAGATGGCCACAGAGATGTTTTTGTGGCCTCAATGCTACCAGATCTCCCAGACTGCCCTTTTTCTTACCAAAAATAATAAAAGGAAGTTGCCACTCCCAGGGTCCTTTCAGTGGCACAGTTAAGGTGCTATGATTCTACTTCAATTGCCATAGATCCATCCTCTGGAATCCTGATATTGCAGCTTAGAGAGGGATATCTAGAATTATCAACTAAGGAGCTGTAGTGCTTCACCTCAGAATAGTAATATTACAATTTATAGTGTGAAAGGGCTACTGGAACACTTCATGAGTGACCATTTGTGCCATAAATAGGTTATGGAAGCTGCACTGCATCAAAATATTGCCCTTTTTTTTTCAGAACTAGAAGCAGACTTCTGGTCATATGCCTTTTGCTGCTGCTGCTAACATTTCTAAAAGTCCATGTCACACCTAGAGTGTCCTAAGGGAGAAAAACTGCCCTCCCCATCTGCTGCAGTTGCTGGTCTGAGGTTTTTGATGTTAGCAAGACATTTGGAAAAGCAGGAAACTTAATTATGCAGAGAGTGCGTATGTGCACCAGCTAACATTTCTATTTCAGCAGTAAAAACACTGATGGGTAAAGAAACAAATTAAAGCTTTATTGTAAGAACTCCATTAAAGTTACAAAAACTATCTAAGGGTGTTATGCTAACACTGAACACTTAGGTGCTTTCTGCACCCTACCGGATCCCAGTGGCATCCCATGGGGATCTTACTAAAAGTTCTCCTGGGAGGGGAGTGTCACAGGAGCCCTACCCTCCACACCAGCTGCCTGTGAGAATGCAGAAAGTGTGATGGCTATATCTCTTGCTTTGGCAGCACAGTTGGGTACTGTCCCAGGCTGTGCGGGACAGGAAACACAATCATTGTGTTTCCTGATCCTCTGCAGCTCAGGTAAGAGCAGGCAGTGGGATGAGTAGACTCCGTCAATGATTTGTGGCATGATCACACTGCCTGGGAATGGAAGGACGGGACCCAGATGATGTCATGCAGAACCATTGTTCGGGTCCCGTCCTTCCCCCGTCTCCAATGTGGGATGACGACGTCCCGCAGAAAGGGCCTAAGCTGGATTCACTTTTGGTAGAATAAGGGAGAAGGGAAGAGATGGAAAATTCTCAAAGTATCAGTTCAGATCTCAGAGAAGGTACAATAGGTGCATAACAAATGAAGAGAGTTTTGGTTACTGAAAACTACTTAACCCTGTCACTCCTGCATTTTCCAAGACATAATTAAGTCTTGAAGGGTTGAGTATTGTTGCATTTCCAACCCTTACTATGTAAAAAGGGAGCTTGAGCACTGAGATCTCTCTTCTGAGGTTTTGTTTTCCATATAAAGAAAGGGACAATGGAAGGGGTAGACCTAGGTATTCCTCATTCCTGTGTTGAAGCAAGTGAGGCAAGCAACATTTGAACATGGCTACTTAGACACATTTATGAAGCATAACTTGCTACTTTTTTCCCTATTCCACAGCTGAGTCAGGAAAAAATCTGTTTCTGCCATTGGATTTGTAGACAGGTGCATGAGCTGCACAGAGCTCTCCACCCGCAATGTCTTGCTGTGGTGATCTCTCATAGCAAGACATAATTCCTGTGAAGATCCCTCTGAGCAAAATGAACATGCACAGGATCATAACCTCCAGCTTTCCCAATTAGATTGTTCAATCCTGTTTAATCCTCTGCTGCCTCAATTTGTCATATGCTTCTAATATGTCCTGGTTCTCTCTCCACATCCCACTTTCCCTCTTTGTTCTCAGCCTCCTCAAGTTGCTGCAAACTGCATTCAAAGTGCAAAAGTAATTTGCACTCAGTTAACCTAGCAAGGGGGAGAGGAGAGGAGGGGGTGGAATCTTGCCCTCCCCTCCATAGGCCCTGGCAAAAGCAAACAGCTGTAGCACCTTGTAGCTTGCGTATTCTTCCTCCTCAACAACTTTTGCCATTTTGACCATGCTCTGGTGATATTTGTGCTCCGGTTTTCAGCTGTGACATGTTGGGAGAGTAAGCTGGAGGGAGAGCAGTGGCAACATAATGTGTGAACTGATTTCTTGCCCTTCATGTCACACTGCCTGGGATGGGCTCACACAGTCTAATGAAAAGGACAGCCATGTGACTACTGTAGCCCCTCCACATTCATGAAGGCTTGGAGCACAGAATCCTCGTGAAAATGGAAAAACAGCTAATAACTTTCCCTTCCCCCGTGATTCCCCTCCCATTCCCCTCTGGTGCTTGCCCCCTTCCATTCCTCTGCCTCTGGTCCCAGCACTGGGGATGTGGGGAAGACAACCTAAAAGGCTTACCAGTACTTTCCCCTCAGACAGAGAAATGGGGAGTTCTGGAGTTCTAATTACTCCTGGTGGCCATCTTGAAAAAAGAGCAGCCGACCAATTAGCAGCCAATACACCGCAGAATGTGCAACTGCATAGCAGAGAGGCCATGCTTTCAGCAATGGGAGAGGGTTTTGTTCACTCAAAAGGAAAAACATCCATTTTAAACACAAGCCTTGCAATCCTGGGGTGAGGAATGGAAGGGATGGGAAATGGAGGTGGGGGAGAGACAAGCATGTGTCTTGCGAATAATCAAATTTGTGAAGGTCAAACCTGTGAATGTGGAGGGAGGACTGTATGTCATTGTTTCTATAATACTTTATTTAACAATACAAGCTTTGTTCATACAGAAATCCTGAGAAGAGCTAAGATGTGAATAAGGAGACTCCACGTCTGACACTTCATACCTGCCAAGCTTCACTCCTCTGTTCCCCACAAGATCTGAAGAAGTTGCACAGACTTTTGTAGTTTTTCCATGGGATAAGGAGCCTGATATGATCCAGGTTCCCAATTGCGCACAATTCCAAAAGCAACGGAGTCATCCGTTAGGATACCTGAGGGTGCAGCCAGAGGAATCTTCTGGTGCTAAACCAGAAAGTGCAATTCTGTCTCCATTAAGAATGGAAAGAATATTTGAAAATATTTGAAAAGTGGCTGAAAAACATTTTTTTAAAAAAAAGTAGGAAGTTACTCTGATGAGAAGAATCCTAGACTGCTGAGATTCTTTGCAGTTAGGTACTTATTTTGGCACAAAATTCACACATGGCTGTTTTGCACAGAAAAAAGCATTTTATTTACTTATCTATTTATTTTTGCATCAAAATGATAATTCTGGATGGAAATATCATCTTCTGTGCAAAAATGCTTTCCTGAACAGAAAATCCCATTTTCTGTCCAAAACAAAAATCCCATTTTTTGCACAGATTAAATTTTGTACACAGGAACTCTCAAATTGTGAATAGTTTTCAAAAACTTTCTGGGTTTTGGAGAACTTTTCACCGTGGAAAGAAAACTGTAAAAATACTAAAATTATATCCAGCCCTCCACATTTATAGGTTTAACTTTCATGGATTTGATTGTTTGCAAGCTTCTCCAACCCCTGCCCCCTCCACCTTGAGTACCTCTTTCTTGGAAGAACTTTTTTCTCTCAGCAGCTGTGATAGCTGTGTTCAGTCCTTTAAAAACCCACCTCTGGTCCTCCGCCTTCGCCTCCTCCATCACCAGTCACTGCCTGTCTGGCTAAAAACAGCTCACAATCTGATTTCACAGCACTACAAACCCTCTCCTGATGCTCCACACACCTAACGAAAGAGATGTTTAGGAGAGAGGAAGTTTAGGACTACCACACTGACCCATCTCCTTTTCTTCTCCTTTCCCTGACCTAGTCTGGACTCTGGGTGCCCACCCTCCCCACCTTGCCTTACCCTCTTTTCCAGAGGCACACACACACATTTTGATATTTGTGTTTTTTCAATGTTGTGGGTGCCCTGCTCTCCTAATGCTAACAAATATGGAGGGCCAACTGCACTTCCATCTTGAAGAAACTTAGTGAAGAATTGCACTCCTAATCCTTTTTCAGTGGGAAAATAATCTGATCAAGGGTTTAATCCAAACTTTAAAGGAGCAAGGTGAACCTTATCAGCAAAACATATCCAACACCTTGGAGAGTTCGTTTAAAGCTTAGACTGAAACTCTGAATAGATTCACTGCCCCACTACTCCCCTCCACATATCAGCCTTCCAAACAGAAGCATAAAAGAGCCAACACAGACGCAGTCAGGAGCTACCAAGCTGGTATCTTCCATATATTTTGGACTATGACTCCCATAATCTCCAACTAGTGGCAATGTTGACTGAACCCAAGAGGAGTGGTAATCCAAAGCACCTGGAAAACATCAAGATGTTTTCCCCTGGAAAGTCATTCAGCAATAAGCCCATGGATGTGAATCAACTTTGGAAGCCACATTCCTCTTCTTGCAAATAAAGGGATAGAAATAAAATATGCTATTCTTTGAGCTCCCTGCAGTATTGTCTTGATGCAAATACACCATCAGATAATTTTGTCCGATCTGACTGCTGGAGATAACAGCAGGAGACTGAAAATAATGAGCACAGTCATGACGCAAAGGGAAGACACTGGTTAATCTCTGGACTGGGTATTTTTTTGAAAAAAATATAAATAAAAAAGCCTGTCTCTATACAAGAATTTCATTAAACCCCTACTGATATCCTTAGAAGAGATGTACAGGCAAACAAAAGATTTGAAACATAAAAATAAAAGTTGAAAGATACACAGCGGTAATGTTTTATTAACTTAACCAGAGCTAAGAAGAGGAAATCTTCAAAATTTAACTGAATGCATCAGCCTGCTGAAGAATCCTGCAGGACTTAAAGCTTACCCACCCCTGTAAGAGAGATATCCTTTTGCCTGCTTTGTATTTTCGATTTTTGGAAATGTATACGGCTACCACTCTCTCTGTTGAGCTGTTGAGTGAAAGTTGAACACTCAAAGGTTTTGTAGCGTCAGCAGTCTTCTCATGATCAATTAATGACCCACGCAACACAGTGCCAGGCCACTTAGTAGTCGTCACTTATAAATCTGAATTTCCACTTATGGTGTTAGTGCAGAAGTCCTGATCTTAAACAGAGCAACTGAAGCAATCCTGGGGCCAATAAGTGAATTAATACATCAAAAGAAAAAAAAAACTGAATCCAAAACCTCTGCCTGACATATTAGATTTCTTTGGGCGCTGAGAGCAATTTCTCTCCACTTGCAACATCCCCATGGCCATGTCAACTGGGAGATTCTTGGAGCTTTAGTCTGGAAAAGTAACCTTTTTGAAGTCCTGCAACTTTCCATCTGAACGACTATTATCTTGGCTTTATTAATTGATTTTAAAAACTACACAAACTGATTTATAATTAGTTTAAAGACTACACACACTGATTTATAATTATAGTTTAATTATATAAGGTTCATTATTCTGGAATAGCATGAACTGAAGATGCCATCTCCATTTGAGTAGTAAGCCAAAGTTCCCACCCACGAGATGCCCAGGAGGCCAGAACACTCATGTTATTGTAAAATGTCAGGTCCTTCCGTGTCCACCACCAGCTGTGCTATGAGGCTTCACACTGTGCAGCGTCTCACACTTTTTGGGGATAAGTGTTAGAAGTCCAACAACATTTAGCACTGAAGAATCCAGAATGCCTCACAATGGGCAGTAGTAATAGAGCTAGCTAGTCTGAGTGACCTGAATTTCCACCCTTCTTGCCTCTACCTATCCTGACCCCCCTGTGATGTAAACTGATATTTTTAGGCACATGTGTCAAACACAAGGCCCAAGGGCCAAATCTGACCCACCAGGCCATTTCATGTGGCCCTTGCACCTCTCCTGCAGTTGCAGCACTCCCTCCTCCTGGTGAGTTCAATACCGACATTGCAGGCCCCTGGCTGCTGGTATTCTGAAGAGGGGCCCAGCAGCCAGAATTCGCTGTCTACTTCTACTTCCGACTGCTCTTCTATCCAAGTCTCACCATGGCAACACTCCACACAGCTCGCAAGAGTTAGACAGAGGAGCAGTCAGAAGTAGAAGTAGATCATGAGCACTAGCTGCTAGGCCCCTCTTCAGAATACCAACAGCCGGGGGCCCGCAATGTGAAGATCGGGCTCACCAGGTACAGAGAGGGGCGGGGAGGGGCAGATAGAGCCACAGGGGAGAAGGGAGCAGAAAGAGTCACAGAGAAGGTCTGGGGGCACACACACACACACACATACACATGTATATGTACATAGTCTTACATTATATTTATATAGTCTTACAGATACAACTGGCCCTTTGAGGGCAACCATAATGTTGATGTGGCCCAAGATGAAACTGTTTGACATTCCTGCTCTTAGGGATGTCTCTCTGTTCTGTCTCAAGACCCCTCCTCTCTCTTCTCTTCCTAGTCCTCCCTGAGAATGCAGCTAGACTAGATAGTACCCAGTAACTTCCTTATCTTAGTATAGAGTTCCTATAATAAAACTTTCATTTATTTTCATTAAACCATGGCCATTTCTGCACTATCACTGTTATAGGGCTATTATTCCACTCTCAGCATCCTATGGAATCCTGGAGTTTGTAGTTTAAGGAAGGGCATTTAGAATTCTCAGCCAGGGAGCTCTTTGGCCTCAGGAAACTACAAACCCCAGAACCCCACAGGATGTTGAAAGTGGAACAATAGCACTATAACAGTGGCCATTTCTGCACTGCACTTTTATAGCGCCATTATTACACTTTCAGCACCCTATGGAATCCCAGGGTTTGCAGTTTAGGGAGAGGCCCTTCCCTAAGCTGAAAACCCCAGGATTCCATAGGATGTTGAAAGTGGAATAATCGCACTATAAGAGTGTAGTGTGGAAATGGCCAGTGTTGTGCGGAAATGGCCCATGTGTCTCGCTCCTTAATCAGCACCACTGCAAATAGGCACTCTCTGACAATAAGAACTCAAAGAAAACTCCAACCAGCATGATCAATGGCGACATGCTATTTTGCACAAATGCTTTTTTTCTTTTACCAAAACTGGTCCCAAGACGCAAAACAAAACAGTTTTCTCATTAACGGTGCCTACAATGCATCAGGTAATATTCAATGAGACAGCTGATTAGTCTGTTTTTAGCACAGTAATACATAAAGAAAAAAACTTCCCACAAAAATATGCAAAGCACCCCCAGCTTGACACAAAAAGCCCCCAGAACTCCCAAACACTTTTATTTTCCTTCTTAAAATGGTGACCACTATGTCACTTCCAGCAGCTATTTTGGGAAGGACTTGGATGAAAATGGAGGTATTTGGGAACACTGTCCCTCCATCACACCTCAGCCCCCATCCTACACATACACATATTTTGATATTTGTGGGTTTTCTGACATTAACCCTAGCAAATGTGGAGGGCCATCCATAATTTTGAATTGTCTTGATTCAACTTGCAAAAATTTTAGTATTTATAATGATTTAATAGTTACATACAAATATTTACTAAGAACTGTTTGCAACAAGGACCGGAACCAATCTTTTGTTATTTGTAGTTCTGTAGTTTTTTCTTTTTGTAGTTTGTCAATATTTGTTATTTGAGTTTCCCTTTGATAAAGTATGTTGTTTAGCGTATTTTTTTTCTTTTTCTCTTTTTCTTGAATGTTGTTTTGTATTGTTTTAATGGTATTGTAATTTTAATTTAAAATTAATATCTGTTTAAATTTTTACTATTTAAAATTGTTGATCTATAGAATAAAATTATTTTTATGGAATGTTGTCCTTAGGTACTTGGATATAGGAGAGAGATAAATATTTTAATCAAAAAAAAAATCATGGTGATCAAAATGCCCATTCTGGTTTCAGAAAATGCCAGTGTACACAATGCAGGGTTGGGAAGGCCCCAAGATAGGGATGTAGTCATGGAAGAGGGATAAAATTAGCCCCTGTGAGGCTGGGAATGTCACCATGTGATACTGGAGATGTATATTCCAGCCCGTTATGAATTTTAGCTGTTAAATAATCTTTGCTGCCACCACCAATTGAATTCTGAACACTTGGACAGCACAATGGGACGCTGTCCAGTACATGTCAATCCCTAAGCTTAAGGATCTTCCTTTTCCCCCAGTCTATCTAGCGTTGGTGTGGGAAGGAGAGAAACAGGGTTTTACAGAAAGTATTTATTAAAGGCATGCACATGAACAAGGCAAATAACACACATGGGAGGCTCCCGCCTCCCAGGCACGCTTAGTTACAAGTAGTTACAAAAAGAACAGATATAAAAGCACAGATACATTCTTTAGATCAGCCAGCCTCCAAAATAACAGAAAAGTCCCTAACGTGACTAGATAACTATTTCTAATTACTCACAGATGTTCCTAGGCTTAGACGTTCTAAGAGGAAGAAGCCAGGAGGTGAGGCTAAGCCTACAAGCCTGCTACTGACACAGAACCCCCCCTCCAGGAGGTTCCTTGGTTGTTGTCTCTTTGTTATCCCTTTGTTATCTCCTTGCCACATGGCCTTCCAAGAAGTTTTATAACGTCTCCTTGGAAGCATCTTGAAGCATCTTGAAGATGCTCAGCTCTTACCTTTTGATTGGTCAGTTCTCACCCTGTGACCTGTGATGCTGACCCACAGTAAAATATAATCTAATCCCAACACCTCATTAACCCTTAGTTTACCTGAAGAGGGAAGTGTCCCCCTTTAGCTAAGTCTAGATAATGGGAAGCCCCCATACAGACCCCCTCAAAAAAAATTAAGAATTATATTCCCCAAATGAAATTTTCCTTCAGCTCCCAAATTTCTAGCATCGCAGTAACTTAACATTTCCATTGAGCATTTAGAAATACAGTTCAGGCACCCAAAGAAGAGGAGTGGGCAAAGTTACCAAGAGTATGCACACACAGCAAATTCTAGATTTAGATTTGAATAATTTTCCACATCTCAAGCCATTTCCACACTACACTATTCTAGTGCTATTATTCCAGTTTCAACATCCTGTGGAATCCTGGGATTTGCAGTTTAGGGAGGGGCCTTTAGAATTCTCAGCCAGAGAGCTCTTTGACCTCAAGTAAACTACAAACCCCACAATTCCACAGGCTATTGAAACTGGAATAATAGCACTGTAACAGTGTAGAAATGGCCTCTCTCTCTTGCAGTGCTAGAAATTTGGAGAGTGAAGGAACATTTCATTTGGAGGGGCAGAATTCTTATTTAGGAGAAAATGCTCTTGTTTTGCCCTGCACTGCAACCCCAAAACAACCCCCTGACCCTCCCTGCACATATATCCACTTCTGGTCTTGTTTAACTAACCTCAGTTTTCTACTCAGATGATCAAGATGAAAAATCTCAAACTGCGTTAGAATGCCTTGCATCTCATTTAGGCTTCAAACTGAGTTAGAATACCCAACATCTGACTTAAGTGCAGAACTGCATTGGGATGCCCCACACCTGACTTGGATGCAGATATTCCAAAGGTAAAACATTTCTAGAAAGCCCTGAATTCCTGCCACTCCACTCATATAACACTAGATGCTCCCACCCACCTAGAGATGTCTGGGGTGTTTTAAATATCTCGTCATGGTAGGTAAAAGCTAGGAATGAAAATTCAAATTTAAAATAATTTCTATGCAAGGTTTCAAGTGTGTGAAATGTTGGCTGATTCACCGGGAAGAAGCCTTGCTGAGCCTTCCATTGAACGGTGGGTTATCTCTGAGCCAACTTCACTTTGAGAGGAAGGATGCAGTCGCGCCACCTTAGGTTTGCTTGGGAATCTCTCCAACAACATAACTTGTCATGCAGGGCTGCCTTGGACCAAAAGCGACAGAGGGATTTAGCAGCCACCTGACTGGCCAGCGGCCAGCTGGCACACCTGCAGGAGCTCAGAGGAGGTGGCAGTGCCAATAATATAGCGATTGTATTTGATTTTACAGGTACTATTTTTAAAAATAAAAATAAAAATAAATAAATCTCACACTTCAGCCAACAGCTTATATTCTAAGAGCACTGGAGCTTGAATGCAAATCTAGTAACTTGCAACAATAATAGCAACATTTCAAAAGTGATGTAATGAGTCTGAATGGCTTTATATTTGTGCATATGTAATAAATAACCATTTCTAATTACTTTTCAAGGGTGTTTCAGAGGCATTCTGAGTTGAATAGTTAAGAGGCAACATGATAACTATGTTTAAATGTTTGAAGGAATGCCATATGCCATAGGATGGAGCAAGCTTGTTTTCTGCTGCTCCAGAGACTAGGACACAGAGCAATGTCTTCAAACTTCCATCTAAACGTTAGCAAGAACTTCCTGGTGGTAAGAGCTCTTTGACAGTGGAATATGCTGCCTCGGAGTGTGGTGGAGTCTCCGGCTTTGAAGGTTTTTAAACAGACGTTGGATAGTATATTCCTACATGGCAGGATGGTGTTGGACTAGATGACCCTTGTGGTCTTTTCCACCACTGTGATTCTATGATTCTGTGAATATTCCGGAGTTCCTGCCACTGTCTTAACAATCCTGGGGTTTCATTTTTCTAAGTAATGAAAAAGTAATCAAGAGAGAAAAAAACGAGAAAGAAAAAAATCAGAAGTACTGAAAAAATAATTTAACAAATGAGTATTTGTTAAATATCTGGTTAAATGGGTTACCCAACCTGCTCAGCCCATTCTCACAAATATGTTCAGCCCCTTGAGTGGCGACTTTCAAAGTTCACACTAAAACCCAGAGTAAGTTTGTATGGGGACTCACCAGCCTTCCCTGAAAGTAATGCAATAATTAATGCAGCAAGTTGCTTTTTAGCACAAGCATTGTTGTGAATTATGGGAATGAATTATTTTTTTAAAAGTACAGTATCTTTAAAGTACCACCATAGACCGCAATTGTTTTTCAATTCACTAGCCCAGTGGTTTTTATCCCTGTGATTCCCTTTACATTGCCCCATCATCAATCAACACTGCAGACGACTAAAAGATTTTGTTTGTTTGGTGTGTTTTCATTCACACATTTATGCACACTCATATTTTAACATTCTATAAGGAAATAGCATTCTTCAAACTAGAACAGTTTTATTTTAAAAATTTTGAACAAATTCAATACCTAACTTAACGCAATCCCTGAACGTAGAGGATTACAAGCACAGTCCAAAAAGGGACTTTTAAACAGTGAAGTCAATAACACTGTTCTTCACAATGGGGGAAGGGGGGGTCACAAAGAATGGTTCAAAAAGAGATCTCTGCTGTCTCTCCTTTGTATCACCTTTCTCAATCTTTTGTCTGCTTCCTTCCACCTCCTCCCGTTCCATACAGGGAGGTGGCACATAGATATTGTGTCCCTGTGCATGGCTGTGATTGCACCGTCTGCATTGCAGCATGGAAAGAGAGAAGCTCTGCAAATGGTGAGTGATGGGGTAGATGGAGGAAGATGAGAAGATGGTGAATATAATTACCCCTTCAGACATGCATAGGGCTTCTTCTTTTACTCCAGCAAGTGTACTTGTGAAGTGGCAGAGAGGCGGGAGGAAGGAAATGAGGATAGCCCCCTCATGGCTGCAGAGTTGGCACTGGAAATCCAGAGCAATACCAATAGCAGCTATATTCCTATACTGCTTATCAGTGTGAAGCACTCCCTAAGCAGTTTACAATGTTTTAGCTAATTGCCCCCCAACAAGCTGGGTACTCAATTTACCGATCTACAGAAGGATGAAAGGCTGAGTCAACCTGGAGTCCTGCAGGATCGAACTCACAACATTGTGGCTGCAGTACCAACATTTAACCACTGTGCCACCAGGGCTGTAGAACATCCAATGGAGAGGAGCCTCCTTTCCTCTGCCATCCCGTCTCTTTCCCTAAGTTTCCTTCCCTCCTCACACTCCCCTGTCCCATCCCCTTCTCCCCAAGTGAGTTAGCAAAGGCTGACTGTAATAAATTAATGCCCAAAAAATGTCTTGCACCCCCTCGCCTTAAGCAATTGTTGACACACACTCCCAGGGGTCCCATCTCACAGTTTGAGAATCACTGGACTAGCCAGAAGGTTCTCAAGAAACCCAGCTTCTGGTGAGTGCTGGTGGAACCCTCAGTGAAAAGTGACTCACAACCACCTGAGTTAGTTGTCCTCTTGAGACATGTATTCATTTCTAGATTCACCTGAACATCCCAGTTTATATGGTAATCAACAGATTGCCAGAATAGGCACAGGAAAATCTGTCAGTTTTCCTTTCTCTTATGTAAGATTTTTTTTCCATCTCAAATTTGAAAAAAAGAATTGGAAATTTGGGCAATATTCTTCGAGAAGAAACTGAAACAAAATTCTTTCCCTTTTACAGCAGCCAAATCTAGGTTTTCTCTGAATTCAGTGGTATTTCCCCTTGTGGTAAACATGCTTCGGAAAGGCCTAAATACCCTAAAGGCAATAAATCCTGTCTGATCTTGTAGGTTAAGTAGGGTCAGCCCTGGTTAGCAATTGGACAGGAAACCACTAATGAATACAAGGTGCTGTAGTCTATATTTCAGGAAATCACCTCTGAGTATTTCTTGCATTTTAAAAAACCCTATGGAATTCATAGGGTCCCCAAAACTTGACAGGAGACTTGACAGCACAGAGATAAACATAGCATGCATAGGATTTCAGCTTTACCATGCAAACCTATCCATGTGCTCAGTGGGACTTACTAGCAAAGATTTTAGATGGCACAGTCTGAGTTACTCCCAGCACATCACACAGAGTAGCTCATTAAATAATCTTCACAACAGAGATGGAGAAACCCTGAACCAGATGGAGCCTGCTGAGCTTTTGGTTCTGATCCACGTCGTTCCTCAATCTGTTCTACCCCTTCTTTCTTGCCAGCTGGAATGTGTGGTCAGTCTCAGAGCTCCACCATCTCTCTGCCTGCCTACCACAACCCTCGTTCTTGTTCTTGTGTCTACTTCTTTCCAAAGCGACTGTTCTGCTCCTAAACAAGTGTCTGTCACCAGTAAGGGACTGGATGAGGGCAAACAAATTGGCACTGAATCCAGGTACTCCTGGTCAGTTGGCAGCCAGATCAGGGAATAGGGATTCAGCCTATGCTAGATGGGGTTACGTGCTCCCTGAAGACAAAAATTCACAGTTTGGGTGTATTCATGGACTCAGCTTTGAACCTGGAGGCCCAGGCTGCTGCAGTAGCCAGGAGTGTTTTTTGCACATTTAAAACTTGTATATTAACCATGCCTATTCCTTGAGATATCAGATCTGGTCATGGTGGTACATGCCTTAATTACATTCCATCTGGACTACTATAATGTGCTTTGCTTGGGGCTGCCTTTGAAGAGTGTTTAGAAACTTCAACTGGTTCAAAGAGCTGCAGCCAGACTGTTAACTGGGGCTGGTTATAGAGACTATACCACATCCCTGTTGAAACAACTCCCCTGGCTGCCAGTTTGTTTCTGGGCACAATTCAGAGTCCTGGCTATGACCTATAAAGCCCTATATGGCTCAGGTCCAGGCTAGACAGACTGGATCTCCCTGTAAGAACCATCCCAGGCTCTATGATCACCAAGAGAGGCCCTTCCCTCATTTCCACACTAGCCTGTTATAGCACGATGATTCTACTTTCAACATCCTCTGGAATCCTGGGGTTTGCAGTTTCGGGAGGGGCTGGGTGGCCCCTCCTGAAACTGCAAACCCCAAGATTCCAGAGGATGTTGAAAGTGGAATCATCGCGCTATAACAGGCTAGTGCGGAAATGGCCTCAGTCCAACCACTGTTACAAGCACAGTTCAGGGAGACACAAGAGAGGGCCTTCTCAGTGGTGGCTCCCAGACTCTGCAACTCCCTTCCCCTGGAAGCCAGAATGGCCCCAGTTTGTTGTCCTTCCAGTGGCAGGCAAACACCTTTTCATTCAGGCAGGCATGTTAATATAGAAAGTTTTTAAAGAATGGGGTAGGGAGTACTGTACTGTTTTAATTTTGATTGCTTATCTCTTTTTAGCTGTTTTAATTCTTTTATAGTTTAATCCTGTTTTAATATATACTATTTATATATTTTTAAATTGTATTGTTTTAATATGTAAACCGTTTTGAGGCCCAACTTTAGGCAAAAGAGAGCTTGAGAGCTTTCTGCAGCGAAATACCTCCACGAATTACAAATCTCAGGATTCAGAAGGGCACAGCCACAGCAGTTCAAAGAGGACCAAACTGTTATAATTATTCAATGTGGGTACACAGAGGCCATTTCCACACTACACGGTTATAATGCTATTATTTCCCTTTCAACATCCTGTGGAATTCTGGGATCTGTAGTTCACTGAGGCCAAAGAGCTCTTTGGCTGAGAATTCTAAATACTCCTCCCTAAACTGCAAACCCCAGGATTCCATAGGTTGTTAAAAGTGGAATAATAGCACTATAACTGTGGAGTGCAGAAATGGTCAGAGACAGAGGAGGAAGCCTAAGGTAGCCACAAACATGAACTCAGTACAACAGCTAGAAAAAGAACAGCATTCAAGGAATAACAAAAGCAAAGATACCATCTGTGGGTTAAAGGTGCGGTAGGAGGGAGATCCCATTCCTGTTTTTTTCAGGGCTGGCTATTCAGGGTCTTTCAACAAGGCATGACAGAAATAAGAGCTGGAGAGCTGAGAGGTCCAGAGGTCGTTGAGCTAAGAAGAGAGCAAGCTAAGGCATGTTTGGGAAGAACAAGAGGATGTGTAAACGGATTCATATAATCCAACTGTCCTGCTTCGGCTGGGGCAGTCCTGAAAGTGTATGTGTACAGTATTCCTACTTTTTCAGCTGCTTTGAAAATGTCCCTTTCCCTTCCCTCCTCTTCTTTGTTGTTGTGTGCCTTCAAGTCATTTCTGACTTGCTCCCATGATCCTCAGTTTCCTTCAATTGCTGGAAACTGAGTTCAAGTGTAAATGTAGTTTGCACTCAACTCAGCAAGGGGAAGAGAGGAGGGGGCAGAATCTCACCCTTCTCGGAAGAATCAGGTAAAAGCAAATTGCTGCGCTCTCTCCCAGCTTGTGTGCTTTTCTTCATTAACAACTTTTGTTACCAGGCTGTTCACCCCCACTCCATGATATGCAATAATTGGCAGATATTTAACTGGCATGAAAAATACACTGATGTGGCTGCAAAGCTATGCTGGCAAAGAGGACTGGCTGAACATGTGCAATGCAAAAGTAGGTCAGATGGGACCTCAGGCCATGGCCAGGTCATAGTCAGGTAAGCTCTGGTGATAATGGACTTGCAAATGTCCTTCAATGGCTTGACCTTTGGAAACAATAGCACCCAAAACTGCCTCTGATTGTCTTCAGCCCACTCCCTCTGCCTGCCAAATTTCTCCTTTGTTTCCTTACCTGATTAAGGAGCTATCATGATTCCCATCATTCCTTTGTCACCTAATGCTAAAGCCATTAGCTCATTCCAGACCTCATTATCTACTCTGCCGGAGAGCCATTAACACCTTTCCCCTCAGGGCAGAAACAGGGTATTTAAACCCTGACTCTGAGCCAGATAACCCGTACTACTCTGGACATAGGCTGTCATTCTGCTGCTCTGATTCCCATTCTCGTACTACCCTTGAATCTTTAATCTAAGCCACATCACTTCATCTCATCTCTGCAGGCTAGATAAATATCACCCACTTTACCCTAACATCTCACTTTTCCTCTCTTTTCCTCCAGTTTGCCTTGTGTGACTGTGAGACTGCTTGGATCTTGTGTGCATGTGATTGCTAATTCCTCCAATAAAACAAAGAGATTCTTTGAATCTCTGACTGGTATCCCTGCATTAGTACTGGTATACACAGGTGTAAAAGATCCTGCCAGGTCACTCCCTGCTTCCAGCCTCATCGCAGGCCTCCCCTTTGAGTTACATTCCCCACTGTTTCATGTAGGCATTGGCATCACAGATAGACCTCTGAGTCACCTACCCACATTTTGGGGTAACGCTTTTGCCACCTTGACCAGATTCGGACGTTGCTTGGTCACATGTGTTTTGGTTTTCACCTGTGGAGGGTCTGTGATGGTGCTGGGGGTGTATGTGACCACACAGGGTGGTTTTGGCTCTTCTCACTGCTGGTGTATCCAGACCTCTTAATTCCAAAAATCTTGTAAGGTTCCAATAGTCTTGTTAGTTTGTTGTTGTGTGCTTTCAAACATTTTCCAACTTACGCTGACCCTATGTTGAGCTTTTCAGAGGGTTTTCTTGGAAAGATTGACTCAGATGAAGTTTGATGTTTCCCTTCTCTCAAGGTCATCCAGTGGGTTTTCACAGCCAAATGGGGATTCGAACCCTGGACTCCAGAAGTCTTAAGTCCAACACTCAAACCACTATACCGTTCTGGCTCTCCAAGTCTCCCTTGTAAGGGGTAGAGCAGTCTCATTCTCCATGATGCAAGATGTATAGCTCTGAACCAAGAAAATAGCTTGCCTTAGATTTTGAAAGACTGACCTTAGAGACTGGTCCACTCTGAGCCAACCCGACCTGGCTCTGAAAATAATCTGCCACAGTCATAAAAATATAACCTGCAAGGCTGTCTCTTTATACTTTAAAATCTCAGTTGCTCTGGGGATTGCAAAAACATTTACAGCAAAAAAGCTTCTGAAAATAGTAGCAAATTCCAGAAAGGAAGAAAAATGCTAAACTTAGCTCTCAGCTGGAATGTTTTTCAGGTAGCAAGCAATTACTAGTCATAAACTTGGCCTAATTATAAACTCCGCCAGTCAGTTCCCAGACCAGCATTCTCTGAACTTTTACATGATGAAATATGCTCTAAATCTCTCTCTTTCTCTCAGTGTATACTGTATTTGTCAGCGTATAAGACACACCCCATTTATACCATGGGGTGTGTCTTATACACCCCATTTATACCCCATTTATACAATAGCAAATACTATTTGCCGGTATATAAGACACAGTAGTGTATAAGATGCACCCCCTTTTCAAACAGTATTTTTTTCTGAAAAAAAGTGAGTCTTATATTCCAGCAAATACAGTATGTATGTGTGTGCATGTGTGTGTGTGTGTATACATATGTATGTATGTGATAATATATGTGTGTGTGTGTGTGTGTATACATACACATACGTACACCTCCTATTTGGCAAGGGTATCACCCTCGAAAAAATGAAGCAATTTACATTCTGAATGTGAAGCTTCATAAAACCTTGGGTGAGGTCTGGTCCCAACTCAATTCCTCACATTTTGTTTGTTGCGTGAGCTGCACAAAAAATGTGTATAACACATTCATGGCCACATTTATTGATTAGTGTCTTTCATAGAAGAAGAAAAATCTGTTGTTCAAAGACAGGGGAAACAGAACGTTTCAATCCATCATCTGAATTCTTGGAGAAAATTCAGTTCTTTCATCACCAGTTTAAAAATAAAGATGTCAACCACACAGGCTTTATTCAAATCTATGGTGCAACTGCATTTGGAATACTGCACAGTAGAACCTCCAGCTTGTGAGCCACATTTGGGCTGAAGAGAGTCAGAACCTGCTCCATAGAAATTCATTGGCTGAAAGGCCACATCAGGAGCCCTTTCACACTACATAGTTATAGCACTATGTTTCCACTTTAATTGTCATGGCAACATCCCATGTGCAGACTAGGGAGGGGTGTTTAGAATTATCAGCCAGAGAGCAGCTCTAGTGCCTCACCAAACTAGAAATCCCAGGATTCCAGATGGTGAAGCTGTGGAAGTTAAAGTGGAATCATAGCATTATAATTGCATAATGCAAAAGGGCCCCAGGTTTGTATGATCTCGTATGGAGTTACACACCGACTGTGCTACACAATCTTTGTGCTGAATGACAACATTGCACCAGAAAATGCACAAGGGGATGTGAAACAGAATGTAACCCAATTGCACATAGAATGATGCACAGAATGTGCCACTGAAAGATGTGCAACCAAAGGAGTGCTACCATCAGTATTGGAAGAAACACGTGGAAATGAGAATGGAACTGAGAATGTCATCACATGCAGAATGGCATCATAGATGCAACTTTGCTTCCACATCCTTGAACTGAATGTGGATATTACACACCCGCTGAAAATGTCAGTAGGAACACCTGCATAACAACACAGGTGTTGTATGCAGGTGTTCCTACTGACACTTTCAGCGGGTGTGCAATATCCACATCCAGTTTAAGGATGTGGAAGCAAAGTCCAACCTTTGTTCCTTTCTACCACAACTGTGGCAACAGGGGACAGCATAGGTGAATTTCTGTTGTTATCTATGTTATTTTCTCTGATCAGTTATCTCAGTGATCAATGATCAGACTCTTCGAAATCACACACAAATCCAGCTGCTCTTGGAGTGTGTATGCAGGTACCTTTGGACTCCGCTTCTGTTTAAACAACTTGTCTGTAGTATCAAGACACTGTTAAACTGTCTCAGAACACAATTCCTGCTGCCTAGTTTTGGATTGTGGACTTGTCTGTGGTCCAAAGAGATGGATGGTCCAGAGCTCTCCTCCCTCTCCTCAGTTCCAGACCCAAATTGCCCTGGGGCTGCAGACCTTTGTTGGGACATGAAAGTGACAGCCCACCTCTCATGCTGCCCTCTCTCCACTGCTACCTCCTCCAAATAGAGTGGCTTGTGAGCCTTTTAGCTTTTTGGCACATTCATTTAAAAATCTATTTCACAGTGGAGAAACACAGCACGATGGGATTGCCTGGCGTAACCTTAGCCTGCAATTGTAATTCCACTTCATTCTTCCTATAATAATGGGAAAATAGTGATCAACCTGCACAGCCCAGTGGTCTTGCAATCTTTCTTTCTTTGTCTCTAAAAAGAGCCAAATAGAAATGTTCGTAATCCTTAACCAGTGAATGGTGCCCAACATCATTCTGTTTGTGCAGGGTGGAATAGGAAGTATGCATGTGTATGTGGAGAGGAGATAGGTGTATTTTCTTATTTTACGATTCTGGAATAATGGGCAAATACAAGAAGGGATGCAAAATGCACCAGCTGCCCCCATATCTCAAACAAGGGAAGCACTCATTTACAGAAACTGGGAAAGACATACGGCAATTCACACACAATTTTTATTTTAGTGCTTCCATCTCATATGCAAGTGTGAAGCAGCTCTGAATCAATCTTTCTTTCTTTCTTTCTTTCTTGCACATATACACACATCATGCCCATCATCATCATCATCATCATCTGATCCCCATCTCCCACTCTCAGAACTCTAACTTACTGCTAACCATTTCTTTCACAAAAAGCAATAAGTTCTTTGGAGTATGGAGACAATGAACACACCGGTGGATAGAAATCTTAACAGATCTATTAACCTAGCAGGCAACATTCTAGATATTGAAAAAGCAGTTCCTGTACCTAAAGCAAGTTTCACAGAGCAAAGTCACATTGCTGTTTGGTTTATTATTGTTTTTGTCCCTGGCTATATGTGTTGATGTTCTGCCCTTTGGTGCAAAGGGTGTTATAAATAAACATGATGATGATGATGATGATGATGATGATGATGATGATGATGATGGCAGCTGTTGGGAGCCTTGGAAAACAAACAGCCAAGATATTCTAAGCCAAGTAAGTACCACCTTTCCAATCTTCCTGATCTGCCTGAGCTCACTCAAGGCAAGTCTGTGGGACTTTTCTACAGGACAAAGCCCCAGGTCTGTGTATCTCTCTTCTCCTTTGATCTATCAGACCTGTGCTCTTATTGGACATCAGCTTTCCAATTGCTCATATATGTTTAACAAGCTAATTAATGGTAGCTACACTAATCTTTAAGGCCAAGGGCCTACTTCATCAACATAGGTACAAATAGTTCACAGCATATCATTTCCTAATCCAGCTTCCCAAACCTACTGAGCAATGGAGGTATCTTCTGATGACCATCAAGGTTTCCGGTCTCATTCCACTAACAATCTGCAGTAGGATGAAGAGTTGTGATGAGGTCCTGCTTCTGATTGTTACACAGCAGATTGTGGGAGAGGGCTGGAAACATCATCATGCTGTGCCCTGAACACCAGAAGAATAGACTTCTGTTACTTGGTGTGGCTGCAGGTTGTTAAGATAGGTTTGGGGGGCATATTTGTAAATCTGGCAATAGTGGTATGATCATGGATCATGGATACCGAATAGTTACAAATGTTTAGGTATAGCTTACCCATTCATAACTGCTGAACACGATGCAAGCTAAGTTTTCTACATTTACATTTTTAATGGACAATGATCTCAGTGAATAATTGGTACTAATATCTCCCTTCTTTCCAACGCGGTACCAGCCATACGCCAAAGATAAACATAAGCCAGAGCCAAGATTACATAAGCATATTGTTGGCCAAGGCCAACACTGTGTAGGCTTCTGGGAGGAAAAAGCCAAAGTAGTCAGTGTGATGGAACAATTGACATATGTCACCCCAATCCTCCTCATACAAAGTTCTTCCCATGTACCATGTGCAGTCCTCACTCAACGCATTTTGCTGCTTGAGACGAGGGACACTATGCTGTCCCTTGCATCTCCTCCTACATGAACAAGCAAACTGAACTACATTTTGATTTGGGATGTACTGGAATTCCAGGCCTCCCCAAGACTTGGTTTGCTACTGAACACTGACTGGGATCACTTTTTGGAGCACGTATTTAGCTATTTTATTTTAACTTATATCGTAAGTCAGGAGTCCCATTTTGGGAGAAAGGTAGGATATAAATCAGGTAATTCATTTAAAAATAAAAGAAACTTTGCACAGTCAGATACAAAGTGCTACCAGATGTGCTACTGAATGTGACACCAAAGGATTGCTACTATCAATTTCCACAAGAGCTGACATACATTCAAATACGTATATACCAACACAGAGAGTTTTGGAAACAAACAAGATGAACATGAAGTCCTAGCGCAGGAAGGAAGACGTGGCTTTATAGACATAACAGAAAAGCATTAAAAGCATTAAACGACCAATAAAAGCATTAACTTAAATCAATTTAAAAAAATATTACCTACCCAGGAAACCCAAGTCACATGCATCTACTCAAATCAGTTGAAGTTTGAAGGCTTGTTTACATAGGAAGGTCTTTGCCGGTCAGCACAAACAGAGCAAAGAAGGGACCAACCGAGTCTCCCCTGGGAAGGAGTTCCACAGCCTAGGGACATTCACTGAGAAGGCTCTCTCCATTTTCCTCACCAAAGGAGCCTAAGATGGTGGTGGGACAGAAAGAAAGCCCTCCACCAACTTGAGCAAAATCAACATGTAACTCCATATAGGGAGGCCTGTATTATCCAACGCCAATGTAGGATCACAGGCAGCACCTTCTAGTTTTAGTTAGCTGTCCTTCCTATTTTTCAGGCTCAGGTTGTAATATACCAGGGGTTCTTAACCTGGAGTCCAAGGGGCTCTGGGGTTCTTCAGAGACCTCACAGGGGGTCCATGAAACCCTGCTGCTGGACACCAACAGCAGCAACAGTGATGTGGCAGTGGAGGGGTTGTGGGTGCTAAAATTGTTCCCTCGTTTGCAAATGAGGGAGCAGTCTGGCCACGCACACACATACCTCCATTGCCATGTCTGTGACAAAAGCGACAGAGCGGTAGGCATATGTGTGCACCCACACTATGACTCTGGAGAACAGGATTTGCACCCCCACTTGGCCCTGGAAACCCATTGGGTGACCTCAGGCAAGTCACATACTCTCAGCTTCAGAGAATGGCAAAGGCAACAGAGCTTGCCAAGAAAACACTCATGACGGGGTTCAACATAAGTCAGTGTTTTTGTTGCTGTTCAAAGAACCTCCCACTATCAGCAGCACTTTGTTGTTATGTGCCTTTAAGGAACTTTATGGCAACCCTAAAGGGAACTTATTACAGGGTTGTGTTTTTGTTGTTGTTTCTTTGGCAAGATTTGGGGTTGCCTTTGTGGAGAGAATGTGACTTACCCAAGGTTACCCAGTGTCTGAGTGGGGATTAGAATATTTGAATATTTAAATCTAAATTTAAATATTTAAATCTTGAGCTAAGCCTTGTGCGTCCCTAGCAACCAATTATATTTGCGTGGGGTCCCCAGTAAAGAAAAGGTTAAGAACCACTGTAACAGACCACGACTCTGAAGTGTGGGTACAAATCTGGATTGCTAGTCAATTAGAATGGGGAAGCTTCTTTTATCAAAACTGAAGGTCCTTTGTGCAAAGTCTTTTTACAGTATTCCCCCTGCCCCCTTTTCTTGTCTTCTGTCTAGTTGGAAAGTTTTTTTCGGCATTGGCTTTGGGAGGATGGTGAAGGGTGGCTGGGGAAAGACTGATTTTCAATGCTGGCTTGCAGCAATGTGTCTGCAGTAAACAATGTAATCAAACCTGAGCTAGGAAATAAAAGGATTTTACTCTACGTAATCTTAGTGCAGCAAAGTGTGCTCATGTTCAACAGGCAAGGTAAACAGCTACCTCCAGAATTGCATACCAAACGTGTGAAGAGCGAGGCATAAAGAAAAGAGAAATGCAGATTACTCTGCCTCACCAGCTATCCCAGCATACTGAAAAAACATAACCTGTAAATTTGGCCACCAACAATGCAAATCACAAAAAAGTGCAGGCTATTGAAAGAAAGAAAAAGAAATCATCCCAGAATGCGTTTTAGAAGAAACTGTCAAGTCATCTCTAGAATCATAGAGTTGAAAAAGACCACAACAGCCATCCAGTCCAACCCCCTGCCATGCAGGAACACACACTCAAAGCATCCCCAGCAAATGGCCATCCAGCCTCTGTTTTAAACCCTCCAAAGAAGGTGACTCCACCATACACAGTGTATTGCGCTGTTGAATGGCTCTTACTGTCAGGAAGTTCTTCCTGATGTTTAGGTAAGACCTCTTTTCCTGTAGTTTGAATCCATTGCTCTGTGTCCTAGACTCTGGAGCAGCAGAAAACATGCTTGCTCCATCTTCAACATGACATCTCTTCAAAAGTTTAAATAAGACCTTACCTCTTAACCTTGTTTTCATCTGGCTAAACACACCCAGCTCCCTAAGATGCTCCTCAAAGGGCATGGCTTCCAGACCCTTCACCATTTTGGTCACCTCCTCTGGATACCCTCCAGTTTGTTAATATCCTCCTTGAACTGTGGTGCCCAGAACTGGACACAGTATTCCAGGTGAGGACTAATTTAAGGAGAATAAGATTCAAAATGTTTTTGTTTACTTATGCAGGGCTTATCTGACCAGGTTGTTTTATTTCATATGTTCATAAAGTTTTGAATAAAAAAAAGTGATTCAACATGTTGAACTACTCTTATTTTTTTGTGGTGTTGAAACATAATCCTGTTCCTTCCATGTTATATCTACCTCTAACACCAGTTTCTGTTAAAGAAGTAAAACCAGGAATATATCTACTTAATTGAGTTATATCTGTAGTTACCTTACTATTAACTCAGTTCTTCCAGGTTCTGCTTCAAGAGCATTCCCAAGGTCAGGGCTTTTTAAATGTGATAGGCTATCATCCCCAACCAGCACAGGATGAGAGCTGTAGTCTAATATATTTGGACAGCTTCAGGGTGGAGAAGGCTGCTCTAACCACTACATAGCACCACCAGATTTTCACTCTGTGTTCACTTTATACCTTGAAAGTACCAGGGACAGCACAAATGCCTGACTATTGTGAGTCTGGCTGCCAAGTTCTTAGGAAAAGATTAGGTAATTGGTCTCCTCAATATTTCATTAGCTGTAAATTTCTAGCTTTCCCTCTTGATGTATTGAAATGTGCTGGGAATTGCAGTTTGGGGTATTAAAAAAAAGTTGACCTGTTAAGTAAGCCATTTAGAGTGTTTTATTGGAAATCCCATAAAATAGGTTGGCAGAAGAGGGGGGCGCAGCAGACGTCTACGCATGGGAGACCCTTGGGAACGTTAAATCTCCAACAGATTCATTGCTGTTAACGTGCTCCTTTAGAGAGAAAGCGATAAAACAAGGTTTTATCAGATGCTGATAACACTTTTGCATTTTCAGACCTGCAAAGAATCACAGAGGGAAGGGAAGAAATACCAACCAAGGAAACTTCCACCTTAGACTGTTATAGTGCTATTATTCCACTTTCAACATCCTATGGAATCCTGGGGTTTGCAGTTTGGGGAGGGGGGCTCAAACCTCAGGATTCCATAGGTTGTTGAAAGTGGAATAATAGCACTATAACAGTCTAGTACAGAAATGGCCCAGAGAGATGCCCTGAGTTCTCACTGAACTGTTTTCAAGATGCTACCTTCTTTCTTTCTTTCTTTCTTTCTTTCTTTCTTTCTTTCTTTCTTTCTCTCTTTCATAAGAGATTACTATTTCACTGCATGTCTTGGGGGTCCCCCGCAAGTATGCAGAAGCCCTTTCCCTGAGAGTAGCTCTGTTTCACTGTTTCACTGCCATATTGACAAAAGAGGGAAGCCATTTGGATACCTGGGGTCACCAGGTCAGAACCATCCCAGACCCATGTGGAGGAAAGTTTAAAGAATGGATAGATATCATCTACAGAGATCAGAAAGCAAATTTGATAATTAATGGGGAAAGATCCAACCAATTTGAGATATCTAAGGGGGTGAGACAAGGTTGCCCGCTTTCACCTCTTCTCTTTATTATGACACTGGAATTGCTGAGTAACAAAATCAGAGAGTCAAACCAGATAAGAGGGGTAAAAATTAAGAAGAATAAATATAAAATAAGAGCTTTTGCGGACGACACGGTTGTGTTCTTGGAAGAACCAAAAGATACTCTCCCCAGATTGTTAGGAGAATTGAAGGAATACGGCCAAGTAGCTGGCTTTAGGATTAATAAGAATAAATAAAATGGGAGCCCTGGTGGCGCAGTGGTTAAATGCCAGTACTGCAAGCCACAAGGTTGTGAGTTCGATCCTGCCGGGCTCCAAGGTTGACTCAGCCTTCCATCCTTCCGTAGGTCGGTAAAATGAGTACCCAGCTTGTTGGGGGCATGTATAGAAATGTATAGAAATAGATGCTTATTTGTAAGTTGTGCGCCGCCTTGATCCATATGAAGAGGTGGGATACAAATAAATAATAATAATAATAAATAATAATAATAATAATCATTATTGACAATGAATCTGACAAAAAAAGGAGAGGAAGAACTGAAAGAGATCTTGGGATTCAGTACAGATAAAAAAGTTAAGTATTCAGGAATTTACATCACAAAGAAAAATTCAGAACTTTATGATAATAATTATCAAAAAACCTGGAATCAAATTACAATAGATTTACAGAAATGGAATAAACTCAACCTCTCCTTACTAGACCGGATAAATACAATAAAGATTACTGTACTTCCAAAAATTATGTTCCTGTTCCAAAATCTTCCAATAATTAATAATAAAAAAAACATTTATAACCTGGAACAAAGCACTATCAAAATTTATACGGGCAGGAAGGAAACCAAGAATAAAAATGAAAATACTTCAAGACAGCAAAGAGAGAGGAGGATTCAGACTGCCACACCTGGAAGTATACTATCAAACATGCTGCCTAGGATGGATTAAAGATTGGATTCAATTGAAAAAAATCATAAACTATTAGAATTAGAAGGATTTAATGTTAATTTTGGTTGGCATGGTTACCTCTGCTGTAACAAAGCAGAGATAGATAGAGAACTTAGAGATCATTATGTGAGAAGAGCTCTAATTAGAATGTGGAAGATTATTAACAAAAAAATGTATAGTAAATTGCCAATGTGGACTTCACTCCAAGAAGCCTTCAGAATATCTGAACCAAAATTAGGAGGAATACTAAGGTATAAGGATTTAATAAGATGAGAAGGAAGAGTACCAGCGTTAAAGACTAGAGAAGAACTAAAAGAGCAGAACATCGAATTGAATTGGTTCCCATACTGACAAATAAAAGAAACGTTCAAAATGGATATAAAAACCACAGGGATGGTGTCAGAAGAGAACAAAAGCAATCTCAAAACTTTATAGACTTCTGCTGGAAAGAGAGTTAGAGCAAGGAAGGATCAAGGTTTATATGGTAAAACTGGGCCCAAAATATCGGTCACAACATAGAGTTGGAAAGATGGGGAGGAGCATGGAATGAAGACATAAAGTTTACTCAAAGCTTGAGTTTAAGAGAGAAATTTTATAAGTCAGTGCATCGGTGGTATATGACCTCTCAAATATTAATGAAGATAACACAAAAAGCGAACGATCAATGTTGGAAACAAGGGCCCTTTCCACAGGGGGGTTAAAAAATAGTGTAGAGCGACATCTGACGGAGGTCGTCTACACCGTAAAGTGGATTGGGGCGGACTACTTTTGCGTAGTTCCACACCCCAATCCGCGCAGGAGCGACCGGAAGTGGTGACGCCACGTGCTTTTTAAAAACCACTTGTTATGTGGTTTTTAAAAGGCACGGGGCGTGCACCCCTTGCAGCCGTGTCGCAGCGCCCGGTGTGGATTTGCAGGCATGTGCAAGGGCGTGCCTGAAGATCTGCCAGGGGCGGGATTTCCAGCTGGCGAGGTTCTCCGGTTGGTGGAGAGCCTCCGCCAGTCGTAAGCCACCATTTTGGGTGCTGCAGGACACCATGAGACGCCGACGAGTGTGTAGCAGCGAAAACGGGCTGCTCCACTGGCTTACCCAGTTTAAGGTAAACTCCATTTCAGCATGTTTCCAGCCGTTTCTTTGCCCGCGTGTGAAAAGGGCCATAGAAAAACAACAGGAACTTATTTTCATACATGGTGGTTATGCCCCATAGCAAAAAAAAATATTGGAAAAAGATCCACGATAGTATTACTAAGCTGCTTGATATTAAATTTGAGATGATTCCGGAAACATATTTTCTAAACATGATCATGAGGAATAGCCAAATGAAGACAAAAAGGAAAATATTATTAAATTTAATAACAACAGCAAGATTGAATTATGCAAAGCACTGGAAAGAAGGAACAGAACCCTCCCAAGAAGAATGGAAGATTAAAGTGATGGACATTATCGAAATAGAAAAACTGTCCAACATGCTGAAAGGTAATTCAATTCAACAATTTGAAAAGCAATGGAATGAAATTATTAGATGGGTGAAAGAGAAGTGAGATGAAGGTACAGAACTGAATAAAGGATCGAAAGGGAAACACTTATATTAAGGCGGGAATATAGACTGAGTAGGAAAATTAAGGTAGATTACAATAACAAAAAGAGATTTCACACTAAGGAGGTTTAGAATAAGAAACAAAAAAGAGATTGGAGGGGTGAAAACGTGTAATAAGGAAAGGAAGGCTAGCAGGGGAGGGGGAAGCGACATAGAGAGAGAAGGGAAGGGGAAAGATAAATTGATGGCAAAAATACTTTGCCAATATATAATGTATTGATAATATGGGGGGGACAGGATAGACAGGGAGGGGGAGGGGGTGATTTAACAACATATTAAGGAAGGAAATAATTATTTAATATTGTACAGAAAATATTAATAATAATAGTAAAGTTATGTAAGAATGGTGTACAATATGTAATAATGTAAACAACATGTGATATATACATTTTAGTTTTTACGGAATTCTAATAAAAATTAATAAATAAATAAAGAACCATCCCAGACCCAGTGATTTCATGATGAAGGTCTGGTCCCAAGTGATGTTACAAGGGGTAGACCTTAGTGTCTTCATTGCCACACATTCTTTTCAAGATGCTGCTCTCCTTCTGAGATACCTCCCTCTTGCCCTGGGTACCTCAGAAGAAGATCTAGACACCCAGATCTGAGAACCTGACTGTGACTGAACCCCTTTGTCCAGGTTGGTCCCGCAGTTCCAGCCCTTGGGCTGCTGTCACTCAACATGCCCTTTTACCCTCAAAATCACTCTTGGATCTGGTACTGGAGTCTCAAGATGATTCCTATTATGGATAAGTGAGGGGACCAGTCTCCATATCTATTCTTAGATGAAACAGGCAGACCCAGTTGTAAAAAATATGATGTTGTGTGCCTTCAAGTCATTTCCAACTTATGGAGATCTTAGCACAGGGTTTTCTTGGCAAGACTTGTTTTTGGGTGGGGGGCATTGCCTTTTCCTTCCTCTGAGGCTGCAAGAGAGTGACTTGCCCAAGGTCACTCAGTGGGTTTCCATGGCTGCACATAGATTCGAACCCGGGTCTCCAGAATCATCCTGGTCCAGCACTCAAACCACTACAACATGCTGGGTCTCTGTAGAAAAGAAGTAAATATTTTTACATTTGTTACATAACAAATATTTACTTGCTTACATAGAATATAAGCAGGTAGATGTTTGTTCTATAACAAAATAAGCTAAAAAAAGAAATTCCAGAGCTCTTTCCTCACTCACAGCTCCCAAACGCCTATTTAGATCTTGTCTCTGACAGTCCTAACTCTTATCCCATCTTTTCCCTATCTGATTCCTGTCTCTTTTTTTAGCAGATAAGCCTATAGTCAATTTTAAAACCAGTTGTTCTTAAAGGTGTTGCTCCATTCCTTTCCTCCCTCCCCTCCTTTCCTCCTTTTGAAGCCTCAAGTTCAGGGGTTAGGAAAGACTTTTTCTTGATACTCTGGAGAGCCACTGGTGCTAGCCAGAACTGACAATGCCCAGCTGGATGCACCAGTGGTCTGTGTTAGTATAAGACAGCTTCCTGTGCCTCGATGTGGTTTTTGATGATTGGGTTGTGCATAAGCAGAGTGACGCAAACTTTGGGTGAAAAGGCAATCTTGTGCAACTAAACCACCAAGACACCCAGTGTGCAACTGAATGCACAACCAAGTGTGTCATGAATATGCACATCCATACATAATGCGCATCTGCGGTGTCATTGCATGTGCAATTCAGCTTCTGCAAACTTGAACTGAATGTGGATGCTCTGCTCTGGGCAAAAGTAGCCAAGCACTTCTGTAACTGAACACATGTATACCGAGGACATCCAAAGGACACTAGCAAACATGTGTGCTCTGATCTGGAGTCCCCAGATGATAATTGTGCCTAGAGCTGGATAACAACCAATCTCTTCCCTGCATGACCCTTGCACTTGTGAGATCATTGTGGAGTCTAAACTCCAAGCACCTGTTCCTGCTGAGCCACAACTGCCTTCTTCGCACAAAGGAGTTTTAATTGTAGAGATCTTCTCCCCAAACAGTCTTGCTCCCAAGCCAAGTCATTCTGCCTGTGACATTCTGTCTCACACCTGGGATGGCCTGGGAGTGCTTGTTTGTGTTGCTGAATGCATTAACAGCCCGATCTCAGAGTACTCTTTTGAGCACAAGCCAGGCTGCTAGGGAAAAAAAACCTCTCATCCATAAAAGCACAGGTTGAGATATAAAGCTTTCCATCTGATACTGAACAAGCTTTGCCAACTGTATTGCTTTGGCATCACGTACAGGTTTTCAGATTTTTACTTTGGACAATCCCCCAAGGTGTATATATTCCTAGTTTTTGTGATGATGCTGTACAAGTGCAGCGTTCAGCATGCTGAGAAGCTTGGCTTCAATTTGTTTCTTTTACGGAAAGCATGTGGGCAGTGCCTTGTGATTTTACTAGATTGCTACTGATGGGCCCAGAAGTCAATGGAGGCAGCTTCAATATTCTACCCATCTCTGAGTTCCTCCCCTAGCAAAGGTAGAACAGGAGGAGAACACAAGCCCACTTACCAAAAGAGACAAAGAGGGAGAGAATGCTGTTGGATTTACTAAGAATAAAAAGGATAGTGAAAAATGTATGTAGCCCTGACACTATGTTCCCCACCCACCCACCTTCTCCATGGGGAGAAAGTGAGAGGGATCAAAGTTGAGTGTACTTTAGCTGCTCTTGGAGAGCTGGGTCCTGACCTTGAGACACAGAGGCCCAAATCCTCTGAATTCTCCAAGGGAAGAGGTTGCACCATTTGCCTAATGGTATAAATTCTGCTCAGAACTGTGACGATACTCATGAGGCCAGCATCATCTTTGTCTTTCCAAGACTGAAGAAACACTTTTCAAATATTTCCAAATATTCTTTCTCTCCCTATAAGGAAGCTCACTTTAAAGCACAGTCCCGCTTCTACCCAGGAACTTGTTCTTTATAAGTGCTATCTTAGGAAGCAAATATCCCCGCATGCCAACCCGCGGGCTGATTAGCATATGCATATTGTTAAATTTGGCCTCTGTAGATAGCTTTGACTCTGCGGAGTGTACGCATGCTGACTGCTTGGAGAAATTCATTGGGAAGATGACATACCAGTAGTACAAGTAAACATTTGCCCCTCGTGATTACAGTATCAAGCATTATTGCTGGGAGAAGAGAAGGCTAAGAGGTGACAGGATAGCTATGTTTAAATATTTGAAAGGATGCCATATGGAAGATGGAGGAAGCTTGTTTTCTGCTGTTCTAGGGACGAGGATATGGAATAATGGATTCAAACTACAGGAAAAGAGATTCCACTTACATTATAAAGAACTTCTCAATGGTAAGAGCTATTCAACAGTGGAATACGCTGCTTTAGAATGTGGTGGAGTCTCCTTCTTTGGAAGTTTTTAAACAGAGGCTGGATGGTCATCTGTTCGGAGTGCTTTGATGATGTGTTCCTGCATGGCAGGGGGTTGGACTGGATGGCCCTTGTGGTCTCTTCCAACTCTATAATTCTATGATTCAGTAAGTCTATGAAAAGTGACCTTGGGAAACTACAACTCACCACTGCATTAAGCTCATACAGGGAGATATGATCTGCCACATAGCCTGGACCTGAGCCATATAGAGCTTTAAGACCCTAGTGGAGACGACCTGAACTTAGTGGAGATAGAATCTGACAGAATTGGATTGCTGACATGAAACAACACAGCCGCCTGAATTTTTGACTTTCCCAGGGGGTCATGGTGATTGGAAATGTTATGATGAGTATCTGTACTGTGTGGGAATATGCTCCAGCAAGTGTGTTGTGCTGTAAGGGAACAAGTAATTTACCAGAATCCAAGATGGACAAAAACAAAAGTAGGTCATAAGAAAAAGATAAGGATCCCAGCATGGTCAGGTTAATAATGTTCTTGCAATAATCAACTTGCTGATAAAACTCTATAGGGAAAGGCAGTTCGCCCACACTGGACAAAAACTGACTTTGAATGTCTTTTGGAAAACTATCTTACCAACTTACTACGTAGCTTAACAGTCACAGAAGAGGTTCCATTTTCACAAGCACAGCAAAATGCTTCATTCCAGTCAAAGCTGACCTATTTCAGTCAATAATCCATTAATGTACAAGAGAAACCACAATGAATGTATGGCTCTTTATCAGATTTTTATTTTCCCCCCTTCCCCCACTCACTGCTATGGGATTATTAAATTTCTTGAGATGTTAAACAAACCCAGGCCAAGAAAGTAGTTATCACAAGTGAGGACATCCAAAAGGTCATTGGCCTCTCCATGGAATGCAACTGGATGCCAAGAAAAAAAAAAATCCTGAGTTCTACACTGGAGTGTGGGAGGGTAGAGCAAGTCTAGTGATCACTTGGCACCCAGACCTTTTCCCATCACAACATACCATTTCCTTCTGAGACAGTTGAGTGTGTGGCCCCAACAAAATCCCAGGTGGAGTGCCCCAACACCAGGAAGAGTGCTATCCCATTTGAGGCAAATTGTAAATCAAACTGGGGTGGGCAAACAGGGTTGTGCATATCCGCCAACTGTCCCAAATGGAAAGAGACAGTCCTAAATAATCTTCTCTCATTCTGTTTTTCAGCTGTTTTCAAATTGTCCCAGTTACTCTCTCTCCCTCCCATGTTCCCCCTTCCCTCAGCTAACTTCAAATGCTACAAACTGTGTTCAATATATAAAAGTAGTTTTCACACAGTAAGAGGAGAGGAGGGGTGGAATCTCACCTTCCCAGTAGACTCAGAAAAAAGCAAACTACTGTAGCTTTCTAGCTTTTGGGGTTTCCCCAATAAAAACTTCTGCCATCTGAATCACAATCTGATGTTGCTTGGTCCCATGTGCCCTGGCTCTCATCTATGAAATGTTGGAGAATATGGACATGCAGAAGGTTCTGACGATTTTGTGTTGCAAAGTATGAACGTTGTCATGTTAACAGAAGACTAGATGATGAGAACTGACATGACCAAAGTGGAACCACTAAGAAAACAGCCCAGCAACAGGCTGTAAGGAGCTGGCCCATTTCAGAATGGGAAGGACTACAGAAGCTAAATTTTGACTCCTCTGGAGTTCCAGCCATGTTGTCACAGCCACCATTTTGGACACTTGGAAGTTGTTCACTTCTGTTACCCCTGGGAATATTTGGGGAAGATGATTGAGATGGGATATTTATAGACATTTTTAAGCACTCTAATTGAAAAAGGAAGGTGTTGGGGGACTTGAGGGAAGTGCTAGGAGCTTGGATGTGTCAGTGCAGGTCCCCAGGGCCACACTGGACCTCTGCATGATTCCCACCACTTCTGGAATGGGTACAGTTCTAGGTATCCCCAAGACTTACTCTGGTACAAAACACTACACTCATTACTAGTATGCAATAATGTTGCCCCAAAATGTGCATGACTTGTGGGTCCACCCATGATGCCAATACCTCCATTCAAAGATGGGGAATTATTAACTCAGATTAGGAGGCCTATGAGAACAGAGGTAATGTAGAGAGATCTTCCACCAATGTTTATGGGATCTCTGCAAGGAGAAACCAGCCAAAGATGAAAAAGTAAATTAAAATATGTTTTATTTGGGGAATTAGCAATCACACGCAAGTAGCAAGCACTCACACAATCACACAAGGCTAGCTGAAGGAAAAGGGAGGAAAACTGTTGATAGCGATATTTACCAATCTGGAAAGCAGCAAAGAAGCAGCAATATGGCTTAGACATGCACCTAAGGACAGTGCTTATTCAGGAATCAGAGTGACAGCATGGCAACCAGCAAGTAAGATATTGCATCTGATGGTTCAAAACTGGGGGTTCTTATACCTAATTTCTACCTGGAGGGCATAGTGTGAATGGCTCTCTGGCTGAGTAAACAATGGAATTGCAACAAATATAATGAGGTCTAGAATGGGTTGATGGTCTTAATGTTAGGTGACAAAAGACCTAACGGACGTTGTGATAACTATAATAGTTAGAAAGGTGTAGTAGCTGTGGATTAAGAGGGGGAGAAACAGAAGATTTATAAGAGGGCATTAGAGAAAGTGTACTAGATATTAACAACAGTAAATATATATATATATATATATATATATATATATATATATATATATAAATAAATAAAGTAAAGTAGGTAAGAAACTTTTTTGGTTTTAAGAATTTAAATGTACAACAATATAATCTAGACATACAACAATAAAAAGATAATACATAAATTGCAGGTTTGGTGGAAACACTGGAAAGCAGCTGAGACTTGAAGAAAGTGCAGAAAAAAGGATAGTAGGTAGGGGAAAGGGGGAGGGGGGAAGAGTGAATTGGGAGAGAAGTAATATCGATTCAAACATTAAAGGGGGAGAGGGATATGGGAGGGAAAGAGACAGAGGTTTTAAAATATATGTTCGAAAAGATTTAAATGTCAATAATTGCAGTAACTATATGTAGAAATGCACGTAGGAAACCGTATATTATTAATAAAGAAATTAATTGTGTAAACAATGTATTAATGAGACACATGAGATTTATGTTTGGAATTATATTTTAATAAAAATTATTGTAAAAAAATAGGTGTGAGGACAATGGGGAGATTCACAGGTCAGTGGGAAGAAGGCTGAAACAATCAGTGGTTTGGTGGGAACTTCCTCGTCACTACTGTCTGAAAGCAGAGTCATTACACCTTAGCTTAAGCCTATTATTTCTGGAGTTACCTGGTGATTTCCTAACTATGACCTGGCTATGCCTGGAGGGGATCTCTGACGTACTTTGCAGTGTACACGTTCAGCCAACGTCTTCCCCTTGTCCAGCTTGGCCTTACAGTCACATCAGGGTACATTTCATATCATGGCCAATTAATATATCTCGCCAGTTAAATCATATTCCACCAATTAAACCATGTCAAAATGTGCATGGCATGGTAACAATAAGCTTTATTGTGGTAAGTGGTATACAGCAGGAAAACATTCTAGCCCTTTATCTAATGGCATCAAGACTCCCTTCACAGCCTATGACAGAAATGAGTCTCTAAACAATTAATTCTACCCAGACTAACCCATGGACAGCAATCCAGATCTATATGTCTGGCTTAATAGGATCCCGGGCTAGAATTTTTAGGTCTGCTGTAGAGACCCTCCTCTGTCCCTCATCAGTCCAAGCAACTGCTTGGTAAGGACATGGAGATGACTTTTTCTGCTGTGGCACCCCAATTATGGAAGATGAAGGAGCACTGGCATTGACATTGCTGCTATAAGCACCAAATAAAAACATGACTGTGAAAGTTTTTCAGGCCCAACTGATTTTACAAAAACCTTCCCACACATATGGTTTTAATTCATTTTAAACTATTTTAGCCCTTGTAATCTGTCTTTTAATTTGTTAATTGCTTATGAATTTTTTATTTTAAATGTTTAAAAATTATTTATATTATTTAAAATTGGTTAGATTGCTTTTATTGGATGCCACTCTGAGACCTTTGGCTAAAGGGTGGCCTGTAAATAGATAAATAAATAAAGTGCAACTCTCAGGTGATGCCGAAGGAAGATGGATTCCCAAAGGTAATACACTGCAGAGACAAAGAAAAGTAAAATGCAGAGGCATGGCCCATCTCCCATCCTAAAGCTATGAGATGTGTGCATGCAGATTAGTAACCCCTCCACTCTATTTCCGCCTTGGACCACCAAGCTAAAAGAAAAAGCCTGGCAAAGCTACTAAATACAATTTAACACTTTCTATGGTACTGGACAGATACCAATGTTTGCCCATGACTCTAGCAAGGACTCCAGGACCCATTTGCCTCTTTCATAAAGATACTTTTCTTCTGCCTTCCAGCTACCACTGCTCTGGTCACACAGATGGAAAGGCAGCAGACAGACACACCTTCCCCTGGCTATTGCTTCTGTAGCTATCTGCTGATGCTGGCTATCAGTCACAGTTCTTTTCCTTTCCTTCTCAGCTGAGCAGAGCAACTGGTGGGTGAGCATGTTACTCCAGTTATGCCATGTCTTGTGAGAGCACTAGATATCATTTTGATATCAAACAATTCGGCCTTTACTTGACCTTTCTCTGCCACCCCACTCCACGTGTTTGCAAGGGTCCTCCGAACAAGCACGTATTTGGCGCGGCCGTTAATGGTTTTACATTCCAGACCCCATTGAGGCAGGCAACCCAAGCCTCTTTTGTTGCTTCAGGGAACACCTCTTTGCAAACAGGCATTGCTCAGTGCAATCCTCATACAAAGATGGTCAGCCGAGAGCCGAGCCATTCCGTTCAGTCGAGACATTTACATACCGGCCAAATTATTGTCATCCAGTGTTAAGCTCATCATGCAAACTTGACCTTTTCCGACTCCTTTGTCCAGCTCCAAATTTCCTTTGTTCTCACCAAGCATGGCATAGCCTGTAGGCACTATCCATCCTATAAAAACCCCTCGTTTCCAAACGGTCTTCGGACTACTTTGGACTTCCATCCCGCCTTGCTGCTGGTTGTCTAAGGAAACTCCCCTCATATAGCCATGCTGAGCTTTCTCTCCCGGAACCCCGCTTCGCTCCAGGACGAGACCAGGTGTCGTATTACCCACTCCCTTGAAACTCTCCATTTCTATTTCTAAGTTAGTTAGTATTTGTCATGTCTTTCATGTTGCTTTTTCTTAATAAAAATCATTATTTGTTACTTTAAGGCTTGTCTAACTGCTCTCTGACCCGACGCTGTATACATTGGGCAAAATATCCTAGCTGCCATTACCCTGCCTCTCGTTTAGCTTAAGAGAGTGCTTGAGCTTAATTTCCCCCAACCTGTGCTTTTATTTGTTAATTTGGGTGCCCCTCCTGGGATCCACAACACACAGGGTAAAAAGCAGACAAAGGCAGCTACGAATCCAGGGCCTGTCATGTCACGGGAGGGTACACCAAAGCATCAGCTTTGTGCTGGCACCACTGCCTAAGAAGGCATTTTATCATCTGACCACTACGGCAGAGTCCAGTTGGGAGGAAGCAACAAGACAAGGTATCTCTTGCTTTTCTCCTTCAACTGTCAGCCAGCAGCAGAACTATTCCTGAATGGTTTCATCCAGCAGGGCACTAATGTGTACATAAGAACTGAACTGAATTTTACCCCTCTTTCATCACCATCCCAGTTTCTTTTTATGTTGTATCTGGAATGAAGACTGTAAACTTGCCATATGACGTATCTTTTAAGCCTCCCTGGGAAACCTTTTGGCTAAAGTGTAGGTTACAAATGTTATAAATAAACAAATAACCATTGAAGTTGTCAGCTGGAGGGGAGAAGAAAATGGGGTTGATGGGGAGAGTTGAATCTCTGACAGTTTACAGAAACCTGGAGCCAAGCAGGTGGAACACTGTTGTTATTCCTAGTGTTCATTTAACTATATCCCACTTTTCCCCTAGTTTGGCACTCAAGGCACCTTGTAACAGTTACAGCAAATACAGATAGAAGGTAACAGCGCATAAAAGTTAAGAAGCGATTGAACCATCATAACATTAAAAGCATTTAAAACTAATTAGAATAACAAGAAATAGAAGTTCGGCACTTCTGTTTCCCCTGAAAAATCAGTTCTTAGGGGCACACCAGAACAAAAAGGTTTTACTGGCTTGTAGAAAGATAGGAAGAGAGGGGCCATCTAGCCTCCCTGGGAAGGGAGTTCCAGAGCCTGGGGGCAGCCACTGAGAAGGCCATCCCCTCAGTTCCCACCAAATGTACCTGTGAGGGTGGTGGGACAGGCAGTAGGGCCTCCCCAGAAGATCTCAAAATATAGGCAACCTTGTACAAGGATTATGATCCTTCAAATAACTTGAACCTGAACCATACAGGGCTTTATCACCAGCTCTTTGAATTCTGTCTGGAAAGAGACAGGCAGGCAGTAGAGCTGTTGCAACAGAGGCTCTGTTCCCTCTAGGCTGAAAGTAGGAGTAGTGACACTCTTCTCGCCCTGCTGTATTTCCCTATTTTCCAGAAATATCTACTTCTCCATTTTTCATAATAGTTCCTTTCCTGCATCTCTTTTTGTCACCGAATATCCACAACAGAGCACAAAGGGAAAGCATGAACCAGCACTTGAACCATGTCATATTCCTCCTCCATCATTTAGTGAGACTATGTTCCCTATTGCTGTAAAAGTAACTGAAGTTTTACATTGTAAAAGAAGGAATGCTATCCCTTATTAAGTTACAAGAAACGGAATTAATTAAAGGTTTTAATTATTAGACACTAGTTTCTCCCAGGCTCTGGCTCATACAAAAACACCATTGTAGCATCTGTAAGAAAGATCAAATCATAACCCTAGAGTTTATTTTCTGTTTCATTTGATGTACAGATATAATAGACAACTCATTTCTTTTTATTTGAGAAATTAGTCCACTGAGTAGGGGAAATCAGAGAGAAGGTGCTCTGAGCCCTTTGAAATACAAATAACCATAGCGGGAAAACAATAATATCTATTGCAAGTAGAGAGGCAACCAGTTCACTGGTGTTACATCCACTACAGTGTCATAGGAAAATGGAATTAATTACAAGTAATTAATTTTGTACGTAGCTACATCCAAGCTCTGGTCTTGCGCATCCAATCTTTGCCCCTCTACCCTGCAAAAAATTTAGAGGTGGCTTGGCAAAGCCTGTTTACAAGCCTGCTTCTTCATCATGTCACTTGGCTGTGGATGAACAGCCAGTTTCACCATAGCCATGGATATATTCATGGTATTCAAAACTGGAAGCTTATCTCACCTATAGACTCCTCCACAAAGTGCTAACCTGCAGTTTAGGTTAGAGCTACTCAAAAATTCATGGGGAAAAAACAAAACAAGTAGTCTCTTCCTCCCATTTTTCCATGGACATAATGGCAGGGAAATACTCACAAGGAATCTATGAAAGCTGGTGGCTCCCATGTCAGTAGGGTGGTAAATCCACTTTGAGTTTCAGACCATCCTGCAAAGAAGGTATCCAAAGTGCTGAGCTCTATCCCCAAAATAAATCCAGCACTTTGGATAGCTCCCTTCTATGTATTTTTCAGAAAGGGTTGACCCTTTGAAAGTTCCACCCAAAACCCAGAACGCTGATGGAAATGTAATAAATGGGAGGAGACCATCTTTACTGAGAATCAACTCATAGGATCACCAGGTAGTTAGCTAACTGAGTCAGACCATTGACTTGTCTAGCGTCCTACTGTGAACTCTGATTATCAACAATGGTTCCCCAGAATTTCATGCAGGTTTCTTTTCTAGCCCTGCCTGGTGATGTTGAGCACTTAACTTTGGACCTCCTACATCCAAAGCATGTGCTTTACCACTGAACTACAGAATCTCCCCAGCACACCATCCAGTATCCCCTGTAGGTTTCCATCCAAGCACTAACCAAGTCTAAACTTGCTTAGCTTTCAAAATCAGAGGTGACTTGGTGCATTCAGGGTGGCACATCATTGCCCGCATGGTTTGGGATATCTGCTATTTCTCTGAAATACCTGACACGCCTTGCAGATCTGCAAATTCGAAGCAGTTAGGCTCATATAAGTATACAAAAGCTGGAATCCTGCTGGTGTCTTAATGTATGTGGGACAGAATCCTATTGACACTTTATGCATGTGTGAGTCCCCCTATGGAAGTGGTTGGACATTTTCATCCAATGCAGAACAGATGCATTTAGCTCAAGGGTGCAGAAATGGAGTAGCATTTGAGGTGTCATTGCACAGAGATTCACAATGTGCATGGAGGGACACTGCACATAATTATGCATGTACCTTTGGTTGCACATTCACTTGCACATTTACTATCTTGGTTCAGTTGGAGAATGTTACCATTCAACACAAGGGTAGTGTAGCGGAATTAATGTGTAACTCTGCACGCAAAGGTTTATACTATGCCGCCACAGTGTGAGATTTCAGCTAAAGCATATGATTATCATTAACAGTGTTGTCAGTACTGCTGTACCCAGCTCTCTCTTCCTGACTACAGTCTCTTGGGAAATTCTTCCCCACTGTACATTCTCCCCTCCCATGCTAACTACAGCATGTGTGTGAGGGTGACTTTCACAGAGACCTCAGCTGGAGAGGAAAAGCTGAAAATTCCCTTCCATTCACATTGTGATCTTGGTAACTCGTGTATGTGTGTGTGTGTGTCTGTATGTATGCATGCTAGGGTGAATTTCACAGAGACTGCTGCTGGAGAGGGAAAGCTGAAAATTCTCTTCCATTTGTGTTGTGATCTTGGTTAACTATCATCTTTCTCTCTCCTCCTCCCTCCCCAAGCCTGGCATTTAATTATTAAAAACACACGACGTGATTCCCACTCACGTCACTGATGTCACACTGAGTGTAGCCCTGATGCATCTTCTTTGGTGCTCTGGGACACAGAATCGTCACATGGCGATACAGCTGAAGAATGAGTAGCAGTGGCTGCCCTGGAAACCACTTGATGAAGACACTCAGAGCTGTTGCTCTTCACAGTCACGTTTCCTTCCCTCTTGGGAGCTGCACACAATATCCACGGATTGTGTTTACAGGGAATGAAATGGGTGGGGGTAGGCTGGTTTCCCAAAGAGAGGAGGAAGCCTTAATTTTAATGCATCAAAGAAACCAAAGAACAGATGGTTCTCTAATGCAGGGCTTCTGGCTTTTATTTATTGGCCCAGTATCCTCAGGCAAGACAAAGGCAGAATGTCTATGTGCAACAGCTGCATTCTGACATCATGCTTGTGACCTCTATGGGGCTTCTCTTCCAAGGGACTTCTCTGCCCATCTCACTGGAGGTGAGCACCTTTGGGACATTCAGACAGTGCCTAGCTAGTAGAAAACAGCTTACACTGGGACATCAACATATGGCTGCAGTTCTGGAGCCTCCAGCTGCACCCGTTCCTGGATAAGTCAGATTTGGCCATAGTAATACATACCTTGGTTACATCCTGTTTGCATCATTGTAATGCATGCTACATGGCACTGACTTTGAATTCTAATGCTCCGGTCTCAGCAACGTTTTGGTAAAGTTGTTGTGTTGCTTGCTTCCCTCAAATACATACTTCTGTTTTGAAACTCTGGGCAGAATTATTCAATGCAAACTAGCCAAGGCATGACAACTCTAAGGCTTGTTCAAGGCTTTGCAGGAGTTATCTAAGGAAGCTTACAGTCTCTTCCAACTCAATGATTCAATGATTCTACAATGATTTTCGACAACCACAATCTGAAAATATCTCCCTCCCTCCCACTCACTCTTCGCTTAATCCATTCCATGGCACATGGATGACAACACCCATGCACCCTGCTCTGGATCCTGCCACCCACACTTTGTTTGCCTGTCTGCCTGTCCTTCTGCCAACACCGCCCCAGAAAACAGCTCTGGCATTACCACAAGTATCTCTCTAGCATTACAGGGACCACAGAGAGTAATCTGAGAGAGTAATTTGAATCCACTGATCCTCATTCTAGTTTCTGGAGCAGCAGATAACAAGCTCGCTTCATCTTCTACATTCAAGTATTTAGACATGGCTATCATACTATGGTTTGGTACTGTCTGGAGGTTCAGGTGTCCACAGGGGATCTTGGATGTATCCCTAACAGTTAAGGGGGGACTACTGTATTCCTAGATAGCAGAGAGTTGTAGATGTCCCTTGTAGTCGCTTTCAGCTCTATGACTCTATGAGGTAAACCCTATCTTCAAAATAGGTTCAACATCTGGAATAGTTTCTTCAATGGCTGGAGTAAATTAGAGCCAGAACAGATTAAAGACTCCCCTCACACAGATGTTTCCAGCAGGCCCTGGAAAGAATCCATGTGGGATAGGTGCAGGATAAAGTTTTCACGAGAGAACCAGTGTCGTGTAGTGGTTTGAGTCCTGGACTACAGACTCTGGAAATGAGGGTTTTGCTCTCTGCTCAGCCATGGAAACCCAGTGGGTGACCTTGGATGCATCACACACACTCAGCCCCAGAAAACTCAGAAAACAACAAGAAGAAGAACAACAACAAAGTTTCACTTGGCAGTAAACCACAAAACAATGCTCTATTTTATTGTGTGGAACATGTTGTTGACGTTTCCTTTTTTAAAACAAAAAATATGCTTGTATTAAAATAACTCTCTTAATCTGTTTAAATGTAGATGGTTAGATATGGGTCACAGAAAAGCAGGAATCAAATAATGAGACCTCATTCAGTAAACATTAAGCACACTATCACACAGCAAACCACAGTGTTCAAACATTGGAGAATTACTTTAAAATGTTTGTCTAATCTGCTTAATAGAAGACAGCCAAGCAATAGTGCTCCAGGCATGCAAATTTGCTAGCATAGCATGAGAGGCAAAGCAATCCACTAGGCTGCTGCTAATGTCGGGGCCACTAGGGATGTATGGAGGCTGATTTATTCTTTGCGGCTATTTCCTGCTGCTTCACAGGCTGGAAATTTGGGATACTTAGCCAGAGGTACCTGGCCACAAAAGACAAATATGTAATTTATGCAATTGCATGGGAATTTGGCTTCATTGCACATTACTGCTCACTGGGTACTGGTTCGTTTCCAAGCGCAATTCAAAGTGCTGGTTATGATCTTGTTGTCAGGTCCCTTCAAATCATTCCCAACTTATGGAGTCCTAAGGTTAACCTATTATGGGGTTTTCTAGGGCTGACAATGTGTACCTAGGTCACTCAATGGGTTTCCATGGCCAAGTAAGAATTGAACTTTGGTCTCTAGGGTTGCAATCCAATGTTCAAACCACTACACCATACTGGCTTTGGTTATGATCTATAGAGCCCTATATGGCTTAGGTCCAGACCATCTGCAGGTCAGTATCTCTCCATATTAGCCTTCCCATGTTTTACAATCTCTGAGGAAAAACTTCACTTGGACCCACTAAACTTCAGAGGTAGTTATCACAGGATAACAAGAAGCTGTTTTAACAAGGAAGTTGATTTAATTGGACTGATTGTACCTTGAAAGCTCAGAAAGGAGTTGCTATCCATAGGATAACAGTTATCCAAAGTGCTGAACGAGAGGCTAGGATTTAGCATCTTGGCTAGGCTTAGTTCAGACTAAGTTCTGGAACAGACATCTGCCTCACTGAAGTGAAAGCCACCAGCCACCAGCAATCTAGAATTGGTTGAATTTTACCATACAGGTGAGATATTGAATTTAAAGCAGTTCTTATCAAGAACACGCTACACAGATGACGCAAGTGGGGGTATATCTCCATAAGCAACTTCATTTCACTGCAGCTATTAGCATTCAGATTCTGTTCAGAGACAGCATCCCAAAATACCAGATACTTCAATTTGCCCAATGCAAATCTTACATGTCTCTCTTCACAATTGAGCAATGTGGCATTTCTTCCAACAGATCTCTCACACTGAATACTTCTCACCTTTTTAATCAAAATATGCTAATGCACCTGTGGAAGGAAGAACTGGCCTAAATAAAGGCTCCCACCTCAATCAATTTGTCTGTCTCAAGAGTGCAATGGGACACTTGGTGCATATACCCTTCCTCATTAGCACATGAAAAAAACAGAGAAATCTCACACTGAAGGATGCTTCTAGATTGTACATGAATTCCTCTCTCATACAAGGCATGTGTCACCGTGATGAGACTTAACTTCTCAAGCAAGTGGTACAGCGGGCACACTAGTTTTAACTGTGTAAATGCACTCCAGGCCATTGCTGAAACCTGGGCATCCAGACTCATATCTGAGTCCAGAAACATACACAAGCTAGGAATCTGAGATTTCAGGGGGAGCGTAACCCCATCCAGCAGAGGTTAAATCCCTATTCCTCGATCAGCCCTCCAACTGTCCAGAAGCACCCCTGTCTTGTCTGGATTAAATTTCAATTTATTCACCTTCATCCAGTCCATTACTCACAGGAGACATTGGTTTAGTACAGAAATAGCCTCTTTGGAATCAGATGGAAAGGAAATAGAGTTGTGTGTTATCAACACACTGATGACACCGAACCCCAGAACTCCAGATGACCTCTCATAGTGGCTTCATCTAGATGCTAAATAGCATCAGGGACAAGATTGAACCCTGAGGGACTCCACAGGCCAATGGCCAAGGAGTTGAGAAGGAATCCCCTACCACTATTCTCTTAGAACACCCCTCCAAGAAAGAATGGAGCCACTGTGGACCAGTACCTCCAAGCCCCATCCCAGCAAGATGACTCAGAAGGATATCATAGTTGATAGTGTTGAAAGCCACTGAGAGGTCCAGCAGAACCAACAGAGACAATCCCCCACAAGCCAGTCTCCTGCATAGGTCATCTACCAACACCACCAAAGCTATCTCTGTCCCATAGCCAGGCCTGAAGCTAGACTGAAATTGAATGCCTGGAGCTGGGAGTCCACCATACACTCCAATATCTTGCCCAAAAAGAGGATATTGGAGACTGGGCAATAATTCTCCAATATGGTGAGATCCAGCGAGGATGTTTTTCAGTAATGTTTTTAACAATTTTCCCTCTTCATGGAACAACGGAGACTTAATAATAACAAACCACTCATGGGAATAATTAGAAATAGTCAATCATTTTATATTTAAAAAGTAAACATAAAGCTCATAGCATAACTTGTTGTTAAGAAATTTTGAAGTTTATCGGGGCATCTCCAATTACACTATGCATGTTAAATCTATTAAATTAAATACAGCAAAACAGAACAATGTATTTCTTTGATCTACTCAAATCATTTATCTGCTGCTACTTGACCTCCTCATGGCATTTTAGAGAAAGAAAACAAACCAAATAAAGAGTATTAAATTACAAGTACTAGAGGTCAAACAAAACAAGCCAAGAAAAGTGAGGCACAAGCTGATCAGAATGAAGAATAACTCAGAATCCTGGTAAAAAAGGTGAACACTACAGCATCTACTAAAAATCCATTTCATAGAAGTACTCAGAAATTTAAAGGCATGTGATTCAGCCACTGGTTTTGCTGGTACATGCCTTCAAGTTAACTCCAACTTATGAGGACCCTATCATAGGTTTTTCTTGGCAAGATTTATTCTAAGAAGGTTTGCCACTGCCTTCCTCTAAATATAGCCTATAGCATCTGGTATTCCCCAGCAGTCTCCCTTCCAAGTACTAAACAGGCCTGACCCTGCAGAGCTTCCAAGATCAGATGGGATCTGGTGAAAGCCCTATACTCAGAGGGGCAGAGAGAGAGTAAGAGAAGTCTTACTCACAACAAAGGGCAGAGCCTTTTTGATGTCTTGTGCATACTTAAGATTTCCTACAGAAACAGTAGGATGTATTTCTCCATGCAGAACACTTGGAGTTAGTTCATGACTACAAATGTGGAGTAATGCATGTGGTACAATTTTGCATGAAAGTGCATTGTACAAAGATTGCATCACATTTGTTGTGTAGATATGCAGATATACTGATTGACTGTTTGATTTAATAACCACTTTGTTCTTGATATGGGACCTAACTTGGTTGTGGATGTCTATATGATCGTCATTCATTGTACATTGATGGTCTTGGTTCAGTTGCACAACACTACCATACTATACTAGGGCTACATAGCACAATGAAAGCATAACTCCACATGCAGAGATTTTCATTACACAATCTTCATGCAGGATCTTGGACAAAATGTTCAGTGTGGGATTCTGCTGTTCAACATTCCAGTCATCCTATTCTCTCTTCCTGGGTTATTATTCTTGTAACGCTCAGCATTTGGTCACCACTGAAGAAGCCCAGTCCACGCTGGACTGCATTTTGGCAGAAGGTAGAGTCCAGAAAGCCTTGCAAAATCTTTCAAACTTTGAGGCCAGATGCAAAAAACTTGTCAGTTTTGCTTTCTACCATATCTGAAACATCTTTATCACAAGTTGTTTCTAGTGAATTTATGGAGAAATTGGTGATTTGGGTTCCAAAAGTGAACAAACTGAAACAATTAACAGTTCAGCCTGGCCAAATTCAAGTGGTACAGGAAGCCTCTGCCTTTTGACAACTCAAGCCATTTCCACACGGGGCGAGGGAATCACCCCATGTTGCTACTCACTGGACTTTTGGGCTCCCCAGTCTGGTCCACGCTTCCCCGGAGCAGTGCGTGGCCACCGCTCCGCACTGCTCCAGGGATGAAAATGGTGGCTTCTGGTTGGTCGAGGGTCTTGACCAACTGCTGAAGCTCACCAGCCTAAAGCCCGCCCCCAGCAGATCGCAGGCTCGCACCAATGTGAGCCTGCGAATCTGCATAAGGGAGCAGGCTCGCAGTGCCGCACTCCATGCCTTTGAAAGACTGTTTTTAGCAGTCTTTCAAAAGCACGCTGGACAACCATTTGGGGTCGTTCTGGAGCAGGCTGGGGCGCAGATCTACGTTAAGTAGGTCTGACCCTGTCCGCTCCCAGGCACAGACGTCCTCCCTGGAGGATGCTTTGCCCCGTGTTAAAAACCCCGTGTGGAAATGGCCTCAGTCTCTCAGTGCTTTCAAATTAAGGGCTAGTTTCATTAATTCAATGGAGGATCCACACTTTCATCAGTTCTTCTTGCCTACAGAGGCTTGCTTGGAGCCACCTGCACGTGTGTGCTGCTTGCAAAGCAAGCTGAGAGGGTAAAAAATGGTGCCAAGTCATCTGAGAGACTTTGCAAGCACCCTGTTCACAGTCATTCCCAAATGAGCCTCCTTAAGTTCTTTATGCTCGCTACAGTACAGTACAGTACAGTACAGTACAGAACAGTACATGGGTTTGGCTTTTCAACCAATTCTATTTTCTGACAGTGCTCCAGTCTCTAGCCTGTCAGATAAATAGGGGAAGCCTGTGCATCTCTTCCCACCCAGGATCATGTTAACATGGGCCCTTTCCGCACCAGGCAATTAGAACGGGGAAGTGCATCCTCTCACCGAGGTCGTCTGCACCTTGGAGCGGACTAGGAGCGGACTACTTACTGGAGATCTGCATCTCAGTCTGCTCCAAAACGACCCCAAGTGGTTCTCCAGCGTGTTTTCTAAAGACCGCAAAAAACAAGTTTTTATTTTCCTGGAACGCACCATTGCGTTCCTGCTCCCTTGTGCAGATTCGCAGGCTCGCACCAATGCCAGCCTGCAATCTGCGGAGGGCAGGCTTTAGGCATGGCGAGCTTCAGCGGTTGATCGGGACCCATGACCAACTGGAAGCCGCCATTTTGGAAGCCATAAGCTGCTATTTTAGAAGCTGGAAGCCGGAGCAGTGCGGATCTACAGACCTCGCACTGCTCCGATTCACCCTGGACCAAAGAGGAGCCCTGCAGAAGGGCTTCAGGGACAGTCCACGTTGCTTCGGATCCCAGAAGAAGCGGTAGGTAATGGCACGGAGCGATTCCCTCGCCTCGTGCGGAAAGGGCCATGGCCTGCAAGATAGCTGTAACAAACAGGAGCCCACAACGCTAAACCAATTCTACAAACATAAGCTGAGTATTCAAAAACAGATTTAGAAGAGTAAACTACTCAAACCCTGAATGAGGAAATCCGTCAGTTTTGCTCTTTCTCTTTTCATCATTTTTTTTAAAAAAAGCTTAAGTTCTTTCTATCAAAACTGATCAAGTAATTTTTACAAATGCTAGGAAGTTCTTCTCAGAAATGAAAGAAACAAATATCTCATTCATCCTTGCCTTGAGATCCCCTTAAGCTTGCTGGTATTTCAAAAGCCTGGAGAAGTTCCTCTCCCAGACCAGAACTCTCAGAATTCCCCAGCTAGTATGGTGTCTGGGGGATTCTATCACATGTAGTGCAGAAATACACTTTTTCAAGCAATGCTTATTTCCTAATATAAGTAAAGCCAATCAGTAAAAGTAAAGCCAATCTGGAAGATCAAACAGAAAGGATATATATGGGAAGTTGCATTCTATGCTTTGCTCAAATGCATAAGAACATAATACAGTCATCTATCCACATTCACTAGGGTTAGGGATACAGGACCCCTGTGAAAGTGGAAAAACCGTGAATAACTCTAGGTCCTCCCAAACCATATTTAACACACAAAAAAAGTGTGATCACCATAATCAACCCACCATGGATTCCTCTGAGGCATCAGGGTTTCGTCACAAGGCAGAAGTGGGTGGCTGGGGCTTACTGCCACCTCCACTGCTGCCCCACACCATTTTTAATAGGGACTTACAAGCCTTGTTCACAGTTTCTCAGTCTCATGAGGCTTGCAGTCATTATTAAAAACGGCCTAGATAGGCAGCAGAGGGGACAATCTGTGAATAATCAAAAATCAAACCCACAATTGTGGAGGGCTGGTTGTATTGACTATAATTAATTTCAAAGGAGTTAACAAGAATCCACCACATCAAGCGGACATCTAAACTTCTCTTCCATAACTGTACGACAACTTCCTTTTCTAACTACTATAAAAGAACAAGGAAATGGAACTGCGGTGGGTTCTATCTAGCCAAAGCAATGAAGCATTTTAGTGTTGAAATTAATGTGAACGTAAACGGATCCTCTCCAAATGTGTGAAGATGTTATTTTAAGCACTTTATTCTGTCTAGGGTTTTCTGGATGAGTAAAGGGGAGTAGTAAAAAAAAAATGCAAATTAAAACCAATAATTTATCATCATTGTACAAGAATCTATAGAAAAGCTGTTTTCCAGCATAAGTTATTCATGGCTATTAAAAACTGTGTTTCTATGAATACTGAGATACAGATATAGACGTAGGTCCTGCCTGGACTAAAGGCTTACCTTCCGTGCAGGAATAATCAAACAATGAAGAAGTTGCTTTTTATTACAGTTCTAACCATTCTTAGGCTGAAAACTGTACCCCCCTACAGTAAGACCAAATACCTTCAATTTCTTCTGAAGTTCCTCTCAGTTCCACTTCCCATCACCATTTTGAGAGGGACCATAGAGGAAAACAGGTATTTCAGAGTTGTACCGGATGCTGGGATCTTGTGGAATAAGTAGGTGCATTTGCATGTGTTTTATGTGCTTTCTACATGGTTTGGGAGCAACATTTGCACAAAAATCATGGTCATTTAAAAAAAAACAATTGGGGCTGACTGGAAGTACATTGATATGACAGCTTCAGGGGCCACAAAGGTGGGATTCAGGGGCCACATGAGGCCCATGGATTGCATTATGCCCATTCCTGAATTACACCATAGTGAAATCTTATTCTACATGCACATTACATCAAAGGTGATTTTCCCCTTCATGCATGTCCTGGATACTGGGAAGGGCTGGGCAAGCTGTCACTCCATGATGCATTCATGTGAACTTTCCTAATCCGTCTTCCCAAGATGCTGATTTAATGATTACACAGCTTGAATTCATCTTGTCAGATTTAATATCACAAAAATTGAATTAGAACATTGTGAGTTGTAACTTGGATACAGAGTCTCATGTCTTTTCCAAAATCTAATCATGTCCTGTTACAGAGGCAAACTTGATTTTATGACAGGGAAAAAACAAGAAAAGAAAAAAACCTTTTGACTTTCCATCAAAGCAGGCATCTAACATAAAGTTGAGAGAGGAGAGGGAAGAACAGAAGACAGCTTTGGGCATGGGACACTTATTGCTATAGTCTTACCTGCCCACAGATTCTCAATGTAGCTTCCGTCACAACTACAGGCACACTTCAGTTAACAAAGCCCATTTCTGCACTAGACTGCTATAGCGCTATTATTCCCCTTTCAACATCCCATGGAATCCTGGGGTTTGCAGTTTAGGGAGGGGCCTCAAAGGCAAAGATAAAAGAAAAGACAAAAAGCAAATGTAGCCCAGTTGGTCAGTCCAAGGCAAATTCCAAGATTATATTGTGGTCATATTTTCCCATATCCACAGTTATGGAATGACTGCACCAGTCTGTTGAGGATCACACTACCTTAGAATTATAGAATCATAGATTCATAACGTTGGAAGAGACCACCAAAGCCATCCAGTCCAACCCTTTGCAATGCAGGAATACACCATCAAAGCACTCCTGACAGATGACCATCCAACCTCTGTTTAAAAACCTCCAAAGTGGGAGACACCACCACACTCTGAGGCAGTGTATTCCACTGTCAAACAGCTCTTACCATCAAGAAGTTCTTCCTAATGTTTAAGTGGAAGCTTTTTTCTTATAATTTGAACCAGTTGGTCAATGTCCCAGTCTCTGGAGCAGTAGAAAACAAGCTTGTTCCATCCTCCATATGACAATTCTTCAAATATTGAAACATGGCTATCATGTCACCCCTTAACTTTCTCTTCTCCAGGCTAAACATACCCGGATCTCTAAGTCATTCCTCATAGGGCATGGTTTCCAGGCCTTTTACTATTTTGGTCACCCTTCCTTAGATAGAAATGTATCCATCATTGTATTAAATACTCACTGGATATTAGTTCCAATTTTTTCATCACCTTCTACACCCAGCTAGTTCAGCAGCTACAAAATGAATATTGTCAAATGTTAAATAACTTTTCTCACAGCTGAGAAGTAGGCTTTGACTTTGTACTAGATCAAAGCTGATATTCTGTTACAAAACAGCATACAAGCTTTTGGGATCTTGCCCTGCATTCTTTCATGCTTCAAGATTAGTGCCACATGGTGTTTGTTGATACAACCTAATATAGACTTTGGCTTTTTATCACAGAAAAAAGAAAGACTGAAATATCTTGCAACATTTTCTAGGAAAAGAGTAGAAATGACATAATATGTGTGGGCATCACAAAGTATTAAATTGCATACGGTTGTTAACCATGGAGAGTTACACTGTGTTTTAATAACTACAAATATACTTCTGTACCTATTGCTCCAGAAAGGAAGGTTACAAACCTTTTTTCTTTGAGGAACCTTTTCTGCAACAATTCTAGTGCCACATAAACTCTGCACATTGCATAGAATAGTGAAGAATATATTAAGTTCTGTGAGAGCCAATGTGAGGTAGTGCTTTGAGCATTGAACAACAACTCTGGAGACCAGGGTTCAAATTGCTGCTTGGCCATAGAAACCCTGGGTGACCTAGGGAAGGTCACACTCTCTCAGCCTCAGAGGAAGCAAAGGCAAAACCCCTGTGAATAATTCTTTCCAAGAAAACCCCAGGATAGGTTCACCTTAGGGTGGTCATAAGTCAGAAATGACAGGACTTGACAACAAAGTTAGATATACTTGCACAAACAGAATTGTTCACAGTTGTGAAGCCAAATCAAGGCTTCTGCCACCCCTGCATGAACTGAGGATGTAATGAAGACAGCAAAGTGTAGTCAGTGGCGGAGCTTGGAGTCTGTGGAGTTGGGGGCGGGTGGGGCTATGGCATGAGAGGCTGTGTGTGGGGCATGGCCAGGGCACGCAGGAGCATAGCTGTGGGCTGGGATGCCCCCAAAACACTGCCACCCAGGTCGAACTGCCTCCCCGACCCACTGTCCCTATGTGACTGAGTGCAGTTGTCAGATTGTTCTACCAGGACCAAGGAGATCTAGTTTTAAATTTCCATTCACCTATGAGGTTTACTTGAATAGCCAGATACTCTCCTTCAGCCTAACTGGTTTTGCAGGGGAGGACTTGAAGATAAAATGGAGGCAGGAGAGCTCCTTGGAGAAAGATAGGGATAGAAAATAAACAAATAAATAAATATATCTATGAGTCTATCCATTCCCAATTTAAATGGGACAGATTCATAAACAAATAGCTGGCTTAGCTCATAACAGAGACATTGTCTGTTACATGGCATTGGAAGACCTATTAGTATAGTCCCACAATGCAATACTGAGACTCCAATCTTCCAAGGCCTGGAAACACAGACGGGGCCCAATTTTATATCAAAAGGAGGACTTGAGAGAAAGGGCTGAGCCCTCCGTACTTTACTTTCTCAAACCCAGTTACTTGAGCTATGTTTGTTCTCAGCCTGATTTGCTTCTGCCATTAAAGTCCTTGAGGTGGTCACAAGGTTTCTGCCCTATTTGAATGAAGGAGAATATTTCAGAAGAAATTCCTTTTGCACGCACCTTTTGTGGTAAGAAGGACCCCAGCCTCCATCCTGTTTAGACCACAGGGGGACTGGATGCAAATAAACAGTGTTGTTGCTGTGTGCCTTCAAGTTGTTTCCTACTTATGGTGACTCTACGGTGGACCTATCATGGAGTTTTCTGGGGCTGAGAGTGTGTGACATGCCCAAGGTCACCCAGTGGGTTCCATGGCTGAGTGGGGAATCAAACCCTGGTCTCAGGATCATAGTCCAGCACTCAAACCACTACAGTATGCTGGCTGTCATACCACGCTGGCTCTCAAACATAGTTCTCAAACATATCTGCCCTCATTATGGGCCATTTAAGAGTGCTGCCCAAACTAGTTTTCCAGTAAAGATGGCTGAATTAAGTGTCACAGATACATATGCATCACCCAGAGTTACGTATCCATGACTGATTCATATTCATGATCCCTACAGATTCACAGTTGTGGCACTCTTGTCATAATTGTAAAAAGTCCCCAATCCTACTTTACCAGGCAGCAGCATTGTGACCAATTGGGGTTCTCTTATCAACTGGGGCACAAAATAATTACGTTTCCACTCACTCCTGCCAGCAATCTCCAGCATGTGGACAAATTGTGATAGGAATCCTGTTTCTGATTGTCACATCGGAAGTCATTGGAAGGAAGAGTTGGAAACGTCAGGTGGCTGCACCTCAGTTGACTGAGGAGCAGACCTCCAGGTGGAGCAGCTGGGTCAAGAGGCAGGACCTAGTATCTTGGTTCATATCTCTACCATTTTCTTGGAATCTGTCAGGCTAACTTTCCAGATGAATATTGCAAACACAATGAGAGCCTTTGCAAAAATTTGCATTTGTAAAGCAGGTACACAAAACCAGGCAATCCAAAACTCTGTTGAGTACAATGTGCTTATGCACATGTACCAACACACTTTTATGTCCCCTTGCAGCCCTTCAGCAACACCTCCATTTCTACACCCGTTGCTGCCCTACACAGTTATAGTGCTATTATTCCACAACATCCTGTGGAATTCTGGGCTTTGTAGTTTACTGAGGCCAAAGAGCTCCCTGGCTGAGAATTCTAAATGCCCCTCCCTAAATTGCAAATCCCAGGATTCCATAGGATGTTGAAAGTGGAGTAATAGCACTAAAACAGTGTAGTGTGGAAATCACCTACCTGTTTGTATTGTCTGCCTATCTCCATTGAATTGAATGCCTTGGAGTAAGTCTCACTGAAGTTGCTTGATCTAAGTAGTGATAAAAGTAACAAACATGTTACTATTATACCATAACTATAACTATACTATAACTTCACTGCAATCACTATTTAACTTAAATAAACTTTTTCTTGTTGGAAAGGGAATGAATTCAAAGTGATCTGTTTTTTATAACTACTTATTCCCATGCTTTGGGGTGAATAGGCTCCTTATGAAACATAGCCATGATGTTGACCAGACATCCATTTACCAGTCAGGGAAAGTGAAAAACAAAGTAAATCTTGCATTCTTTTGCTATTGCAATGCATGCACGATTTCAGTGCTTGCCATTGCTGTCATCAGGACAGATGCCCCAGAGGCCTAGCCATGTATTTCATTCAGGTTAGAAGAATTTCCTCCTACTGAATCATTAGCTTAAATTACTTAGACAACCATCCGGGAATGATCCCTGGAGGCCACTGATAGATGCAATGAAATTACACCAAGAAATAAATACCTATCTGTTTTGCATGCCCTAATTCAGCAGCTCCTATTTATATACTAATGGAATAGTAACTCATTGAGCGGGCTAAGTAACTTTGGGCCAAAGAGCAGATATTAGAGCCACCACAAGAATCCCGAGGTTAATGGCCTTTCTCTGATTCAACAGGCCTGGCCTGGCCTGCTGGGGAAAGTTTAGAAAGTTTAGAAACACTGAGCATTTCTATCCAGTTATGAAACTCCACATACCCAGTGGAGGATGACCATGTTTAAATGTTTGTTTAAATATCTGAAGGGATCCCATGTAGAGGAAGGAGAGGGCTTGTTTTCTGCTGCTCCAGAGACTAGGACAAAGAGCAATGGATTCAAGCTGCAGGAAAGGAGATTCCACCTGAACCTCAGGAAGAACTTCCTGACAGTCAGAGCTATCCAGCAGTGGAAGATGCTGCCTTGGAGTGTAGTGGAGTCCCCTTCTTTGGAGGTTTTTAAGCAGAGGCTTGATGGCCATCTGCCAGGAGTGCTTTGAGGGTGTTCCTGCATGGCAGGGGGACTGGATGGCCCCTGGGGTCTCTTGCAACTCTACATTTCTATGATTCTATGATTCAGTACTTGACCAGTATTGTTGACAGACATTGAGGGCCTTTCCACACTACACTGTTATTCCACTTTCAACGTCCTGTGGAATTCTGGGGTTTGTAGTTTACTGAGGCCAAAGAGGTCTCTAGCTGAGAATTCTAAAGGCCCTCTCTAAACTGCAACTCCCCAGGATTCCACAGGATGTTGAAAGTGGAATAATAGCACTGTAACAGTGTAGTGCAGAAATGGCCTAAGTACCTTCTTTTGCCCCTCAGTGGCCCAGAGCTCTCTAAGGGCTGTGGGGGGAGAATTCTGTGATATTTGGGGGTTGGGGCACACCATTTTTGCTCCCAGAGAGGCCTTTGAGGCATGTTAAGAAATGGGCACCCTTTCTTGCCCCCCTGCTACAAAATGTTTGCACCTGAAATGGTATTAGCCATGGAGGGAGAACTTATAGGCTTATGACCATGTGGCTTCCCCACCATAGCTACTCAGCAGCATGTCTAGGTGGTTGTTTTAAGTAGCAGGAACTGGTGAATTTACCCCCAGTGGGGTGGCAAATCCACTCTCATTTTTTTAGCCTGAACATTAACACAGCTATTTGAAGTACTAAACTTTATGAAGGTGGCCCACACCTTGGATAAATCCTTTCAAGCACAGACTAAACCACAATGCAGATCCACCGCTGCACTAACGTAGAAGCCACCAGCTGCCACTGCCATTAAGTCAAAGAATAATGACATAGTCAAAGAGTTGGGGCCTTTTTGCCCTATACTGTTATAGTGCTATGATTCCACTTTCAACCTCCTATGGAATCCTGGGGCTTGCAGTTTAGAGAGGGGCATTTAGAGTTCTCAGCCAGATCGCTCTTTGGCCTCAATAAACTACAAAGCCCAGAATTCCACAGGATGTTGAAAGTGGAATAATCGCACTATCACAGTGTAGTGTGTGATGGTCTAGAAGTCACAGACTGCCAGTCCATGGCAATTTTCCAGGAAAGAAATAGTCGTAGATATTGGGCAAAAATATAATAGTTGTTACACATTGTGGAGGAAAAATTCAGAACCACTATTCTATAAAACTGTGGAAGACTTTACTAGCATGCATTTGGTTGTGTTTTATTATTGTATTAATTTACCTAAGAGGTTTGTTTATATCTTTATTGCATCAACTTCAAGATTACAGTATTGTTTATTTTTATTAGCCAATGTGGTGTAGTTGTTTGAACATTGGACTAATGACTCTGGAAGCCATGGAAACCCACTGGGTGACCTTGGGCAAGTCACACTCTCTCAACCTTGGAGGAAGACAAACCGCTTCTGAACATATCTTGCCAAGAAAACCCCTTGACAGGTTTGCCTTAGGGCCCCCATAAGTCAGAAAATTTGAAGACACACAACAACAAAAACAACAAAAACAAAAACAACAAACAGGATACAGTTCTGATGTGTCTTTGATCCCAATTCTTTGTGCAAGTTATATAGGTATTGGATGCGGAATACATTTTTGGTTATTTATTAAATGTATTTCATCAGCAAAAAGACTCAGGTAACAAAAAAAAAATGTCTGCAGTACCATCAGTTTTTGAAGTGAAAGATTTCCAAATATCTCCTCTCCAAAAAATGTCCTTTTCAGAAGTTGAAAATTCTACTTCTTTGGACTACAGCTCCCAGAATCCCCACGATTCCAGGAGCCATCAGCCCCAAAACATGAACTCTGGACATTTCCATTGTATATAGAAGAAATGTAAGTGATGAAACAACTCTGAAGGAGTGGGATATTTTTCCCCTCTTGACAAATCCTGCTTTTCAATAAATCCCATGATATTTCTTCTAGGAACTGGGACTGGAATATGACATGGAAGGATAATGAATGCAGCCACCAGCCAGAGAACACCAGCTGTTCCAGCTATGGGAAAACATGGAGATATTCTAGTGTTCTTTCTATAAAACAAATCAAAAAAATTACTGAAACAGCATTCAGGCGAGGAGAATGAGATCTGCTCAGATGGAGTCATTCTAACAAACATCAATGAGAAATGATCAGTGCTGTGTTTGCAGTTAATTTTAAGGAAACTGCAATGCTTCCAATATGATTCAGTCAACACAGAGTATATTTTAAAGACCAGACAACAAAGGGGTTGTTTTTGCAGCATACAATGTTGAACTCACAACCACAGGATGTGTTTTGTGGTCATGTGACATCGTCTGAAGGCTGAAGCTGTTAAGAATGGCCATTTCCGCACTACGGTGTTATAGTGCTATTATTGCACTTTCAGCATCCTGTGGAATTCTGGGGTTTGTAGTTTACTGAGGCCAAAGGGCTCTCTGGCTGAGAATTTTAAATGCCTCTCCCTAAACTCTAAACCCCAGGATTCTGTAAGGTGTTTAAAGTGGAATAATAGCACTGTAATAGTATAGTGTTGAAAGTGGAATAATAGCACTGTAATAGTATAGTGCAGAAATGGCCAATGTCTAGATGGAAGCCCTGAGAACTATACGCCCATCATCTTAATCTGCATAATAGAAGAAAGATGGGAGGCAAATGTCATAGAATAAAATACATTTTTGAAAACACCATCCAGAAAATGAATATAATAGTCATAGCAATAGTAATATCTAAGCATTAACTCTCTTTCATGGATAGCAGAATGCTCACTCATTTGCTTTTCTTTCTTTCTTTCTTTCTTTCTGTCTTTCTTTTTCTTTCTTTCTTTCTTTCAAGCCCTTTGACATTCCTTGTCAGAATCTACTAGTTTCTGGAACCTGAACTGAATGGAGACTGTTTTGCACTATGTCCTCTTTGACATTCAGATTGGCAGTATGGTTCCCCCATTGGCAGAGTTTCCTGATCAGAAGTCCAAAGTCTTCATGGTTTTAGGAAGAAACTGCCTCTAAAGAGCCAACACCCTCAGAATGTCCTCCTGAAGAGGAAAGGACTACATGTACAGAAGAAGAAGAGGAAGAGGCAGGGCCTCCATCCAACCCAAGGAAGCATAGTAGAAAATAGGTACAAGTGAGGTTGAAAGTGATTCCACAGAGTACTCCTCTGCAGAAAAAGAATTTTGGGAATAGAGGCCTCCTCAAGAGTAAGGAGTCTCCTTGAAAGGCTGGTCTCTCTTCTTGAGAGATTATTTGCTGAAGTGCCTATGGTGGGCTTGAGCCAGCTCTGCCACAAAAACCTGTTTCAGGCTAAAAGAATTGTCATGAACAGTTTCTATGTTAATCTTTTCTGAAAACCAGTGCCCATGTTACAACAGATTGTCTTGTGACTCTCTTTAGCTTGTGTTTGATTTTCATCATGGTAGTTCTCCTTGCTTCTTACCTTCTTTGCCTGATTCAGGCTTTGACTTCCAACTGCCTGATCTTCCCTCTGCATCTTCTGATTGCCTGGACTGATTTGTTCTCTTATAAGATGTGGCTATTTGATCTTGGCTGGATTGCTAATCAGGTTTTGGATTGCCCTCATCTGAATTGCCTGTTGCTGTTCTAACACTGACCTTCCGACTTGGCTGTTGGACTTAACTACTAGGGCCTGCCTGACCCTAGAACAGGACAGAAAGCACATCCAAGTAACCTTTCTTTGTCCTTCCTGTAATTTTTCTCCAGAGATGGCCATATTGCACTGGTTCACCAGTCACGACTCTTCTGTTATGCCCACTGCAGCTATGTTGCCCCTCTAAACCACTATAAAAATGGAAATTCCAAACCAAAACATACAGAAGGCACTAGTCTGAGGAAAGGTAGTATGTAGTATGTAGCATATACACAGGGCCATTCCCAAATGTCTCTGTGTGTGCCATTTCCTCCCTATGGTGCAGTGTCCTATAAATTACTTTTGTGCTCTACTATAAGCCTGTGTCCTATTTTTATCCCATCCCCATTTGGATGATCAAAACAGTTTCACTCTTGTCCTCTGGGAACAAGAAGCTTCCATAGTACCTGTCAGCTTTCTTCCAGAGGTCTGGTTAAAAGCTGCTCAGCTACCTTTTGACATTAGAATCTCAGCAGTCCAGTTCCATGCTGATTCAAGTGCAGCTTGAGTGAGTAGGCTTCTGAATTCAGGGACTGAATTCAGGGACTATGGTGCAAATTCTGGTGAGAGTGCTCCAGGGACAAAAGCCTATCTTGCCAAACCATGCAATAATACAGAACATTTTGGCCTGGCCTGATTGTAACACGGGCATCATTTACAAAAGACTTAACCCAGATTAAACTTATTTTTTTAAGAGTGTTGGGTCCAGACAAAACTTAGAAGGAAAAGAGTTTGGTTTGAATTTTAACACAAACATGTAATTCATACTTTGTTGCTGTTCTGTGCCCTCAAGACATACCATTTCCACACAATGATGCTATTCCACATCATCCTGTTGCAATCCTGGCACTGCCTTTGTCATGAAGAGAGCATGACAGGAACACTTCCTTCTGCACCCGACTGGCTCCCTGCAGAAGGGAGCATGAGCAACACACATCTGCCTTCCACAGCACTGCTGGGATCCTTCCCATGCTGCACTGAGGAAGGAAGCACCTCCATCATGCTTCCTGCCCTTCCAAATGGCAGGTAAATACAGGAGCATTGCACGATTGAGAGTGCTTAATGGATTTAATCAGTGAAGCGAATATCTTGTGATCATGATGCAGGAGGATTGGATGGAAGCAGGAATGTGGTGACATCATGTGAAAGCACAACCTGTGTACCACTGCCATTCCATCCCCATAGCAGGACTGCAATGCCATGCAGAAATGGCCTTAGAGTTTTCTTGGCAAGGTTTATTCAGAAGAGGGTTGCCATTGCTTTCCTCTGAGGATGAGAATGTGACTTGCCCAAGGTCACCCAGTGGGGTTGACAGCAGAATGGGAATCTGAACCCTGCTCTCCCAGAGTCCTAGCCCAACACTCAAACCACTACAGCATCTTGGTTCCATTGCCACTACTCCTGGATTTATTATCATCCTTATTTACTGAAACAATATGCAACTCACAACACACTTATGCTTCAATAGTTGCACTTTTTCTAAATCTATTGCCAGAGTTCTCCCGCCAAAAAGTACACATATTAGGGGAAAGAATGCAGAAAAATGCATATAGTAGTGAAAATAACATGAGAAATTCATTATATTGAGGAATACCTTAGCCAAAAGGGTATATTTTTAGGGGAAATGGTGCATATCAATACATAAAAGCTAGAATACTATCAGTAACATATTTCTGTGTATATCCTATTTTGAATGAGGTACAAAAGGAGAGTATTCTCTGTTAGAGTAAGAAACCAGGTTTCCTTAAAAGTTACAAGTCTGCAGTTTTTCCCCCTTATCCATACAATGACCTCCATTGGCCACATATGTTTTGCTGCTTGTCTCTTATACCCTTCAAAACCAAATGGAAACAGTTGTCTTTTGCAAATCAACTGATCCTCACCTGCATCTTAATAGAGATCCCCTTGTTTCCTTCTGTACTAAATATAGCCTTATTTACAAGCAGATGTCAAAGATTAATTGCATTTACAGAATGGAAGAAACCTACAAACAGCTTCAAAGCCTGACAGAAGGGAAGCAACTTCAGAGGTTCCCTTCTGTCATCTCACAAGTCAGTCATCTGCAATTGCCCAAAGCAGCACCAACTCCAGGATTTTTTTTAAAAAAAGAAACCCGTATCATTTAAAATGTGATGGATTCACCAAGACGGTCAAATGGAGGACATATGGAAGTAATCAGCAACTGGGCCCACTCTTTAAAAAAAAATGAGCAGCACCCTTGAAAAGTTCTAGTTTTCTCAGGATGGTTAAATGTTGGCTTAATATTTCTCTAGGCTTCCAATCTACACCACCCAACATCTGCCCTATACTAAAATACATTCTCTGGATTATTTATTTTTGCCTTTCTTAGGATATATTTAACATATTCCCCCTTTAAAAAAAATAACCAACCAGTGAATGCATGGGAAACTGCATTCAAATAATTAGGGATTCCTGATTTGCTATTACTGTCAGGGTGGCCATTGGGAGAATACTTGTGGAATGGACACAAGTAGTGTAATCCTATATATATATATCGTTGTGTGCCTCCAAGTAATCTCTGATTTATGGCAAGCCTAAGGCAAACCTATTGTGACATTTTCTTGGCAAAATTTGTTCAAAGAGGGTTTTCTATTGCCTTCCACTGCAGCTGAGAGGGTGTGACCCAGTGAGTTTCACCCAAGGTCACCCACTGATTTTTCCACGGTTGAGTGGGGACTTGAACCCTGGTCTTCCATTGTCCTAGCTGAACAATCAAACCACTATATCACACTAGCTCAGAAGTAATTCGCATTGGGTTCAGTGGAAGCTCTCTGTCATTCATCAACTTTCAGTGACCCCACAAGTTTCATAGTGTTTTTCAGGCAAGGAATATTTGCAAAGGATTTTCCATTGTCTCCCTTTAAAATATTGCCTACAGCACCTGGTGTTCCTTGGTGGTCCCCTATTCAGACCTGATCCTGCTTAGCATCCAAGACCAGATTGCTTTCATGTTATTTAGGCTGCCCCAGTGGAAGCTACTCTTGTGTAAGTGTTAAAGTATTGCAGTCTGAATTGCAGTTATTCATTGTGGTTGCACAACATCTTGAAGATGAATACAGAGAACAATCAAGAAGGTGGGTTCCCACAGCTGATTTATAACTTGCCATCCTTTTCTTTCCTCCCCCTGCAAATCCCTCTGTACTGAGGTTTTCTTTTATTTACATTACTGCAGGCATGAGCTATATATAGCTCCTTACGGTAGGGATACCCCCGCCATTACTTCTGGATTTATGATCACCCATGAAAAGTTAATTCATCTTCAACTATGCTTAGAGAGCTGGAAAGGCAAGCTCTGAATAATTCATCATTATACACTCTTCTCGGCCTTTCTGAAGGCCAAGCATGCAGGGAAAAACATCACGCCAACTAACAGCTGGGAGTTCCCCTTGATGCATAAGGCCATTTCAAGGTTACACGAGACATCTGCTTTGCCTACATCTTCCAGAGCCACCCACCTGGCTGCCTTTTAGAATCCAAAGAAAAAAGAAAGCCAGAACTCAGAATTGCTGAAAAAAGACTGAACCAGAGAAGGTTCACACTGTCAGTGAATGGGAGAATGAATGTTGAAATATCCAATTGATTTTCCCTACATGGGTAGTTAAGTGGTACATATCGACAGGAATAAAAAGAAAGAATAATAGAGTAATTGTTGTTGTGTGCCTTTAAATGGTTTCCAGCTTACGGTGACCCTAAGAAGAATCTATCACAGGGTTTTCTGGGGCCTGAGAATGTGGGGTGTGCTCAAGGTCATCCAGTGGGTTTTCATGGCTGAACAAGGAATCAAACCCAAGCCTCCAAAGTTGTAGTCAAACACTCAGACCACTACACCACACTGGCAAGTAGTTCCTCCTCATCTTGTTCTAAAGAAAAGCATCATTTATGCAACAGCCCTTTAAATATCTGAAGGCAGGCATCGTAACATCTTGAATAATCTCTTTTCCAATCCAAACATACCCAGCTCCTTCAACTTTTCCTGACAGATCTTGGTCTCTACCTCTTTTGCCACTCTCTTCTGGAGAGGTTTCCATTTGTCGATATCCTTCTTAGCTATATTGATCAGAAACTGGTAGACCAGGCACAGCAGAAGCAAAGCAGAAAAAGGTTGTACCACCAGTTCTTGCAGTCAGGCACATTACATAACTCTTCAGGCAGTTTAGAACTGCATTAGCCTTTTCAGCTGCAATGTGACACTGCTGGCTCAAATTTACCTTGAAGTTCCTAAATCTTCTTCATACTACTGTCAAAAAGAGGTGCCACCTGTTTATTTAAACTCCGAGGTAGCCTACTCACAGTACACTGGTTACTGGTCATTCTGCCACTCTGATTCCTGCCTGTGTACTGCCCTTGGACTCCCAGTCTAAGTCACATTGCTTTGTTTCTTCTCTGCTGGATTGGTAAATATCACCCACTATGCCTTCAAATGCTTTCTATCCAACTTTTCCTCCCTTTTCCTTCAGTTAATCTTGTGTGATTGTGTGATTGTGAGACTGCTAAAACATTTTAAAGATATGATTTGAATCTCCGGCTGGTATTCCTGCACTAGTACTGATATACACAGGTATTAAAGATCTTGTTAGGCTATCCGCCCATCTCACAGGCCTCCCCTTTTGATCTAATATTCCTCACTGCTTCACAGAGGTACTGGCATCACAAGTAGACCTCTGAGTCACCCACATTTTGGGTAGCAACAGAAATCCTCACTCTCACCAGCTCTCCATGCACCTGAAAATCTGCTGTAGGTGTCAGCCTTCTGGTGAATTTTTTTAGGGTTCATGGGGGCACTGTAATGGATAAGAAAAGGAATCCCCCCTGCACCTGCAGTTTCATCAGTAGCTGATATTCAGTGGCCCTGGAATCTCTCCCACTATTTCTGTATTAAATACAAGGCTTAAATGGACATCTTAAAAGATGTAGCTAGATATATTAAAGCATACAGACTGTTATGCCTGCTTCACTATGTAAATGCTGCTGCTCTTCATGCATCATGCATCTATAATTACAAGAGCAAGAATCTTATTTGAAAAGGATGGCAGAGCAAGCATAAGCCTTGTAAAGCCAAATTAATTAGAAAAATCTGAACTGGTTCTAATAATTGCTTTCTGGAATACAGATTTTCAAAATGCAAGGAGGTCATAGACAATGGAAATGGGTGATTCACTAGACTGAAAATGTAATAGGCTTAAATGATGGTGATAGCAACTTTATAATTCTAAAATATTTTAAAAGGACACATCTTTAAACGAATATTTAATGCCTTAAATTAGGTTTTATAGGAATAGGTTACGGATTGGGTATTCCAAGAATAGGACACTTGTCTTTCCCACTGCCTGATCTATAATAGAACACAGCCAAGCTATTTGGGTTACATCCTAAACAGAACAATCCAAAGTCTTAACAAGGGAGATTCATAGGCTCACAGTATTAGCACACATTAAAAGACCAGAGACCTTCAATTGAAGTGTGCACATGGAGTCACATTGTCAACATTATCTGCTCCTTATAATCATCAGTAAGCATGTCCCCAGGGTTGAAGTGTCAATTGGACCCACCACAATCCATGCTGACCCTGGCATGGCCCAAGATTTACCACCACTGAAATGTAGAGGCCACTGACAAATTTGCTGCTGCACCACTGCAGTTGCCACCCAAATTTCCTGGTTAACTCACAATAATATAGCTGTGTTGCCAACAGCATTGCTTATTGTCTAACCTCTCACTGATCCAAGTAGAAGTCATACCTATGCCTGAAGAATGTTGCCTTCCCTCTTCCTCTTTGGCCCTAGGCAACTCCTTTCTTCATTGTCCCTTATGGGCAACTTCCAGAATTACAGATGGAGTACAACTGCCACCAAGTTTAGCCAGCATAGCTCGTGATTGTGAGAGATGCCGTGAATTATCCTAGCGTGGTGCAGTGGTTTGAGCATTAGAATACGACCCTGGAGAGCAGGGCTATAGAAATTTGGTCATAGAAACCCACTTGGTGACCTTTGTCATATCATGCACTCTTAGTCCTGGAAAACCCCTTGATAGGTTCACCTTGGGGTCACCATAAGTCAGATATGACTGGAAGGAACTTGACTTGAAGGAACATCACCACAACAATATGAAAAATCAGAGAGTCAGTGAGATGTAGTGGTTTGAGCACTAAACTACAACCCTAGAGACCGGAGTTTGATTCCCCACTCAGCTTTGGAAACATACTGGGTGATTTAGGATGCACCACACACTCTCAGCCCCAGAAAACACCATGATACATTCGCCTTAGTGTTGCCATAAGTCAGAAATGATTTGAAGGCACCCAACAAGACAACATGTGTAAAATCCCTGTGGTACATCATATCTCATAATTAAAGATCCCAAAACACATGTTCCTCCTGTATGCCTAAACGTTACATGCATAGATGAGAAAATACAGTATAACATCTCAGCTCCGTTTCAGAGTGTTGGATTGCAAACACACCCATGCAACCAAATATAGGCATATCCTATTATTATCATAAGTGCTCTCAAGTTTCTATTTATTTATGGAAATATTTATATCCTGTCTTAAATCACGGGATATCAGGGAAATGTACTGGTCAAAACAGTTTAAACAGATTAGAAGAATTTAAAATTTAAAACAATAAAAAACAAATAGCACACCAAAACTTATTAAACAATTTAACAGCTGAAATAGTTAAAGCAGCTTAAAATCATGTACATAGTAGAAGAATGAGCTAAATCCATAAAGGTATAGGTTAATAGAAAGGTCATGCACTTTTTAAAAATCTGGCTCATATTCAACTGTGTAACACATTATAGCCATGCGATTCTGAAATGATCCCTTCATCAATATTAGGGGTGTGCATCAGAGAGGCAGACAGACAGAACTGATATGTACAGATAAAAAACAGCCTTTTGCACCCCAATCTTTATTAATATTTAATTTTTGGATCAAGAACATAGAAAGTAGACTTATACAGTCCTCCCTCCACATCCGTGGGTTTGACCTTCATGAATTTGATTATTCACAATGCTTGCCTCCCCTCACCAATTTCTCCTCCCCACATTTCCTTGCATTCCTCACCCCAGGTTTGTGAGGCTTGCGTTCAAAATGGATATTTTTTCCTTTTGGGTAAGCAAAGCCCCCCCACTGCTGAAGGCTCTGTGGCTGCACATTCTGCTGTGTAATGGCTGCTTATTGGTAAGGTGCTCCTCCCTTCCTTTTTAAAAATGGTGACTGGAAGTATCTAGAACTTCAGAACTCAGTTTTTCTCTGTCTGAGAGGAAAGTACTGATAAGCCCTTTAGCTTGCCTTTTTTTCTTCCCTTGGGAATGCTGGGGCCAGAAGCAAAGAACTGGGAGGGAAGACCTCTGGAGGGGAATTGCAAGGGGGAGTTATTCACGGTTTTTCCACTTTTGTGATGGTTCTGCACCCTGAACCCTCACAAATGTGGAGGGACTAGTGTACTAGCCTTCTCCTACACAGTGCCTTCCAGGTATTTGGACAACCATTCCCAGCATTCCTGACCATCAGCCATGCCGTTTGGGACCGATGGAAGCTTACTGTCCAAAACATCTTGAGGGCACCAGACTGGGGCATTTTGCCCATATAGCCCCATTGGTTGCAGTCCTTCCTGGTTTCATACTGAAAGTTTTCTCCAACCTTACCCGAAGATGTCAGAGATTGAACTGGAGACCTTCTGCTTGCAAAGATTTGTTGTGGCCCACAATGGAGCTACTTCCCTTTCCTTAGAATCAGAATGAAGTGTGTAATGCTATTAGATTTACTTTGGATTTTGGCACTTTTCTGTACACGTTTTTAGTATTTTTAATGTCCTATGTTACTGCTCATGAAGTTATTTTGTTCTGTATTTCTTGGCATTCACACCTGCCCTTAAACACAATGAATTTTTAAAATGTGTTGTGCATTTAAGATTGCTTAAAATTGTTTCTCTCTTGCTGTTTTATTCTCACATCTTTTTTTGGTAAGAGAAAAAGAGAGAGCAAGGAAAACTCAACATGTTCAATAAACTGAAATCAATATTCTGGTTGTCAGACAGTACTGCAGAAGCAAACTCAAGCCAAATCAAAGGGTAGATGAGACAGCAGAAGACTTTAAGCATTATTACTAGGAATCTAGGCTGACATACATCAATTGCATGGAACAGAAAAACAATCTATAATCCAGAGAAAGCTGGACACATTTCCTAAATCTTACAGTTCCTACCCAAGGGTTCCTATTTCTGCCTTTTAACATGTCTGTCAGGGGCAAAAACTAGAATTTAAATTGGAATTGGGGAAGCTTCAGCCCTTCAAATAGTGACAAAATCCTCCTTTCCTCATCCTGCATCCTTGGGGTTGACAGGCTAGAACTTTCGCAAACCTTGAGATTTCAGAACCAAAAACTGAGACCTGAGATGGCCCTGTGTTTTAGGTCTTTCTCTGTCCTAAGCCCTTGGGCAAAGAAGAGAGGGCTGGCCAATAAGGAACAACCTCCTCCTACCCCACTATTCAAGCGCTCCCAGCACTTTCTTCTCCACCTTTTCACAGTGGAAGGCAGAGATATAAGTATATCAAAGTTTCTCTCTTCCCTCCCCCTGGAGAAGAAAGGAAACTGTGTGTGCCAAATAGCCAGAAGGGACTATGAGGCTTAACAGAGAGTTTAAGATTATCTATTTATTTATTTTGTTCTAAGTACGAATCTGGATTTTTGGTATCATCTCTTGGAGCATTTGCCTCTAGGCAATTGCTTAATTAATAATAAACTAAGTTTATCGTAAAGTTACAATAAACAAGTTGCATTCAACAGCACATTAGAACCAACAACTCACTAGGAAAATGTAACAAAAATCTCTGACAGCCTCTGACTAAAATGATCTTTTACTACTTACACAGCAGAAGGTCTTCCGTTCTCTGGTTTACCCATCACTAGAAAAGCAGGAGTCTGATCCTGGTGGGATCAGGTTCTATGAGCTTTCTTCAGGGTGATGAACAGCATCCCAACAGCAACAAGAGAGAACCTGAAAGCCTCAATGGTTCTGACAACAAAGGCAACAAAACTTTCATGCCCGACCCTCAAGGGCTGCAGATGTTTTAGCACCTAATAGCTCACTCAAACCTTGATTGAAACCTGTGCTGGAAAAAGGTGGGATATAAACCTCCTTCTTTGGAAGTTCGGAGGTTTTTCAAACAGAAGCTGGATGACCATCTGTCAGAAATACTTTGATCGTGTGTTCTGGCACGGCAAGGGTTTGGACTCGATGGCCTTTGTGGTCTCTTCCAATTTTATGATTCTATGATTCTATTAAATAAATAAATAATTCCCTGATCTTATGCAACCTTCCACCACCCTAAGTGGTAAATTAGCTCCTTGTTAATTGGATATAGCTTGATTCATAGCCACTAGATAATGCACGAGTGGAATTATTATACCTCTTGTGATGTCACAAAGGATGGACACTGGTAATGTTACAAGGGTGATGTTACAATGGGCAAGTCCTTATAATGTCATTAACTACTGGTGACATGATGTGACACTAAGCATCAACCACAGCTGCACAGAGTCAACTATTCAAATAAGAAAACACAACATCTAACAAATGAAGGAAATATATTTATATAGACTTTTCAAAGCAGCACTCTTACCCTGAGATTCCTCACTCTTGTCCTGAGGACTGGAGAAAAGGATTTATGGCCCAGATCTCCAAGCCCAGCCCTGAGATGTGGGAACCCTACTTAACACTGGCCAATTTGACTTGGGCTGATGGACTTCAACAACATCTGGAATTCCACATGTTCTCCAGCCTCGGTTTAAATAGCAAAACATCTACTTGGTGCAGTCTATAAAAATCATAACTGGAATGTAAAGGATAGAGAAAGATTTCCCATTCATCTTATAATTTCCGGAGATGGAATGGCCCATCCTCATCCCATAAAACTGAACAAGAGTAGGTCCAGAACATACACATGAATATCACAAGCAATTGAGCAGAAGTGGTAGCAAAACATGAATACACCTCCTTAAATGCTGGAAAAAGGGAATGGGTGAATACAATTCTCTGTCCAACCTCTGCTTGTTGAAAATCAGAGCTTGAAAAAGTTCCTTCCTTGAACTACAATTCCAAGAATCCCCCATGAAACCCAGAAACTCCTATAAACCCTTTCCTAGGAGGAAAAAAAATAAGCTTTGTATACTGGTAAGCCAATTGGAAACAAATGTCCACAGTGCTATTGAATGTAATGTATGCATAAGTGGGGAAATGCCAAAGAAGTCCAAATACCAATGAAGTTTTTAGAGCACAATACTTACCTCAGCTGTGGAATCTGATGAAAAGAAAGTTGAAAGGGAGAAGCAAGCAGATTAAATCTCACCAAAAGGTTTAGAGACAACTCAAAACCACAATAATGGAAGCTAAGCTAGAAGAAATAACTGTGGGTCAGCAAAGATATTATCAAGTGCAAGAGGTCAACAACATGATAAATAAGACGCTGCTGGAGAAAAGGAGGCTTCTTTCAGAACTTGGATGTCTCAGTCCCATGAGGTGAACAAAAAGCTATACAAACTTGCACAAACGAAAAGCATTCAAATAATGATGAAAGAATGAGAGGATGTTTGAGAAGCACATCACTAAGAACCTGAAGGCCATTCATTTTTTTAAAAAAACAACAACTAAATATATCAGGAGTAAGAAACACTACTGATATAAGGCAGATTCTCTCAGGCAGGTCCATAGCTTAGTGGTAGAGAGTCACCTTCGCATGTGTAAGGTCCCAAGTTCAACCCCTGATATCTCTAGTGAGAAGGATGAGGTGGCAAGATACAGATAAGACTTCTGCCTAAGACCATGGAGAGCCTCTCCCACTAAATGGTGTAACGCAGCATAAGGTAGCTTACTCTACTTATTTACCCTAAATAACTGATATGGAATTTTGACAAGGGCCCATTTTCCATTGCCTCCCAAGGCGAAAAGGGGAGCTGGTGTGTAACTGAGTGTTGCCCAGACTTGCCCACCTCTCCCCATTGCAACAGAAGCAATACTGCTGCCACCGTCCTTTCTAGGAGATCCCATCTCCCTTTCCTTCCCCACATTCTAGAGAACATAAAGACTCAACACTCTCCTCCTCTCCCTTAGGTTTTTGGGAGAAAGGAGTGGTAGAATTATTTTACAAGTTCCTGGTAGACCTTCTCACAAAGACATGTGAGCAGAGCTTCCTACTTTCCCTTAAGGAACAAAGATGACTTGTTATAAATGCAACATTTTAACAATTAAAGAACAATAGGAAAATACTAAGGAAATTAAGAAAGGACTAAGAATTAACAGAATATCAAGAAACCCAACTAGCTTAAAACACTGGCTCTCTGCCTATCTTCTCTCTGCTTGCAAGAGGAAGAACTAATTCCATAGGCACAGGCCAAAAAAAAAAAATTATCCTCCAACTCCAGATTGCTTTTCCCCAGCCCTCCAACCCTTTTCAAAAGAACTAAAACCTAACACATCTGACTAGATGATCTTTGGTTTCCTTATAACCTTCTAGGATTCCTTACTTTTCTCTAACATAGAGTAGCTAGTTTACACAACACAGCCTCTCCTCCTTCTTCTTCCCAAAAGCCTTCAGTTCACCCTCTTCTCACCTCCCATTGACTAAAAGGTCTAAGGGTCAATCCAGTCTCTCCCCTATGATCCTTTACTCATAGACCCTGAGTTAATCTTTTCTATAGCCTGGCCATTACACCACCTTAATTACAAACACATACCTATATAACATCTCCTGTCTTAACCCTCAACAACCTACTTTACAGGTACCAACCACACCAACAGATGGAGGTCTGTTCAGATGGCAATTGAGGTAGAGCAGGGTGATGTTTCCAGACCCTCCAACCAGTGGCTGCAACAATCAGAAACAAGACCCCTGTTGCAATTCCTCGTATACCAGCAAGAATGAGTCATCGAGTAACTCTGAATTGTATAAAATATGTATTAAACTTATAGTGAGGAAGAGTGCCCTTTTTTTGGGGGCGGACATCACATTATTAAATCAAGTCTTTCTGAGTAGTGATTTAAATCATGATTTAAACCAAATTGAATTAAATCAAATCCACCTTGAAAAAAATCACTGATTTTTATCTACCCTGGTTACACACCAGTAACTCCAGTACAGAACGCCAGGTACTAGTTTTTGTTCTCTTCAGAATCCTATTCTACGTCCTGCTCTCAACTTCAAAGATTCAGGGTTCCCAAATCAAAAGCTGTGGAAGTGAAAGATGATCAGTGCCAAAACAGTCCAGGGTCAAGAAGCTGTAACTCAGAGACAGGTTTCCAGTGAGCTGCAGTAGCTAAGTCCACCCAAATCCAAAAGGTGTAAACCAGTTTCACAAACTTCCACAAGCCAAGCTGTCAAGAGGAAGACTGAAGTTGTACTCAGTGACAAGAGTGGCAAATGTTACCTACTTGTTTAAGCAGCAAGTCCAGCTAATGCCCTGATCCCCAGCAGTACTTAGGGAGAGTGCCAGTGCTCGATGCCTTGATTGCAGTTTTTCATTCTGTCTGTAGGAGCTACTCTGAGCCAGACCTCTGAGACCCTGCCTTTTTTCTGGACTGGGGGATTCCTCCTCCTCCAGTTCCTCTTCTTGCTTTGAAGCTGAACTGGCCTATTGAACTGAAAGAGAACTTGGCTGGCTATTAGGCATATTTGCCAGTTCCTGCTAAGACAGGTCTGCTTCATCTTCATTGGAATATGAACTCTCAAGGAGGAACATGACACTCTACTTTGACCTTCTGGAATGGAAGTGGTTCTTGAGAGCCATGCTAGTGGAGCAAAACTTTTGGTAGATTCTACCAAGCTGGTAATGCATCAAAGGATGTCCTAGGTGATGAATTTCACATTTGCTATCTGAGGACTAGTCTAAGTATGGAAAAGATTGTTTCCAAGAGGTTGGCCAACAAGTGGCCATCCATGGAATAATTGTTCAACCATGCATGGACTAATTGTGATCTGTATCAGTGAAGGGATTACCTGCCTTAGTGAAATCTTGCATCTTCTGGATACAATTTTGTAGTAGTTTGTTGTGGAATGAAAAGAATGATGACTATTGAGTGTGGAAAATATTCAATGTTGATATATTTATGAGAGAATATGGCTGTAATTGATAGAAGTTCTACATTGATGTTGTTGTGTTGTTTTCTAATGTGACAAAGAAAACCCAAAGATATGATATAAATATAACACAGAGACATACGCATTGAGTGAGATTAACCCGGATGTATTGGAACTGCCAGGAGACGCTCTATTACCATTTGTTAATGGCTTGTTAGTGGTAATTCTAACAATTTACTCAAATTTTGCTGAGCCCGGAAATATTTCATAATATGATGGAGTGCAAAGAACTATGCAGCAGCGAGGCTATTACTACCCTAATTGAGTTACTTGGCTTGCTGTTTTACTGTAGCACATCTCTCTCCTTATTTCTCAGCTGGCTGTATCTTGTTCTCGTAAGGCCATTGTAATTTTTTTTTAAAAAAAAAGTCTTCCATTTGTCCAGCAGAACAGAAGCGCTGCTTGCTAAGCAAGTTATGTAATTGTACCAAGAGATGGGGATTTCATTTGGTTGAGCCAGACCTATCAAGTTTTGTTTGGTTATTGTTTGAAAATGTGCAGAAGATGAAGCATGGAGAAATACTAATGGACAATTCTTTTTCAACAGCAGGATGCTACGAAAACAAAATAAAACAAGAACTGCCAGACTGTTAACTGGGGCAGATTACGGAGACCGCACTATGGCCATTTCTGCACTACACTCTTATAGCGCGATTATTCCACTTTCAACATCCTATGGAATCCTGGGGTTTGCAGTTTCGGGAGGGGCCGACTGGCCCCTCCTGAAACTGCAAACCCCAGGATTCCATAGGATGTTGAAAGTGGAATAATCGCGCTATAAGAGTGTAGTGCGGAAACGGCCTATGCCTCTGTTGTAACAGCTCCACTGGTTTGTTTTCGGGTACAATTCAAAGTGCTGGTTATGACACATAAAGCCCTATAGGGCTCCAGTGCAGGGCTATTTGGCAAACCATAACTCCCTCTATGAGCTATCTTAACCCTTTTTTCCCCACATCTTAAAAAGGCGCCTAGACTAAGTTTCTGGAAATGTGTAAAAATATTTAAGTAAAGTGGTTAAAAAGGCAGATGATGGATCCACTAAAAGTTATATTACTACAATTTTGGAAGGGGGTACATGATCAAATTCAAAGAATTTGTAAGCTGAATTTTGAAATGAAACTGGAGCTTTATCTGTTAAATATGCAAGGGCAACAAAGGGAAATAAGAAGTCATCAGAAGATATTATTATATTTAATAACTGTGACAAGGTTGACATATGCACAGCACTGGAAAGAAAAGAAATATATTGGTATAGAAGAATGGAAGTTAAAAGTTCTGGATATGATAGAGATGGAAAAATTATCATTTTCTTTGGAGAATAAATCTATCCAGAACTTTGAGAAAGAATAGAAAGGAGTATTGGATTGGGTAAGGATACAAATGTATAAGAAATCAAAGAAGAAATAATGTAATTGTCTTTCTCTCTGTAAGATGGAAATTATGTTTGTAATGGAATGGAAATAAGCAATTTCAACTGGAAGATTTACGCATGGAAGTGTGTGGGTTTTTTTTTTTATTTTTGAGATTAAACTTTTAATAAAAATTACTACAAAAAAAATAAAAGTTATATTATTACTCCCTCCCTCCCGGTAAATTCAAAGTGGCAAGAAGACCCAGCCACCCCCTTAGAAATTATGTGAGCAGATATATATATGCTGCAGGGTGCTGGCCACTTCAGTCCACTAGAAGCCCATGCCCACTTTCCAGTGGTCCAGGAAAGGAATATGGTGCCCATGGACCTGAGATTTGTTGTCAGCTCATATCAGTCCTTCAGATCAAGTTGATAAAGAGGCTGGAGTCAATGATGTTGCCTTATGCAGGTATGGAAGCACCTGGACATTTTAACTGGGTGCATAACAGTTGCATTTTCAAGCTTTTGAAGGAAAATTGCAAAGGTGGTGCCTTTGTGCATGGATGTTCGTTGTGCATGGAGGGGCATGCACATTTGGTAGTGTGCGCACTTGCACAGTTGGTGTCTTGGTTCAGCTGTGCACTGTCATTCGACACAAAGGTTGCCTGGCATAATTAAGGCATAACTCCACATACAGAGAATTACACTATGCAGCCTTGAAGTAGGATCTTGGCCAGAAAGTGAAATATCATCCTGACTGGTTTTGGAGGTTGTTTTAAAGGAAGGCTACGGAAGACACATAACTGACTCTCCTGAGTGTTATGCAAATAGTTATCTCATGATCAGCTAAATACAGGATGCAGTCAAGAATATTTATGAGCACATTAACTTCCCGGCTGAATGCAGATCTACAGTAGGCATGGGTGTCTGCTATTTACTGATGATGGCAGAAGTAATACTGAGCAACCCATATGTTCTTTGGAGATCTCACTATGGATCTAATTAATCACAAGGCAAAATTAAGAAGCTGTGTTCACTTTCCAGCATACAGAAATCCTTTGGCATCTGCTGTGCTCATCTCCTCCAAAACTCATGCCCTTGGACAAACATAGATACTTCCAGGCAGACTTGCAGACCAATCCCACAGTTACATTATTAGCTAACCAAGACATTTCTCTAGCTCTATAGTTCCTAGCCTAAGGGTTTCCAAATGATGTACTACAAATCCCAGATTCCTTTACTGTTAGGCTGATTGGATGATGCTTCTAGAAATTGCTGTCTAAAAATATCTGAAGACTTCCTGCTGGGAAGCTCTACCTGTCCTGTATAGACTGAAAACTTTATCCATGTTATTGTATGTTACCTTGGCAAATGCATGATCCCAGCTCTATTTCTACCAATATAATGAATGCTGGAGCTAGACTCCAACAGCTTCAACCCAACAGCCATTCCACTAGGCTGTGGACGAAGGAGAAAAGGAAAGCACCACTAGCCGCAGCCCTTGGGAGAGGCCAGCTCCCCTAAGCTATGCTTTTTCCCTGCTGCCGTGCAGCAACCATTCGAAGAGGGTGAGGATCCTCATAACCTTGAGATCCTGTAATTTCCTCTTCCCTCCCCACCCCTTTTTTTCCTTTTCTGATATGCAAGCCCATGGAGAAGGACTGTCTTGTCTCTTCTTGTAAAGGAGACACCAGCTGTTCCAAGAGCTCTTCCAGATATTCAGGAGGGTCTAAATGCTCCAGATAAAATAGAAGAATAAAATAAAATGGGGGCTGCTCAATCACCATGTTGTGAACTATTGCCACCACCAACACTCATGCAGAGCACTGACAGAATGCAGAGAATGATGGTGTCAAATCACTAGACATGAAAGAGAACTGGCCGGGGATTGGGTGCATCCCAGACACACAGTTACCATTTTCAGAGGCAGCTCCACATCGCTTGCAACAGCTGTTTCTACCTTAATGATGTGGGAGTTTTTAGTGACAGACAAAGGAAAAGCAAACAAATCAAGTGTTTTAAACACTGTCTGATTAAATCACAGCAAAACAGATGAGAGAAGGTGCCTTGTGATTAAATAGTCTCCTGGTACTTAACTTGGGACAAACTTATTTGAAGTTTCTTGGGGGAAGGAACTAATCAGTGCCTGACAGATGTTCGGGTGGATTCAACATCCATAGTTTGGTGGACTTCTGATGATTATTTCTCCTGTTAAAAACTACTCTCTGTCTATCCTCCTTGAATTATGCACTGAAGAACGTGTGTGAAAGCTATTTCATTGATCAAGGGGAGAAAGGGATCAGAAATACAATTTCTTCTCTATTCCTCTGGAAATCTTTTGATCTAACAAGGAGGAATATGTTCAAGGCTGCAGTCTGTGACCATTCTCTGGTGCCATCTGTCACTGATACAATCCAGAAGTCCCAGTTGTAGTTTGGTATGCTGAAGGAGAGTGAGAGGTCTGCGGCTCATTTAAAACAAGTTTGCAAAAGCATGGGGGGAGTCTATGGAGATAATATCTGTATCCAGGGGACTAGGCAGAAACAAAGAGATGGAGTTGAGGCTATCACAGGAATAGAAAGCGTTGCAAGTCAGCAGAAAAGATCAAGCTCTCCCCACCACCACCATTACAAAAAAACAACAACACCAAACCACCCCTCCACTAAAACCAAGTTAGTTATTTGTTAAATAGTTTTTAAAGTAAATTTGCATAACCTTTTTAAAAAACAATTTCCTGTATACCTAAGCATTACAGTGAATGTACTGGGGTAGATGACTGGGCTTATGCATGGTGTTCCAGATCCTTACCTCCATGCATTCCTTTAAACTCATCCAAAATGTGATGATTAAACACCGGAAAGTACCCAGCGACATGTGCAAAAGCTGTATGAATGTTAAATCTAAGTAAACAGTGGTGGCTGGTAGTTTCCAGAAGGGCAGTGTGGTGAATCCTCTCTAGGTTCAAAGGAGCTTTCCAAGGCACTTATTTGGGAAAATGTTTCAGAACTTTGGATAGTTCCTTTAAAGCTCAGGAGCAGAGCCTCTACCCTTCTGACCTGAAGGCTACCCTCGTATGCCAGGAACCTATTCAGAGGACGGCATTCAACACTTTGGTTCACTCTTTAAAGTTTAAACTAAAACCCGGAGTGGATTTATGGCCCTATTGACGTGGAAGCCACCAACCACCTCTACTGCCTGCACATTTTGCCTTCTATTCCCTTCTACATGTTTGTTTTTCTTTCCCAAGTTATTTGGGTGTCCCAGTTGACATCCTTCTCTTCAGGCTCAGCACTTTGAGCTTGGTGTCTGTCGAGAAAACTCCATCGATTTCTCTGACAGACCCACACGGGGGAAAGGTGTCAGTTGCCAAAATTGCTCTCTAAATCAATGTTTACCTGGATGGTTGTTAATCATGCACAGTGTAATTGAGTCTCCCCCAAGTCTGAAGCAGAATGTGTCTCCCCACTCTCATTCTCTAGTACTGGTGGGTGGCTGTAATTTACTGCTGTGTTTGCAATTGAGGGGAAAAAAATGAGGGCCAAGAACAAAGCACCCCAGACTGAAACATATAATGAACAGCTCAGGTAATTGGAAGAGAAGTGCTGGGAGGCAGGAAATGCCCTGGTAGGCGGGCAGGAAACGCAGGGGGCAATGCTGTCGCCAGCTGCTGTGAAAAATGCCCTTGAATCTCTCTCGCGGACCACATGGGCTCCTGATTTAGGAGACTGGCAGAACTGACAGTTAAATTAGGAACTGTGGTCGTACAAGATGGATGGTGTTCTTTGCATGAGGAATGGAGTGAAAGCAACATGTTGTAGTTGTGCTCTCTCCCAGTTCGAAAAGTCAATCATTAAGATATTAGGCTGAATGAATAACTTTGTTCAACTGAGAAGTGAGAAAACCCAAGAATGCTGGAAGAATCACGGTGGATCAGACCAAAAGTCTATCTGCTCCAACGTTCTGTTCCAATACTGGCCAGTCAGTTGCTGGTGGGGGTGTCCTTGAGTAGGACATGACAGTGTAACTGCACCCTCCCTCTAATATTTCCCCCCAAAATGACATTACAGAGGCATACCACCTCTGATACTGGAGTTGATCTGTAGCCATCCTGATCAGCAGCCATTCATGGGCCCATCTTCCATGAATTTGTCCAATCTTCTTTTACAGCCCTCCACACTGACAGCCATCACTACATCCAGTGGCAGAGAGTTCCACAGTTTACCTATGTGCTTCCTTTCTTCTCTTTTACATCCCCCACCATTTAGTTTCCCTGGAAGACCATAAGTTCTTGTATTATGTGTAAGGGAGAAACACTGCTCCCTCTCTCATTTTCTCCCCATCACATGTGATTTAATGCATGTCTATCATGTCTCTCCTTTCTCACCCTTTTTGTCCCTCCAAAACCAAACAGCTTCAAACATTTTTGCCTTTCCTTGTAAGTGATGAAATTAACTATGTGGTCAGCAGCCCCAAATGACATAGCTTGGTTTGCACAAGGGATAGAGCAAGAGAAAATCCCTCCACCTTCTAATAATTTTCTTCACACTTATGATATCTGATCTGATATTGACATGGGATCTTTTGGTACTGCGTTATCCATTCATGACGCAGGTGAAAACAGATTTTAAAATCAGTTCAAAATCCTTCTTTCTCTCCTAGTATAATAATCTGAAGAAAATCACTGAAACTGTTATGGCAGGAGATTTTGGGACAATCAAATGGAAGTCCTTCTGTGCCCTTCCCCAAATGACCCTATGGAACTCACTACCACAAGATATTAGTGGGAGAGGAATCTCTCAAATGCTAGCCCGTGCTCTAACCATTACACTCTTCCTCTTATTTGGGGAAACAGGGAGACCAAAACAGTGCAATGGTTTGAACTGATGAAAGCCTGCATGTCCTCCTCAGAAGACAGGCTATTAAAGCTGTGTGAAATGCTGGAATTAGATAAAGTGTCAAGTTTGATACAGGACAAAACAAAAATGCAATTTAGAAACAAATGGAATATGATATTGCCTCTTTGGGAACCACACCAGGGTGCAATGGGACTTATAGGAATGATAGATTAGAACTAAATAATAAAGATGGTAGGAGAAACGGTAAAAGAGAAAATATCTTCCTGGAAATGTATATATATATATATATGGAAATATATTATTTATGAAGTATCCGAAGGTACCTATGTATATGTGTGTGTGTATATATATATATATATACACAAGATATAGAAAGCTGATGTTATGAACAGTCTGGACAAGTAAGGATTGATTATGAGTGCAGCATGTTATAGAACTAATATATACAATAATTTATGTATATACTGATAATATAGAACTAAGCAGATGGTGTTAACAGAAATTCTGTGGGGAAAACACTACACTAAGAACGAGGAACAAGTAATAACAAAAATACGTGTAATATTAAAAAAAATCGAAGGTAAATTATATATAGGGATGCATGCAATACTTCAAGGGGAAGAAGTCGGGAGAAAAGATGGGTTGTCAGGTAGGAACACAGAGCAACAATTACTGTTACAAATATAGTAATTTTGTGGTAATTTTATACATTGTAATCTTATATTACATAGTAGTTCAATTAGCCTATTAGTTTAATTCATTTTTATCTTTTTATTTAAAAATAATAAGTCATGATTATTATTATTATATTGTACACATTGTTGGAACAACTAGTTATTTCCGTTATGTTGTTTCCTTTGTTTTTAATTACATGGACGCACGCACACACAGACAAGTTCTACTAAGGGTGTCTAGAAAAGGGATGTAATAAGCTGAGCCTCTGCCACCACGCAAACAGGTTTGGGTATCCTTGTTGGCATCGTGGCCAAATGTTAACATCTGTCCAGTGGCATGAAAGGGTCTATGAGTGATCTTCTTTGATATTTTGCAATTTGCTTTGTAGTTTGAGACTGAGAAAAGAGATATATAGGCTGAGAACATATGGGAGAGTTAATGCTTCTCTGCTGCCAACCTGCTTAAACAGTTCTCATAGCGATTAGGAAGGAGATGGATCACACGTGCACATTTTGATTTTCTTTGTTTGCTTCTGCACTGTATAATCTGTGGGAATCCATCTTCCAAAGACTTTGCCCAGGGAGGGTGTGCATGCCAACTTAAGGTGCCCTGCATATCCATCAATAGTGATTTGATTTGATTGCCAGCCAAAGGGGTAAGCCTGGGTAGAATTTATATGGGGACCAAATTCCACCCTTGGCTGTGAAGGGTGCTGGATCCCAACAATGAAAGGGCTGGAACACTTCTTTGCTGTGTACTGTCCACTGCATCACTTAAAGCTTATGCTACCACAGTAACTTGTGTCATTGTTTGGCACTGAAAGTACCCTTAGAAGGGCCTGGAACTGCATCCAGCTCCAGATCAAGACAAGGCAAGAAGGGACATTTGAGGAAAGAATGGGAATCAGGCTAGAAGACTGACACCCTAGAATAGACTGATTGGTATCTTGTGCGTCCTCCATTTCCCTCATGGAAGCTGTTGGATATTTTTGTCTCATGTAAAATTGCCGCCTTCAGTTCAAGGTTGATGAACAAGAGTTGTACATGTGGTGCCACTGAACACAGATGTGTACTGTTCATGGGTGCACATGTGAACTCTGCACAGAGGAGCATTGTGCAAGGGTGTGCATGCCCATTTGGTGATGCCTTTGGTTGCACATTTGGTCTCTTGGTGCAACTGCTCAACACAAGAGTTGCCTGGCACAACCAGTGCCTAACTCTTCATGCAGAGATTCACTCTACTAACAGGCTGTCATGGAAATTACTCTTCATCACCATTTCTATAGGTAAGGAGCTTCAGTGGATTTTCAGTGGCCTGGCCTAATCACACACCTATCTGCCACCTATCTTGCATAGGGAAGTAATCAAATTGCCACATTGGAGAGCTGGGCAATCATTCAACATATGCTGCTGTCTCTCCTCAGCGTAACAGTCTGAGCCTCAATTTATTCTCTTGCCAACTTGCTCACACAATGTGTCGCTGAAACCCCATGGACTGGAGTGATGATGATTCAACAAAGCTCTATACCAACAAGGGCAACCAGTGACCAGATTGCAATGGAAAGCAACGGCAGTACAAGCGAAGGGGGGAAGTAGTGAGGGCACAACTCAGAGGTACGAATGCTGTCACCTCTTTCCACCTACCTCCTACACAGGGATGAAATTTTAGAAGAGGCATGGGGGAAATATCCCCTCTTGAACTTCCAACTTGGAAAAGAATTTCTGCAATAAATGTCTGCAGTAAAATAGAAGGATATGGGTGACACCAACCCCACCAACTCCTTTTGCCCTCTGGAAATGTCATCTCTGCGAAAACTTTTTAAAATTATGCCAGACTGCAAAAGTTGTGATGCTCTGCAGGCTGGAGGGCTGTGCCATTCATTTTCCAGACAAACCATGGGGTATCATCCTGGCTGCCATTTTGGGTGATCAGAAGCAATGCCATGTCATTTCCAGTCACTTCCAGGGTTGTTGGGGGGGGGGTCTGGTCATTCCAGCATGAGGTACCAGCCAATATAACTTATTATGATGGTATTTTTTTTTCTTGTAAAGTGATTTTGGCCAAAAATGAGGGCTGACTACAGCCTTGTACGGGGGCAAGGCTCAGGCCCTTTCCACACGAGGCAAGTGAATCACTCCATGCCGTTATTTACCGGCTCTTCTTGGGTCCGAAGTAGCTCACACCGTCCCTTGAGCCCTTCCACAGGGCTCCTCCATTGGTACAGGGCGAACCGGAGCAGTACGAGGTCTGTAGATCCGCACTGCTCCAGCTCGAAACGGCAGCTTTCTGTGGCTTCTGGATCAAAATGGTGGCTTCCCGTGGCTTCGTGGGAGTGGACCAACCACTGAGACTGGCCACGCCCACAGCCCACCCTCCACTGATTGCAGGCTCGCATTGGTGCGAGCCTGAGAACCTGCACAGGTAAGTAGGAATGCAATGGTGCATTCCAGAAAATGTAAAGACCTGATTTTTCCAGTCTTTGCTTAGCACGGGGGAGGACCACTTGGGGGCGAGTTGGATTGGACTGAGGTGTGGAACAAAGTTAAATATTCCACACCTAGTCCGATCCAAGGTCCTGCATGCCAGGACGCCTTGACCCATTTTAACTGCCTTGTGCAGAAAGGGCCTCAGAGGGAATCCCAAAGGTCACACCAGACCCCTGAAAGGTCTCACCAGACCCTCCTAAAGGCCAACATGCAACCTGTTGGCTGTATGATTCCCATACATGCCCTAGGGGTACATTTATATCTGGTTCCTACCACTTTGGTAGGCACTATATGCATGTGTATATGGGGCAGGTTAGATGGCAGAATGCTTCCCTTCCTCTGCACTCCCTCTGCAACAAAAAAACAGAGATCTTCCTCCCTGGCTTCACCTTCAGATTGTTTTGCTTGCTTTTTTCTCTGCTTTCATCCACTACTATCTCCATCATCATGAATGACACTATTATCTACCTCCCCCCCAATCCCATGGGATGTGACTTTTGTTCTCATACTTGGACATGTTTATGGCTGGAAATAGATGATCAAAGGCATGCTGACCAGAGGATCATGTTGCCAGACATGACCAGTGCATACATTCAAAGAGGATTAGGTGGGAAACCTTGGCATCAAGGGGTTCAAGCTAATCTCTTCCCTGATCTCAGATCTTTTGCATTTCCGAACAAGCCCAGATAAGACAATTAGACACCATCCCTTTTGATTTCTCTCTATAGAGACCTTTCCTACTCCTCCTACTGATCCTAAACTTCAAGAGATTATCATGATTCCCACGAATTTTGTCACTCGGGCATCAAAAGATTCACCTACCCTGGAACTCTTTGGTCAGCCCCATGAGAAAGTTTTAGCCTTTGCCAGAACACCCTTTCAGAATAGGAAAAAAGATATATAAACCCTGACTGTGGTTGCAGCAAATTGTAGCACTTCAGACGTAACAGATAACACCCAGATTAATGTTAGTCCATGCTCACCCTGAGGCACTTTGAGCCTCTCCACTTCAGGACTGGTAACTATCACTCTATTTCATCCCTAATCTCTCTGTATCCAACATTTTACACCTTGTTTTTCCAATAGCCTCGCATGGTTCTTGAGAGTGTTTATTTCCTTATGAGTGTTTTCATTTCCAATAAAACATATAGTTTATCTTTAAATTGGAGACCCTCTGCAGTTAGTTCCGGTATACATTGGTGAAAAGATCCTGCTGCTACCCTCCTCTCACAGACCTCCTTTGAGCCATAATTTCCCCAAATTCTAAAGAGATGTTGGCATTGCCCGTGGACTCCCAAGTCCCTCACCTTTAGGGAAATATCATCCCCACCAACTCCCTTTGCTCTCTGAAATGTCCATCCTTGCAACTCTCAAAGACTTTTAAAATGATGTCCAAGTGCAGGGGTGGTGTTTATCAATATCATTGATGTCTTACCTTTTTCCCACCACTGGGACTCGAGACACTTTACAAAACTTAAAACATAAGTAAAGCACATAAAATGTTGTTGTTAAAATGCAATGAAACAACAGAGTTGCATAGAGATGCGGGATGGCAGAGGTGGTTTGCCCCAAGTGGCAATGTTTTTGGGGCATCCTGGACTGTAGCCACGCCCCCACACTATAGCCACACCCACACACTGCAGCCATGCCCTCATGTACAGTGACCACATCCTTGCACTGTAGCCCTGCCCCCTCCTACCCCCCTCCCCAAACTCCAAGCTCTGCCACTAAAACAACCTGCAAGACTAAATCGCTTTAAAAGAAATCCATTGAAGGACAAAAGACAAAAATGAGCAAAACAGCACAGTATTAAAATGGTACACCATTAAAAGCCTGTGCAATTAAAAACACTCACACTCCATTCCTAATCAGAACATAAAGGTTTTCCCCCAAGGACAAACACCTTGGTTATGCAAATATTTGCATTCTGCTGACCACATTTTGCTGACCACAGAGCAGCACAGAAACATCCACTACCTTCTTATGCAACAACACCCACCACCCAGAGCACAACAAAGCTTGACAGTGACAGTGTGCACCCTCAGGGCCAATCACTGACCCCAAAATGTAGGGAGCCAGCTGATTTTGGGCAGTAAGGAAAAGGGGAGAGCTGTTCCCTTGCTGAACCTCCACTGTAACATATACAGCATAACACCAAAGTTCCATGTAATCTGTGGCTCTTTCTTTTTTCTGGATGCCCTACTGAAGCCAGACAGTGCCCAGGCACCTCCCTGCCCATCACCCACCAATACCTTGGTGTGGGGGAGTACTGGTACTGTCAAACTGCTTTTAACAACTGGAATACCTAGGCATGCAATGTAGTAATGCTGGCAGGGTTTAATGCTCCACCAGTCACAAGCTCAATTTTTCCAAACATGGTTCCATCAAGAATTCATACAAAGGTGCTACCAAGACTTTTCTAAAGTGCCTTTCCAAGTATAGCCCAAGACTTTTTGCTTCCTCCTAATTCTTGTGCAAGATCCAATTAAATCAGCACTTGTATCAGTACTGACGATGAGAGCATAGGGACAGCATCTGCTGCCACATCTGAGGGCAACAGACTAGCTAAGGATTCACTTCCTAGTATCTGCTATTACAGCCAACTGCCTCATTCTGCCTAACATTAGGGTCAGCCCTGGGTGTTACAGAGCCACCTGCGTTAGCTTCAGCCAAGGTCAACAAGGGGTGGAACTTCAGCACGCTGCTCTGTGCTTTCTTCCTTGGCCACGATTAACACAGAACTGCAGACCACACACTTATTGGCAGTACGGGCCATTACACATAATGAGACTAAGTTCACAGTAAGCACATATAGGACTCCCGGACTGTACATTACGGCAAATAAGTGAGCCTCTGCAGAGAGGATTAATTTGCACCAAACCTCATTAGTTGCATCATTTGTACAGGTTACATAAATCAGCTGTCCTTGGAGAAGAAATTGGTTTATTATACAGGAGTATGAGTCTCTCTTGGAAAAACAAACAAACAAAAAAGTAAAATATACCTCGCTCCAGCAGCAAAAGTGCAAGACTGCTGTAAAGGATTAAAACAAATTTTCTGTGACGACTTAAATGTCAACATGAAAACTGAAACGTGTACCTTTTCAGGAGTGCTAAGATGTTGATAAATGGATTGAAAAAGATATCAGCCTACGTGTATTAGTGGAGAGTCATCATAATCATCGTGCCTTTTCTCAGTCTGGGACTAAAGGTGGATTACAACAGTTAAAACAAGCAGAGTTTTTAAAAATTGATTCATAGAGAAGTAAAAAAAAAAGTAATTAAACTATCAGGAGTTTAAACTTGTTAAAAACCTAGACATCAGCCAACAGCACTTTTAAAGTCCATCTCTGGTTCTCCTCCACCAGCCATTGCCTGGCCAACTAAGGACGCATCACAGCCTGATTTCTCAGCATCACTCCCTTCCCTGACCTGGTTTGGACCCTGGGTTCCTACTCTCCCCACCATGCCTTGGCCTCTTCCCACAGACACATGAACATGTTTTGATATTTGCAATTTTACCACTTTTGATGGGGTCCTATGCCCCTAACCCTAGCAAATGCTTTCTTTGGAGCATGGTCTCCCTGGGTAAAAATTAAAACAAACAAACAAACATGACAGTAGAGTCATGAAGATGCTTTAAAACAGCTACAGCAAGGAAACTAGACTGTGCCGTCTGACGTTTGAACTAAACTCTGTTCCGGATATGCAGCCTGGCACCTTGGTAAATGGAGAGTTGAGGTGAAAGAACATCATTAGGCAGGAGGAACGACTGAGCTGTAGATTGCTTGGCCCCAGAAGCAACTGAGTTGCTCAAAACTGTTCAAGAGGAACAGTTGAAAATCTATTTCTCTCTCCTTTTTCTAAGCCTCCTTCCTTCCTCTGCTTCCCAACACTTACAGAAAGCCTCACACTCCTTCCTAAAGAATAAAAAAAATGCTTTATAGGAGGAAAGTGGATACAGAAGGCAAGTGAAGCTAAGGGGGCTCTCTTGAGAGCCGGAGAAAGTTGGGCGTGGAGTTGTAGAGGGATTCCCATAATTCTCCAATTGGGATGGCAACTGGCTATCCTGGCTATAGGATTCCCATAGTCATCCAAAAATGTAACTTTTCCAAATTTTGCTTTCTCTAAGTCTAAAATTACATATAACACATATCATTTCCTGTATGTGACCAAGGAACTTTTAAGCAAGCTACCTACCGACTGACCAACCCATCTATTTAATATACATCAATCCTTTCTCTCAACATGGGACCAAAGGCAGCTCACAACTAATTTAAATGTGATATGTTACATCTGGGGAAAAATAATGTTAAAATAACTCTAAAGCCCTGTTAAATTAAACCAAACTCTGTGACCCCACAGGAAATGATGGACAGCTCATGTTACTGACTGTCATGCAGAGGTGCCCATCCTGGCCTAATTTGCTTTGCCCTCTGCCAAAGCATCCTCTTAGACAAGGGGCCTTTCCACACTACACTGTTATAGTGGTATTACTCCATTTTCAACATTGTATGGATTCCTAGGGTTTGCAGTGTGGGGAGGGGCAGTTAGAATTCTCAGCCAGAGAGCTCTTTGGCCTCAGTAAACTACAAACCCCAGAATTCCACAGGAATAATAACACTATAACAGTGTAGTGCGGAAATGGCCTTTGTCTCTCTCTCCAGCCTCTCATCATCCCTTGAGGCATTTTATAACCTTTTCTTTGGAAGGATCTTGAAGCTTTTCAGCTTGTTCCCTCAGTTAGTCTTGCTGATTGGCCAACTGTCTCTCCTGCTCTCTGTTGCTCCTTGAGACACTGTCCATTTCCACACTAGACTGTTATAGCACTATTATTCCACTTGCAACATCCTATGGAATCCCGGGGTTTGCTCCTTGAGAAACTAGTGGCCATTTCCGCACTAGACTGTTATAGCGCTATTATTCCACTTGCAACATCCTATGGAATCCTGGGGTTTGCAGTTTTGGGAGGGGCCACTTGGCCCCTCCCAAAACTGCAAACCCCAGGATTCCATAGGATGTTGCAAGTGGAAATAATAGCGCTATAACAGTCTAGTGCAGAAATGACTGACACCAACAATAAATCTGTCTTAAACCCAACATCTCATCCACCCCTTGTTTACCTGGAGAGGAAACTATCTCCCTTCAGCTATGTTGCCTGGATAATAAAAGAGAACCCATTATTGCACAAGCAGTGTTTAACAGTAGGATAAACTTCTTCAAAGGCCCCTCCTTTGCTGGAAGTTTTTAAAGAAAAGTTGAGTGGTCATGTCTTAGGGATGTTTGAGTTGGAGACTCTTAGACTAGCAAACTTTTGGACTAGATGGCCCTTGAGCTCTCTTGCAACTCTAGGGTCATTTCCACACTACACTGTTATGGTGCTATTATTCCCCTTTCAACATCCTGTGGAATTCTGAGGTTTGCAGTTTCCTGAGGCCAAAGAGCTCTCTGGCTGAGAATTCTAAATGACCCTCCCTAAACTGCAAACCCCAGGATTCCATAGGATGTTGAAAGTGGAATAATAGCGCTATAACAGTTTAGTGTGGAAATGGCCTAGGATACTATGATTCAGTCAAAGCACTATCTGCCAGTTAGTGGGCCTCTATCAACCAAGTGCCTGCCTTTCAATTTTAACCTTCTGTAAACCAAAACCACAATTGTCACATAAAATAACACTAGAGGGAGAATAATAACAAAAACCTCATCTAACTTTTGGAAAGGCGGAGGTAAAACCAAATGCTCCAATCTGTTTTCAGTTAAAAGCTTGCCACACACATTCCTTTAAAAACAAAATCCCCTGCAGACCAATTATGCCTAGCTGTGGCCAACTCTTCTCCCTAGGGCCATATGATAACTATGCATAAGTTTTATTTAATGACAGGAAATTTTTCACACACACACACATTTATATAAATATATTCATATTCCTTGGCTATGGATTTGAGATCTGTGGGAATTCCACAAATGCAGCTCTTAAGAATTGTGCAAACATATGGGGGCCGGGATTTCAAACTTCAGACTTAATACTTGAAGCAGGACTGATTAAAAGCAGTGAATACAATTGAAAGCAATTATTGAAAGCAATTCACATGTGGAAATTTGGATAGGATCAATCATGTTCCAAAAGCTTGATCAAGCAGCCACATTTTTCCTTGGTATCAGAATAACATCAATGTTGGCAGCAATCAGACCACTTTTTGTCATTGTGTGCCTTCGAGTCATTTCTGACTTATGGCAACTCTACGGTGAACCTACTACGCGGTTTTCTTGGCAAGGTTTGTTCAGAGGGGGGTTGCCTTTGTCTTCCTCTGAGGTTAACTGGCACAAAATTTAGTTTGATGCAAAATTCTATTTCATGTTTCTTCCTCAAAGAAGTCCTAAGTTGGCTTTGCAATCTGACCTGGAATGAAGTCTCACTGAACTAGAATCATCATGTAAAACAAGTCTCTAGCCCTCATTATTTTGAAAATTAGGCGAAAAGCATATAGGCAATAGAGTAGCCACACCAAAAAACAAACAAACAAACAAACAGGGAAGACTCTTGCACCATTAACAGTTTTGCAGAAAGGGAATTCCAGCAGGTGCAGTTTACCATGCTTGCTCCTCATGCTCAAATTCTCTCCTCCGCACAACTGTGAAAGGTACAGGAGCCCTAACCCCTTTTCCTTTGGCCACTCCAATGTCTGCTGAAAGCCCAGAAGCCAGGCCAAGAGACTGGGATGCTGAAAACAACAAGAGCAAATGATAATTTCCTCCATAGTAGTAAAAGTGAAATAAGTGAAATTACCCATAATTTGCTGCCTTTTAACAGTACTCCAAAATCACTACCTGTACTTGATCTGCTAAGTGTTGTCTAATCAGAGGATAGGCCCTGGTTTTAACCAAGCTACTTAGGTTGTTCAAACACTCCTGCTCAGAACTTACAGCTCAAATCCTCTGAGAAGTTAAGCATCAGAGAGGATGCTCTGCTGCTTTTGAATCAACTCCAGGACCTTTAAACTTCTTCTGGTGGGTTTTATCCCAAGTTCTTATGCCTCCCCCAAGATACCCTAATTTTTTTTCTGAGAAAGTAATTGTCAGAGTTAAGAGGCCTAAAAGTGGTAACACTTTGGAGAAGAATCACAACTTCACGAACCCTCTGCTCCTGTGCAGAAAGCAAGCAATTTCTACAGTGCAAGAATCTGCATTTATTATTGAGACTGCATATGTTGCTCACACTTTTGTCTCTGACCCACAAAGGAACGCCCATGTAGGACCAAAGCAGCAAATGGCCATGACTTGGACCAGCCGTGACTTGGCTACTGCTTCTAAGTGGCAGGGAGAGCCCTCCAGTATTTTGCTGATTAAAAATACATTGCCCCTGTACACATTTGGATTGCTGCCTTGAGCCCCTCCCCCCAAACACATATGCTTACATACAACTGATAAGACAGATATTGTTTTATCTGCATTTTGCAAATCAGCCAACCAAATTCAAACTTTAAGGACCTGAATATATGTTTCCTGTTTAAGATCCCACACTGTACTTGTGTCACTTAAATCAAAACTAAAGTAAGTAAGTGATAGTTGTGCTATACCACCTTTTTGCTGAACACCAACACTGCAAACCTGCAAATGTGCTTGCTTATTATCCTTTTGTGCACAATGGTTGATTTCAGTCATGCCAGTGACTGAAGTGACACAACTGAAGGCACTTATGAATAGTTACACACAATTCAAGCATTCACAGCTGCACACACAATGGCTAAACTTGCAGAATGAGTCTGCAAGAACGGAGCAGGGCTGTCATTTATAGAGTCAAAGCAGGTGACTTGGATATCTCTCATTCATACAGTCACCATTAAGGCCCTTTTTGCATGGCATTTGCCATGCGAAGAGGGCCTGGAGCATCGTGCGATTGTGAGGAGCGATTTGCACGACGCACTCACAATCACGCGATGCTCCAGAGGCCGGTAGGCGCCAATCATACACCTTTTCATTTTTGGCTTGAAGCTGAAAATGGTGTGCGACTGGGCATTGCTCCTGGACCCCGCGTGCACTTACCTGGCGTGCAGAGCCTCTGGAGCCAGGCTGGTCGCGCTTCCTGCCCCAGTGCAGTCTGGGAAGGTCCCAGGCTGCACTGCAGAAGGAAGAGACGGGGCTCTCGCGCAAACAGGCAGCTCATGCAATGCTAAAGCAGCAAGGAAGGGAGAGCCTTTTGGCAGAGGCTGCTCATGCAATCCCCGTACCCCAGCGCCGGAACAAGCTAACAAAATGAATTTCAGCAGAGAGAAATGTAAGGTCCTACACTTAGGCAGAAAAAAATGGAACGCACAAATACAGGACGGGGGACACGTGGCTGGATAACAGTACATGTGAAAGGGATCTAGGAGTCTTGGTAGATCACAAGCTGAACATGAATTAGCAGTGTGATGCAGCAGTCAAGAAAGCCAATGTGATTCTTGCTTGCATCAATAAGAGTATGGTATCTAAATCAAGGGAGGTAATAATACTACTCTATTCTGCTTTGGTTAGACCTCACCTGGAATACTGTGTCCAGTTCTGGGCACCTCATTTCAAGAAGGATATTGATAAGTTGGAGCATGTCCAGAGGAGGGTGACCAAAATGTTGAAGGCTTTGGAAGCCATGCCCTATGATGAGCAGCTTAGGCAGCTGGGTATGTTTAGTCTGCAGAAGAGAAGATTAAGAGGGGACGTGATAGCCATGTTTAAATATTTGAAAGGATGTCATGTTGAAGAGAGAAGACAGCGGCTTGTTTTCTGCTGCTCCAGAGACTAGGACAAGGAGCAATGGATTCAAGCTGCAGAAAAGGAGATTCCACCCGAACCTCAGAAGAACTTCCTGATGGTCAGAGCGGTCCAGCAGTGGAATATGCTGCCTTGGAGTGTGGTGGAATCTCCTTCTTTGGAGGTTTTTAAGCAGAGGCTAGATGGCCATCTGTCGGGAGTGCTTTGAGGGTGTTCCTGTATGGCAGGGGTTGGACTGGATGGCCCCTGTGGTCTCTTCCAACTCTAAGATTCTGTGATTCTATGACTTTATAACTTATGGCAACCCCATTAATTTTCATAGAGGGTTCTTTAAGGCAAGGAATACTTAGAGGTGGTTTGTCATCGTCTTCCTCTGACATATAGCCTAGGGCAGCCAGGATTCCTTGGTCTCCCATCCAGGTATTAACCAGGGCTGACCATGCTTAGCTTCCTAGATCAGATTGGATCTAGTACCCTGAGGGTGGATGTTCAGCTGCATTTTGTTTTAAACTGTGCTCTGAGCTGCCTCAGCTGCTTTTCCTATTGGAAGAATAATGGGCTCTTTGCAGTTTGTATTTGCATCTTTGACTTATGGCAACCCTATGAATGAGGCCTCCACAAGCCCCAGGCACCAACTGCCCTGCTAAGGTCTACCAGATTCAGGGCCATGGCTTCCTTAATTGAACCAATCCACCTGTAATACATCATTGTCTTTTCCGACTGTCTTCCACTTTACCAAGTATCATCATCTTTTACAGTGAGTCCCATTGTCTCATGATATGTCCAAAGTATGACAGCCTCAGCTTAGGCATCTTCACTTCTAGTGAGAGTTCAGGCTTGATTTGCTCTAGGGCCCACCTATTTGTCTTTTTAGCCTTCTATGGCATCCTTAGAACTGTTGTTCCATACCGCATTTCAATGGTATTAAATAAATAAATGAATAATGATTTACCCCCCTTTCTTGACATTGAAAATTCTGCTGCATGAAGTGGCTGCTTCACTCTGCCTAATGGTAGGGCTGGACCTGCTTGAGGACAGCCAGAACCTTGAGATTTCAGCATTGGTAACTTCTAGCACCTTTGTCACACTAAGCAGGCCCTTCTTGGTCATTGTTCATTATTGGAACTAATGCCGTATTTGTCAACTTTAGGAATGGAAAAATATGTAGCTGGAGTTGACACAAGTATCTATTTCACTCTCCTCAAGATTCACTGCAAGCCTAAGAGCATCTTACCAAGTATACCTTTTCAATATGTGAATGTCTTAAAATCAGTACAATTGGGGATAAATGCAAAAGCACACCTCAATCCAGATGTTGTTGGATTAGAACTTCCAATTGTTCACCATTGACTATTCTGGCTAGGGATACCTGGAGCTGCAAACCAGCAACATCTGGAGGGTCCAGTATCCCCAATCCTGCTTTACTATGTGAGGAAAATGCATCCATTAGGGAAAATGTGGACAAGAATCCATACAGAAAATGAATATATACAAAAAATAGATATGAATCGCTTTACAAGGGAAAAAGGAAGAAGTACCCAAAATTGATAACTGGCTGATGTAAATATATGATGTTATGGAGACTGATAAATTGACTATGGTCTTGAAAGGCCAAACCATTGATACTTTTTAGAGAACACTGGAAATATTTAAGTAATTAATTAGAGAGAGGTCTCAATAGTTGGTCTGAAAGCATAATAGAAAACAGAAAAAGTACAGAAAAGTATAGAAAAAGATACTAAATTTCTAGATATATAAGATACACAAGATAAATAAGATTATAGTGATTAAGATTACATAAAGATTAGGTAATCAAGGTTTATAAAGTATTATAAAGTATTAATGTTGTGGGGAAATATGCCTGTGAAAAATAAGAGAGAATGTATGCATAAGTTTGTGTATACATATGTTCAATCTATTATCATATATAAGCTATGTTTGTAGTTTATGGTTCAAGATATGAACGTATATGGAAGATTGTAAATATTTGATTTTTTAAAAAAAAGAAAATGGGTATTACTTTCTTTAAAAGGGGGAAAAAAACTAAGATTCACATCCAGATATGAACAAAGGAGGAGATGAGAATGTAGGTAAATTTTGGCCAAAAAAACAACAAAACTGAGACTGATAAGTTTTCACTTTCTTAGAGTTTTTCTCATGGCCTTACGTTTTTCTGCTTCTAAGAAAATGTGATGACTGCTGCTGTTGTCTAAAGTCAGCACAGGTAGTCAGCTAGTTGCTTTCTGGCACAACCAGAGCCAAAGGACTTGTGGGGAAAATGCCAATGGAATCAATTATTTGAAAAATGCAGTGTCCTAGACAGAGTTGACAGTTTTATGCTAGTGACTGTACTGTAATTACTTTCTAAGTAACCCAGAATTATGGGCTAGACATTGGCACATGGAGTCAAAGCGATATTTAGCCAGAGAGCCGGCGAGCATCTCAAAACTTTCCACCATGAAGGCTCTCCATTCCACCCTTTCTCAGGAATTCCTACTCATATATTTCCTGTTCCAAGAAAGCGTGGCTCTGTACTTATAGTCTCCACTGCCACCACCTTGTCTTTACTGGAGTGTCCCCATCTAACTCCCACAAATCAGAGCTTGGAAATGTTCCTTTTCTGACCTAGTGGTTATATGCCTTCAAGTCAACACTGACTTATGGTGACCCTGTCCTAGGAGTTTTCTTGACAAGATTTATTCAGAGGGGGGTTGATTGTCTTTCTCTAAGGCTAAGAGAGTGTGACTTCCCCCACCTGGAACATTGTGTCCAGTTCTGGGCACCACAGTTCAGGAAGGATATTGACAAGCTGGAACATGTCCAGAGGAGGGTGACAAAAATGGTAGAATGCCTGAAAACCATGTCCTGTGAGGAGAGGCATAGGGAGCTGGATATGTTTAGCCTGGAGAACAGAAGGTAAAGAGGCGACATGATAGCTATATTTAAAGATTTGAAGGTATATCATATGGAAGATGGAGCAAGCCTGTTTTCTGCTGCTTCAGAGACTAGGAACTGGAGCAATGGTTTCAAACTTTAGGAAAAGTAATTCAATCTCAACATTAAGAAGGAATTCCTGACAGTAAGAGCAGTTCAACAATGGAATACGCTGCCTCAGACTGTGGTGCAGTCTCCTTCTTTGGAGGTTTTTAAACAGAGTTTGGATGGCAATCTGTCAGAAATCCTTTGTTGGTGTATTCCTGCATGGCAGGAGTTTGGACTCGATGGCCCTTGTGGTCTCTTCCAACCCTATGATTCTATGATTCTAACATCACCCAGCTAAACACGTGCAGACAGCCCCAAGGTTGAGAAATCTGCACAGTGGCAAACTTGTGAGCTTCCAGCCAGATATATATTAGCTCCATCTTCAGAACGCAGAGATTCAAGGAGGGAACCTGTGGTGGATTGCACAGACTGATAATATTTAGGAAACGGCCAGCATGAACAACCCCTTCTTTCTGCCTTCTCTCAACCCATGCAAGCTAATTGCAGGAGACGGTTTCAACAACACTCATGGAAGTAATCAAACCACTGATCTACCCTTTCTGCAACCGGAAGAGGTAAACTGAAAAGTACACCCACCCTACTCCTTGCCCCAGATCCTTCAGAGCGACTGTTCACTTCCAAAAGATGAGCAGATTTCTTAGGCTCTAAGACATCCATCTTCTGGCATTACATTAGCAGCATGGGAGCTATTCTAACATGGCTTCATCCCATGCTGTTACATAGGCATCAGAACACTCAACTGATGTCAAAAGTGCCATTTGCCAGGGCCTTTCCCATTCCATTGACAAGGAAGAAAACCACTGAGTAGAGAGGCCCTGTGTGTATCAAGTGGTCAGAGTAATCTCTCTCTGCTCCCTATCATGATCCTATTATCCCACTAGAAGTTATGACACCAGAAGGTAGCCAGGGCAGTAATAGTGTATTGGCACTAGGACTGATTCTGCCAGGGGTCAGTGGAATGGTGTTGACTTTGGCAAAGTATATACAGGTCTTTTCCCTTCAGCCACCACAGGAGCCCAGAAGGAGGCAAAATGACAGGGGAAAAAAAGGTGACGTTTTCCCCCCACAGTCATGCTTTCTCACTGCATAAACTCAAAATAAATCAGGCAGACATTGATATTGGCTGAAATCTCATACTAGAGTTGCATAGCAGAGATCTCCACATGCAGAAGTTACTCGTTAATCATGCTACACAACCCTTGTGTTGAATGGCAACATTGCACAATTGAATCAAGCCACCCAATGTGCAATCAAATATGCACCAACACCTAAGCATAATGTACAAATGCATTCATGCACAATACATACACACATCCATGTACAATATGCATCCAGCACAATGGCACAGCACATGCAACTGTGCTTCTGCAACCTTGAACTGAATGGAGTTGTGATACACTAGACAAAAATGTCCAATTCCTTCCTTAGGGGACTTGACGCACAAGTGAGATATCAACAGGATTCCAACCATTGTTTTCAAATTGTTGTTGTGTGCCTTCCTGTCATTTCCAACTTATGGCAACCCTAAAGTGAACCTATCACAGGGTTTTCTGGGGCTAACAGTGTGTGATGAGCCCACAGTCACCCAGTGGGCTTCCACGGCCAAGTGGTGAATCAAACCCTGGTCTCCAGGGTCACAGTCCAATGCTCAAACCACTACATCACACTAGCTCTCTGTTTTTAAATTACCTGTTGGCTAAATGATACAATTGTGGCAATGCTGTAGATGGTCCTGCTCTTGATTCTGGCCTCCTCAGAATTCTCCTGCATGTTGATTGTCATTCACACAATTACTTTCTCCCTTTGCTATGCTTCATCTCCCTTTGCCCTCTAAATAACATGTAGCAGGAGGGTGAAACTACCTCTAAGACAGGTTTTTGATGCCGCATCCCTACATCCCCTTGTCTTCCTGAAATCAATGCAAGCATCCACTCAAGGATGTGTCCCTCCCCACAACAGTCATTTCAGGAACAAAAGAAGTTCAGCTTCCTTCATCTTTTGAAGAACTGGAGTAAGGAGAGGAAGTTGTACCTTACACCCCTATGTCTATGATGAGTAAATGAGCTTTGGTTGCTTTGGTCAGACTTCATCTGGAATACTGTGTCCAGTTCTGGGCACCTCATTTCAAGAAGGATATTGATAAGCTGGAGCATGTTCAGAGGAGGGGTGACCAAAATGGTGAAGGGTCTGGAAGCCATACCCTATGAGGAGTGACGTAGGGAGCTGGGGATGTTTAGTCTGCAGAAGAGAAGGTTAAGAGGGGACACGATAGCCATGTTTAAATATTTGAAGGGATGTCATGTCGAGGAGGGAGCAGGTTTGGTTTTCGCTGCTTCAGAGACTAGGACAAGGAGCAATGGATTCAAACTACAGGAAGATATTCCACCTAAACCTCAGGAAGAACTTCCTGATGGTCAGAGCTGTTCGGTAGTGGAATATGCTGCCTTGTAGTGTGGTGGAGTCTCCTTCTTTGCAGGTCTTTAAGCAGAGTCTGGATGACCATCTGTCAGGAGTGCTTTGATGTATGTTCCTGATTGGCAGGGGGTTGGACCGGATGGCCCTTGTGGTCTCTTCCAACTCTATGATTCTATGAGCTATCCAGGGTTCTGAACTGTTTTGGTGACAAGATTCAGCATCACACATAGCTCCCTGAAAATCTCTAGCAGATTCATTGGCCTATTGAAGCCACCAGGCATTGCAAAGGAGGGGGTGAAATGGAAATCATTACTCATCAGCATAATAATGGCTTTAAAATTATGGCTTTAAAATTATGGTTACATCTTTAACAAATTGTGTAGGCATAACAGATTACATTTTTGACTAATTATTTCCAAGCTCTGAGTCCTTTTGACCACATGGTTGCCCTCCAAAACAGCTGGGCAATGACTGAATGGGAAAGACTTGCATAAAAGACTGTTCAGAATCTCTGGGAAGCATCTGCTATATTTTGGTCTCTTGTTTACTCAAACTGCTTCAGGAGCTGATGATGTAACTAGCAGTATCTGTTTCCATGGGAATTGGGAATAAAGCCCAAACCTACTGCTAATCAAGTTTCACTGTGTTTAATTCCACTGCCCTAACATCTCTTACAGAAGATGGTGGCATCTGTATTCTACCAACAGTATTCATGCTCTATCTGTATTTCATTTACAGGGAAAAAATAGTTTTGCAGGGGTAAGGTATACATTTAGCAGCACATTGACAGCAGCAGCATATTTGGTCATGTCTGATATATTACAGAACAAAATGAAATCATTGTACGAATATTGTAAACAAGATTTATACGATCTGAAGAGAAACCAACGTATATTGTAAAAATGAGAAGGGACAGATATATTTCAAGTATAAGGTGAATACTGCATTGGACTTGTGCACTGTTCACCAGAATAGAGCTTGGACAAAGTTACTTCTTAGACTAAGATCCCCAGAATCTTCCAAACAGCATCACCATTGTCCATGCTGGCTCAAGACTTCTGAGAACCATGGCCTAAAAAAGTAAGTTCATGTTGGAAACTATGGCCGTTTCTGCACTACACTGTTATAGTGCTATTGTTCCACTTTCAACATCCTATGGAATCCTGAGGTTTGGAGCTTAGGGAGAGGCATTTAGAATTCTCAGCCAGAGAGCTCTTTGGCCTCAGTAAACTACAAACCCCACAATTCCATAGGATGTTGAAAGTGGAATAATAGCACTATAACAGTGTAGGATGGAAATGGCCCATCATACCACTTCTCAAATGCCTCTTCTCCAGGCTGCATATACCCAACTATTCCTTATATTTGTTAGTGGCCAAAACCTTACCATCTTGAGAACCCCATTCTGGACCCATTCCAGCTTCTTGATATATGGTGTACCCAGAACTAGATACATTACTCCAGGTGAACTTTGACCACAGCAGAATGAAGTGGCAATAGTATAAGTCAAATAAATAATATTATTTCTCTTGGCATGGGCACTGTAGTTCTTTTGATGCAGCCTAAAACTGCACTGACCTTCTTTGCCACTGCACCACAGTGGTGACTCATCTTAACTTTGTGATTTCCTAAGATCTTTAAGATCCTTTCCACCTATACTGCTGTCAAGCCAGCTATCATCCAAAAATGGTGCCACTCTACATTCCAAACAGAGAAGTGTACTGGGCAGACAACTGAAGAAAGCAATGGCAACCTCCCAGTGAACAAACTTTGCCACGAAACCCTGTCTTAGGGTTACCATAAGCTGGAAATTACTTGAAGGTACACGACAACAAAGAAACTAAGAATTAGAAGTGATTTTAACTGTCTGCTTTCCACTGTAGAGTGTCATAAGTGCCAGCTCTGGGTGCAAGCAAGACCAGCAAGATCTAGCCACACAGAGTGATTTCCCTGGAATGCAAGACATTGCTTCTATATCTCACATAGGGAGGTAAGAGTGACCTTGAAAATGGCAGAACCCAGTAGGGGAGAGACAGCATCGCTCAAAAAACCAAGAAATACTCAGATTCAGCAAACACAGCACAAGTTCATAATGTAATGTTAAGCAAAATATGGTTAGAGAGCTGGGGATTTAATAAATAAAGGTGTTATGTTACACACTTCAGCTGTGGAAGAAAAGGGCATTGCATTTCTTGTGGATGCCTGCATCAGAACAGTAGGACATAAGCTGGAAAATGCTTAGGGAAAAAGAAAGAGAAATTCATGCGATTTAAGAAAAGTTGTCACTGCCCTCAGTTGTATCAATCAGGGCCACACATTTTGGCTGAGATTCTATATCAGGGTTACATGGTATAAATCTTCACATACAGACATGTATTAATTGTGCTGTGTGACCCGTGTATTGAATTAGAATGTTGCATAACTAAATATTCCACTGAATGCACAATTGAAAGAGTGCTACTGTCTGATTCAGAAGGGGTAGAAATGTGCATTGGCTGAGAATGCATGTCAGACACGTACAGTAAAACCACATGCCCAACTTGCTTCCGCCATCTTAACTGGATGTGGACATTGTGCATTTGATAGAAATATCCACTTGCTTCTGTATGAGAACTTGCACATGCAGAAAACACCAATAGGATTCCAGGCTTTGCATCCCATTTGTCAATTAGCATGGTGATGTGGGGTAGGCAGTTCCTCTCCCTCATTCCACAGCCTTCTGTGCTCCTGATATCAGTGGATGTGGTCAGGCATACCAGTATCATCAGCTCCCCATCCAAAGCACCAGGTAGAGTTTCTCCATCTGTTGCTGTGCCCAAGAATTCAGCTATCTCATTCTTTTTTTTTTTGTTTCTTTTTTTTTTATAATAATTTTTTATTAATTATATAACTAGAAAACAAAAGCAAAAAATTAAACACCATGTGTTATACATAATAGTGAAAAAAGGAAAAAAATTTTTTTCCTTTAAACAACATAAACTTGCATTATTATTTTTTTCTTTTACACTTGAAATCATAACCTTATTCAGCTTATTCCATATCATACAGCTTATACATTTTTGTTCTATTATTAATTATAATCTTATTACTTCAAAGCCAGTTAACTTTTAACTTTTTTTTTCCTTTTAAAATATCCAATTTCATCAATAGATCACAAGTTTAACACACACGCGTAATATAAAATAAAAATAAAAAATAAAAATACAAAACCAAACCAAACAAAAGAAAAATATATATATATATACCCACCCCCCAGAGCCAACTTTTTATTTAATCCACTTTCCAAAATTGCCATTCTTCTTGTAATACGGTAGCTTTACCATCTCTTATCAAAGCTTTTTCCAAAAATATTTTCCAAATTTCCTCAAAATCATTCCCTTTTGTTAAACCTTTCATAAATCTAATTCTACATGTTAATTTATCATTAATTGCAATTTTCCACACTTCTTTATACCATTCCTCTATTTGAAATTTTTCATTTGTTTTCCTTTTTTTTGCTATTATTAATCTCGCTGCAATTAACAAATTTGTTATTAATTCTTTTCTTACCTGAGAAACACTCAACCTTATTATATATAGACAACAACGCTATATTTGGACATACTGGTATTACTACTCCTGTAATCTCTTTTATCTCTTTAAAAACCTTTTGCCAAAATTCCATTATCTTTTTACAATTCCACCACATATGCATATATGTCCCAAATTTTTCTTGACATCCTCTCCAGCATAATCTTGTATATTTCTCATCTATTTGATTTAATTTCACTGGAGTCAAATACCATTTCCAAACTATTTTATAATAATTCTCTTTTATTCTTATTGATAATTTTTTTAAATGACGTTGTTTCCAGATTTTTCTCCATTCTTGTATATCTATATTTTGTGCTGTCTCTTCCTCCCAGATTTTTCTAAGATAATCCTCTTCTTGTTCTTTTGCTAATATTTTATATATTTCACTTGTTGTACCTTTTAGTATTTCATTTTCTTGCATATTTTCTCTTTGAATAATAATTTGTTCAAATTTAGTATGTTCTTTAAAATCCTTAACATATCTTTTCATACTCTTTGTCCATTGCTCTAATTGTATGTAATTTAACCAGGATATTTTAGTTTCCTGCAATCTCTCTTTCATTCTATCTTTATTTATCATTATTTTCATCCAATCTTTTAATCTATATATTTTTTGTTTTTTTATTTCTTTCTCTATTATTTCTCTCAAATTCATTGGAAATTTTTCCATCATTACTATCGGAGTTAATGTTAAATATATTCGGTATCAATTTTCTTTTATTTTTCTTCCATATTTCTATTATATTTTTTATAAAAGGATTTTCTATCTTTTCCATTTTTTCTTTGAAAAATTCCTAAAAAATATATTTTCTAATTTCATCTCAATATTCTTATCTTCTGTCACTAACCAATCTAAATCACCCTTTCCTGAAACTCCATCTATAATATATCTCAATTGATTTGCATAATAATACCATTTTAAATTTGGAAGTCCCAGGCCACCTTCTTTTTGACTTTTATACCAATATTTCTTGTTAATCCTCGGTTTCTTATTACCATTACAAAAATTATTTAATATTTTTTGGGCATCTTTAATTTTCCTCTGATACTTTTATTGGTAACATTCTAAACAAAAAATTGATTTTAGGTAATATTTTCATTTTTACCACTGCTATTCTACCAAACCACGATAGCTTTATATTTTTGTAATCCTCTAATTTCCGTTTAATTTCTAATCTTAATTTCTTAAAAAATTTTTCCTGAAGTCCTTGTAAATTTTTTGTAATATCTATTCCTAAATATTTAATTGATTCTTTTACTTTAAGTAACCTTTTTTTATTACTTATAAATTTTTGTATTTCTTCTTTAGTATAATTAAACAACATTATTTCTGATTTGGTCCAATTTATTTCTAATCCTGTCTTCTCCCCAAACTCTTTTAAATGTTTATCTATCCTATCTATCTTTTCGACCGGATCTTTAATTGTTAGCAATGTATCATCTGCAAATAAGCAGATTTTATTTTTCTCCTTAACTCCAATTCCATCCAAATTCTCATCATTTCTTATCAAATTCACTAATATTTCTATAACTATTGCAAATAAAACTGGAGATAATGGACATCCTTGTCTCGTTCCTCTTGTTATTTGAATCTGCTCTGTAAATCCATCATTTACCATCACTACAGATGTATTATGTGAATATAATTGATTTATTAACCCTTTAAATCTCTCTCCTATTCCTAATTTATTTAATATTGTTTTTAACGCCGGCCATTCCACGCAATCAAAGGCTTTAAATATATCTAACGTAAAATTCCAGCTTTTTGTTTATCTCTATCCATTATATTTATTTTATTTATCGTTTTCCCTATTAAGTTTGCCATCTGTCTTCCTTGAATAAAACCACATTATCTTTATGTATATACTTATAAATAAATTTATTTAACCTCTTTGCCATTATTGCTGTCAAAATTTTTGCATCTTGGTTTATTAAAGATATTGGTCTATAAGAACCTGGTTCAGTAGAATCCTTATTTGGTTTTAAAATTAATATTATTAATGATTGCTTCCATGATATTGGAATTTTTTCACCCTTTAATATACTATTGTATAACACTTTTAATTTAGGAATTAAACATTTTTTAAATGTTTTATAATATTCTGGACCTAGTCCATCCAATCCTGGTGATTTTCCTCCTTTTAAATTATTTATTACTTCTTCAATTTCCTCTTCAGATATCATTTCTTCCATCAACCCTTTATCTTGTTCTGTTAGCCTTTTTTTCCAATTTTTATCAATATACTCCTCTATATTCCCTACAGATTTTTCCTCTGCTGAATACAATTCTCGATAAAATTCCTCAAATATTTTTAATTTCTCTTTCATCAGCCTTTTTTCTTTACCAAAATTATCTTTTACTACACCAATCATATTTCTAGTTTTTTTTTATTGTACTGATTTAGCCAGCATTTTAGAATTTTTATTACTATATTCAAAAAATTCCCTTTTCAAGTATATTAAATTTTTCTGGACTTCATTCATTTCTATCTTTTCTAATTCATCTCTTTTTGCTTGTAATACTATAAATTTCTGTTTTGTTCTATCTATTATATAATCATTCTCTAATTGTTTTATTTCTTCTTCTAATTTCAATTTTTTTTCTCCTAATTGTCTCTTTAATTTACTTGATTCTTTAATACATAATCCTCTTGCCACTGCCTTCATTGTATCCCATAATACATCTTGTGTTACTTCCTTATTATTTATATCCCAAATTTCTTGCCACTACTTCTCTATTTTATTTACTATCTCCTCATAATTAAGTATTTTGGTATCCAATCTCCATCTTTTTGCTTCTCTATAGTTCATTTTCATAGTTATATCCAAATTCATCAAAGCATGATCTGTCACTTTTATTGTTTCAATTTCTGTATTTATTAATCTAGGTATCATATTCTTTGAGACAAAAATATAGTCTATTCTTGAATAATTTTTATGAACTGATGAATAATACGTATATTTCTTTTCCTCACCCTTTATTAACCTCCAAACATCTATCAATTCATTTCTACTCACCAGTTTATTTAAAATTATTATATCTATCTCTAATTAATGGATCCGATTTATCTTTCCATCTATCCATCACCATATTAAAATCACCTGCCATTATTATATAATCTCCTTTCATATTTTTAATCTTGTTAAATATTTCTTCATAAAATTCTTTTTGCTTCTCATTAGGTGCATAAATATTCACTATAACATATATTTCTCCATCTATTTCACCTTGTATAATTACATATCTACCTTTTTCATCTAACTCCACACTTAATACAATAAAATTACATCTTTTGGAAATTATTATTGCTACTCCTCTTGATTTGGATGTACCAAATGCTTCCTCATAAGTAGCGACCCAGTTCAATCTAAACTATTTTTTTTATCTCTTTTTCCATGTGTTTCTTGTAAAAAAATTATATCAGCCTTATCTTTTTTTAATATAGATTCTATCCTTTTTCTCTTTATTATTGACCCTAAACCTTTCACATTCAATGTTGATATTCTCAATCTATTCTCCATTTTTCATATTTCCATTCTCTTAATCGCACTCCCCATTGGCTCTTTAGTGTAGTGCTCCCCCTTCCCCTTCCCTTCCCCCTTCCCACCCCCTCCCTCCCCCCCCTACCCACACAAACATTTATCCCCCCCTTTCCCTCCAAAGCAATTCTGCCTTGCCAACGACCACCTATGGTCTTGGGGGGGGGTGAAGGTATACCAACTCCCGGCACAGAGACCAATACCCTCTCCCGATTAATTTTCTTTCCCAGATTTTTTCCCTCCTTCCCCCTCCCTTCCCTCTCTCTACCCTTTTACTTTATATACATATACTTCAATCTCTATGCATAAACAATCTATAAGAATATATTCTAATCACTAATCATCAACTCTTCCCCTACTCTATAAAGCTCTCTTTCTTCTTCTTCTATTATATCATATTATTTCTTCCAGTCCTCCTCATCCTCTATCCTTTCGTTTATATCCCGAAGTCTTCTTCTCTTCTCCTCCAATTGCTCCTCCCACTGCTCCTTCTTCTACTCCTCGAGCCGCACCTTGCTCTTCCTTTTCATCTTGTTGGATCAGCTTCAGTACTCTCAAAAGTTGCAATCCTTGTTCAAGAGAGTTTATTCTGTGGTATTTACCTGCGCATTGGAATTTCAGGAAAATGGGATATCCCCAGGTATATCTTATTCCAGCCCTCTGTAGAACGATGATGCATGGTTTCATTTCCTTCTCCAATTTATTGTTTCCCGACATAAATCATTATAAATTTCCACTGTATTATCTCGATACTTTTAATAATCCCGGATTTTTTCTGATAGCTCTCATCAAATCATCTTTTTTGTTGAAATTTGCAACTCTCATAATAATGTCTCTGGGTGTTATTCCTCTCTTCGTAGCTGACACACGATGAATTCTTTCTATGTCATGTTCTTCCCATAAAATCTCAGGAACAATGCTTTTTAACCATTTTAAAACTTCCTCTTTCAAGGATTTTTGATTTTGTTGTGGCAGCTCTGCAAATCCACGAATCCTTACATTGTTCCTTCTGTTTTGATCCTGGAGCTGAATAATTTGTTTCTCCAACACAGAAATCTTGTTATCATGTTCTGCTAGTTTGGTCTGCTGATCCCCTTGAGTTTTTTTTATATCATCCACTTTAAAATCCAATGCTTTTAACTCTTGCAAGATTTTTTCCTGCATCTGCACCATTTCTCCCCTTATATTGGATGTTATTGTAGTTACAAGAGTTTGATTTGACTCTGTTATCAGCTTATGTATAAAAGTTTTCATCTCTTCATTAGCCCCGTTCATCGCTTTTGGCTTGGTCGCCATTTTAATTTCTTTTTTTTTGTCTCCGTTAGAGTTTAAGTTTGTATTTTCAAAATCTCTAACTAGACGATTATATGTTTTATCTGTTGCTGTAAGTCGTCTCCAAATAGGCTGTTTATACACCTTTTTTTTTGTTTTGTTTGGACGACATATATCCAAGAGCCGAAAAAGAAAAACTGTTTTGCTTTGACTCCGTTTCAGCAATTCTTTCAGGTTTAAGCAGAGTCTTTTATTTTTTCCTCCAATTGGAGAAGAATCAAAACCAATCCACTATCTTATCTTACATTCTTTCCCACATTATTTAGTTAATTACTCACAGTCTTTCTTTATTTTAAAAAAGGCTTCTGGGGTTGTTTTATTTTCCTGTATTGAGAGACGAAAATTAGCCTCCTTGTGCCATCGCAGCTGGCTCCTCCCCCCAGCTATCTCATTCTTAACTTCTTCCCCTTCAGGTCTCAGATGACTCCTGGAGATATGGTCTGAGCCCACAAAAGGAAATCTCTACTATCTCCAATCCACTACTAGAGAGAGGAGGTGCAGTGAATTGGATCTCTACATTGACCAGATGGCTTTTGGGGACTGGGTTAGCATCATGGTCAAATGTTAACTGTTGTCCAATGGCATAAAAGAGTTAATTAATGTTAGGCATTTTGATATTTTTTGCTTTAGCAAAGGCTGGGTAAAGATATGAAGGCTGTGAACGGACTGGGAAAGTGAATGTTCTTTTCTTGCTATCCTGTTTGTACAGTTCTCGAAGCTAATAATAAGGAGAGATGGGTCACACTAATGCACTTTGAATTTCTTTATTTTCTTTTGCACTACATACTCTTAGGAGTCCAGTGGCCATAGGTCTCACCCTGGACGGTGAGTCTAGGAGCCCATTAGGAGCCCCATATAGTCAGCAATGGGGAACTGAAACACTGACTAGTTGACAACCCAGGTAGAATCAGTTTAGGGTCCCAATTCTGCCATTGGCTATGAGGAAATGCTGGACCCCCTCAGCAAAAGGGCTGGAACACTTTTCTTCTATTTACCACCTGCTGTATGATTTACCACCAATAAAGCTTATCTTATAATAGGAATGTGCCAGAGTTAGGCAAAAACAAAAAATAACCAAACTCTTGGAGATGCTTGGAACTACATCCAGTTCCAGAATAAAACAGTAGGTAGCCTCTCTCTCCATTCGCTGGGAAGGAAAGAGGTTCACAGGTAGGAAGTTAGTGTTCCCTCTTGAAGCTTGATCTAGACGTTCCATGGGCCAGATTCCTTAGATAGCTAGGAGGTTCCCTCCTCATACCCACAATGGAGGGTTACCTAGAAAGGAGGTAAGAGCTGATGGGCTACCAGGGTATTGCTGCCAGCAGTATACAGAAGGGGAAGAGTGTGGCAAGAGAAGGGGAACGGGACCTCCTCCTAGACAGTTTTGGCTACCTGTAAGTAAGAAATAAGCCAAAAAGCAAGCAGAGGAATGATCTGGAAAACTGAAGTCTGGTTAATCTGACAGCAACATCAGGCAAGATGTTCAGAACTGCTGCTAAAACATTCAGTCCATAAACATTTTGATAGCAAAACAGTGATTAGTAGGGGAAAAAAAAGCATGGATTTGTCAAGAATGAATCAGCCAGGATTAATCTTATCTCTCTCTTTAAAAAAAAACAAAACTCAGGTTCCTTGCTTATTGGATTGTGAGAATGCTACGGATTTATTTTGGTTTCAGCATCCTAACAAAGATCCTCATGGTATTTTAGCACCCTGGTTAAATACAGAAAAGATGATAAAACTGTCAAGTAGATTTCACAGCTGTTTGGGAAACTAGGAGCAAAGCGTTTTCATCAACAAACTGGAGGCAGGTTTTCAGCAGGGTGTTTTCACAAGACTCTATCATGGTCCTAGAACATGATATTTTCCCACTGATTTTGGGGCTATTTTTCAAATACATGCCACTCAGGGCCATTTCTGCACCAGATGGCCCCTCCCTAAACTGAAAAACCCCCGGATTCCATAGGATGTTGAAAGTGGAATAATAGCGCTATAACACTCTAGTGCAGAAATGGCCATGCTCCCAGACCAGAGATCCCAGAGAGCAACATCACTTCCAGTGCACTCCAGACATGATGGTACTATTCATGGGGTGGGAGGGATTAAAAATTGTCCCCCCCCTGCTCTGTAACTGCCTACTCCTGAGCTGGCTTTGAACTAGGTTGCCAAACACTTTGTCTCTCTCACTGCACTGCTGGTTTCCTTCCCTACCCCTTTTCTCCCTTTTTAGTCTTTCTGTTCACCACAGTGTTTCTTCAGCTATTCTGCTGTATCACACTTCTGCTGATCCTTACCAGGGTTTCTCAGAGTTGCCAATTCTTGTTCCCCACATCCAGGCAGCCAGTTTGACATTATGCAAAGCATGCGGAGGGACAAAGAGAAGGAGGAGGATGGCTAATTTCTCACTCAGAACCACTCCTCTGAGACACAGAACGTCCAATTTGCTTTGATTCTTTGCGTGTAATGTGCAATGTTCAAGCTCCAGGGAATTTTATGCACACCATGTCCATTTTCTTTATATCTATAGCAGTGTAGAAATGGCCATAGCTGTGTAGCCTTCAGACACATTCTGGAGGAGAACTTGTAGAAGCAGCCTTTGCACCTTGGATCAATCAGGGCTCTATTTTTCCAAGCAGCAGTTTAAAGAATGTTCTTTCTTCTCATCCATTTCTGGATCTGAAGCCAAAATGGAAGAAACTGCCTCTGCACTACATGGTTATAGGTATTATTCCACTTTCAACATCCTGTGGAAATTTTGGGGGTTTTTAGTTTACTGAGGTCAAAGAGTCTCTGGCTGGGGTTTTTAAAAACCCCTTCCTAAACTGCAAATCTCAGGATTCTATAGGATGTTGAAAAATATGCTCTTAACAGTGTATCAAAGGCCTATATTGATCTAGCTCAAAAGCCTATTCAGATACATAGGAAGTTCAACAGGGCTTACTCCATGGATCTAGGATTAAATGCAACTTGAAAACCAGAGTGACTTTAAATGGGCCTTTATCTATTCCCACTCCCTCCCCTACCCACTCTCATTATCCTACTCCTCTGCAGCTTTCAAAATAAAGTTACAGAATACAAAACACCACTGTCCAGTCAAAAAAAGGAAGCAGAAGCACCTATCAGGCAGAAAGAATTCTCATTTTTTCCCCTTCCAAGACATATGATTACCAGTCTTACACAAATCAAAACTGAAGGCGACACACATTTAACGGTCCTTTGCACCTCCTCTGTTTAACGTTATTAATATTCTATGCTCTTCCTTTTAATTTTCTTCCGTGACAGAAGCAATTTACAGTCATGGGTCTACTGCTTTGCTAGCAATATACAATACCAAGCCCAGCACAAAAATTTGATTTTTTTTTTATTATTTACACACATTGTTTTGCATTATGGCAGTTGTAGTCCCAAAACAGAACTTCTTCAAGCTCATAGAAAAAAAAATGTATGGATTCCTTGGAGTAGGGGGACAGAGAATATTTTTAAATAAAATCATAGATAACTGTTTTAACAATGGAGAAGTCAGGTGCTCATGAAGGAGACCAAATGAAAGAACAACAGATAGCATACAGCTCAGGGTACAGCCGTTTGCGGCAACACCCACAAAGAAGGGACAACTGTGGTGGAGGCACTCATTTCCTGTTTCATCACCACTACACACACACACACACACACACCAGGTTCTGGAGTGCATTATTTCTTTAGTTATTAAATATATTAAATCCATACATTACCTTTCCAGAAATAAAGGTGCTAAAGCTGCTTAACAAGTAGAAAATGTAGCCTCACAGTAAAGTTAAAATGGAGAGAAAGAGAACCGCATATGCTGCCTTGAGCTACCAGGAGGAAAAGTGAGATACAATCCTCCCTACACGTTCACGGGTTTGACTTTCACAAATTTGATTATTCACAAGGCACATGCTTGCCTTCCACCTCCCCCATTGTCCTCCTCCCATTCCCTTGTATTCCTCAAATTGCTCTCTTTGTTCCTACCTCTCCTCTCTGGGAGGAATCTCCTCTCTCAAGATGGTGACTAGAAGTACCTAGAATGCCAGAACTCAGCACTCCTCTCCTCTCCGTCTGAGGTGAAAGTACTGATCAGGCCTTTACTTTGCCTTTTTAATTCCCCTGGGAGCAGAGGCCCAGAGGCCAGGGGCAAGAGACTGGGAGGAGGGAGCTCCAAAGGGTAATGGGAGAGAGATTGCAGGGAGGAGTTATTCACAGTTTTTCCACTTTTGTGAGAGTTCTGCACCCTGAACACTCACAAATGTGAAGGGGACACTGTACAAATGTAGGGTGGCATTCTGCTGAGCCAGTATGAATAAGCTAGACCTGCATTTTCAAAATATTTAGTATTCATGTTTACAACTGTGGCACTGTTGCCCCCCCCCACAACCTATCATAACAGCCAGCGGCATCACCAAGGTTGGTGTCATCCAGTGTCGTAACTCATGATGCCACCACATGGACCTCCTCCCATACCAGCCCACACAGAATCCTTAGTAAATTTTTTGTACTAATGTTACTCATAAATCATAATTCCCATATATCACTGAATGTAATGGCAATAATAGTGACATAAACAACTAGCAAAATTAAAATTATACTGTTACTGTGGTTCAGATCTGGACGTTGATAGCACTAGATATCCCTTTTGATATCAAATAATTTGACCTTTTCCTGGCACCCTGGCTAATGTGTTGCAAGGGTCCCCAGAAAAGCACGTACACAAGGAGCAGCCGTTAATGGCAGGGATTTCCAACTTCCCCTCTCAGGTGGGCATTTCAAAAGCCTTGGTCGTTGCTCCGGGACCTGGCTTGCAGATTCATTTTGCTTCACAATGATGCCGGATATGTGCCAATGACTAACAAGGCCATGTTAAGTGCTCACCAATTTGCACATTGGCCACACTATTGATTTTCCCGCGCTAATCCGATAGTAGCAGTTTTGACCCTTTTCTGAGCCTTTGTCCAGTCCAAAACTTGCTTTGTTCTCAATGTTTATGGTATGGCCCGCAGGCACAATTTCTGCTATATAAACCCCTAGTTCCAAGAGTTCGGGGAACTGCTTTTGAGTTTCATCCCACCTTGCTGTCGGTCGGTGTGGCGAGTTCCCCTCAGCAAACCTTGCTGAGCTCCCTTTTTCTCCATCTTTCCAGGACTACATGATCAGGTGTCGTATTGCCCATCCCTAAGCTCTCCTTTTCCTATTTCTCAGTTAGTAGTGTGTCTGTTTGTCTTACTTGTTATTTTTCAATAAAACATTAATTGGTTTACTCTGAAACTGCCTGGTTCACTGACCCGACGCTGTAGACATAGGGTGAAAGGTCTCCGCTAACGTTGCCCTGCCTCTCGTTACCCAGCGAGGGTGCTCTAATTAATTTCCCCAGTTGTGTTAATATTTGGATATTTGGGTGTCCCTCCCGGGACCCCCGAGATACAGGGTAACAATACCATCAAATTGCAATATTATACTCACAGCCTAATTGTATTTGCATTTAGTAGTGTAATGTTAAATGCCTCTGCCTATAGATATTCTGATCCAGCCAAGTCCTTAGAGTTTGTTTTTACTAATTACTATTCTTGTTCAGTAGGTAGAGAGGGCTCACAAGATGGAAGCAGAGAAATCACAGATCATTTGGAACACTTCAACCCCCCCCTTGTTTACCTGAAGTCCTTCCACAGTTAAAAGGAGAAACAGATTTTCCCAGCAACAATCTATTTTTGTGAGCTATCCTCAGAACAAACTATTTTGAGAAGGTTTGGTCTCAGTGCCCAGCAGTGGGCAAACAAGATCCCTTAGCTTTACAAAAGATGTGTACCTGCTGGAAGTGAAGCTATGTCAAACAACTTTGTTAATAGGGATCAATCAGCTGCCCGCATGTTCAGACTCTTCTTCTGAGGTGTAACTATTGGATTTGTCAGGATGAGTGCCAATGCTAAAAAATGGAATTTGCCAGCAAAGTCACCTCTGTGTGTGTGTGTATACATGTATATATGCTGTTGTTGTTTGCCTTCAAGTTCACCCCAACATAAAGTATGCTCAGACACATATATAACACACATAGATACTGAATATTCTGGGACTCCCCTTGGGTGGAGCTATCCTGCCTGGTCACAGTGAACTCCTGGCCATCTAAATTTACCACAACTCCTCTGAATTATTTACCTCATTCATTTGTGAAGGCAGAATTTTATCAAGTTACACCTATCATCACATGAAAGCAAGAGCCCACACCTAAGAGGAAGAAAGGTGCTTGGCAACTGCACTGAAGAGATCCGTCACCCAAATAACTCAGCCAGCAAGATCTGTTTGGCCGGTATCTCCCCCTCTTTGCCCACCTCCTTCTAAGACATTCTGTTTGAATGCTACTTGGAGTAGCCTGCCTTCCCCTCCACCCAAGCAGAGGACTCAAAGACCTGTCCATCCCTCCTCCAGTTTCCTGCCAGCACTCAAATTCCCAGGAATGGATCCTGGCATCTAATGGATACAGAAAGTTGAAAAGCTTTTTCCCCATATGAGTTATGTCTGAGATGGGGGGCAGCTCTTCCCTCATCCCCTTTTCTGGATTGGATAATTGATAGGGAACATGTCATGCCCAGTGGTGTCACTAGAGAGTGTCACCATCAGATGGGTAACCTTGTGAAATCTAATCCCTCCAAACTCCCCTGGTGATGCCACTGCCAGGAGTCACACTGAGTAACAAGGTTTGTTCTGCTGGCAACCAGGGCATTGCATGATGAGGTTTCCACCCCCTCTTACCAGCAGGACCCCATCTCAACTCCTCGTTTCACCAGAGATCAGTGGTGGGCAGGAGCTGAAAATGTCATCCTCCAGTACCCTCATCACCAGTAGAACAGACCTCTGTTGCTTAGTGAGGCTGCTGGCTGTTAAGGTAGGTTTGGGGGGCTGTGTCAGGATATGATAATAGTTACATTGTTACCATGCCATACATCCCCACACCATGATATGATATAATTGGCATTATTTAATTGGCATAAAATATAAATCATACACTGTTGTGGCTGAACAACCATGCTGACAAAGAGGACTGACTGCACATGTGTGAAAATGTCAGAGTTTAACTCTCAGTCCATGCTTATCTGCCAGCAAGGGAAGGAAAGTGACAGTACTTGCTGAGGAGGAAGAGGAGGCAGGAGGGAGTGTTCAGAGCTAACAAAATAGTAGTAATGCTTATCCAGAAGTCAAAGTCAAAGTCAGTCTAAGGTCATTTCCGCACTAGAGTGTTATAGCGCTATGATTCCACTTTTAACATCCTATGGAATCCTGGGGTTTGCGGTATTGGGAGGGGCCAGCCGGCCCCTCCTGAAACCGCAAACCCCAGGATTCCATAGGATGTTGAAAGTGGAATCATAGCGCTATAACTGTCTAGTGCAGAAATGGCCTAAGAAAGTCAAAAATGCCAAAGGTCAGCCCAAGAAGTCAAGAATGCTGGAATGCAAGGGCTGTGGGAGCTTGAGTAGTGATTTTCCATAAGCAAAAAAGCAAATCACACTGACAGACTTAAATTATAGGGAGTACAGGTGTTCTTAACTATCTTCCTTTTTAATCTCCGCAAAACAGCTTCCTTCTGAGTTGCCCTCTTTTGCCTCCTTTTTGACTGCAGGCTTTCTCCCTCTGGCTGTAAAGTCTCCATCTCAGCTTGCCTTTCAGAAGGTGAAGGCCCTGGCAAAATAGATGGCTATATCACAGGTATTGGCTGTAAGGTCTCTGTTTCTGGCAAAATAAATTCCTCCTCGACCTCTGATCCCTCATCAATCACAGAAAATAGGTTAGATGAGACCTCAGGGCATGGCCAGGTGATAGTCACAGAATCAGTCATGAAGTTCAGTGTTAATGAGCTTGCCAATTTCTCATCAATGACTCAACCTCCAAAAACAATAGCACCGGATTGTTGTCAACCTGCTTCCCCTTCCCACTGAACTTCTTCTTTGTTCCTCACCTTCCCAGCCATTAAGGAGCTATCATGATTCCCATGAGTCCTTCATTACCTAATGCTAAGACTGTTAGTCCATTCTGGCCCCACTGTTTGTTCTTCTGGAAAGCCATTAACATCGTCCCCTTCAAGGCAGAAAAACAGTATTTTTCTGGGCTCTGAGACAGAGAACTTGTAGTACACTGGCCATAGGTTGTCACTCTGCTGTTCGGATTCCTGTTTGTGCCACATTGCTTTATCTCTTCTCTTCTGGATGAGTAATTATCACCCACTTCACCCTAAACTTCTTGCTATCCAATTTTTCCTCCCCTTTCTTCAGTTAACCTTGTGTGATTGTGAGACTGCTTGATTACTGTGTGTGTCTGATATTTTTTCCCTTCTCCTCGCAGGCCCCCTCTTTGAGCTAACATTCCCTACTGTTTCATGGAGGAACTGGTATTGCGGGTGGACCTCTAAGTCACCCACCTTTGGGGATAACAACACATTCACAACTACATTTGTGGTGTAGGATCTCAGCTGTATTTTTTGGAAGGAGGGAAGCAGATGAGAAGTAATGGTCTGAGGCCATTTCCACACTAGAGTGTTGCAGTGCTATTATTCCACATTCAACATCTTATGGAATCCAAATGTTTGCAGTTTAAACACCTTTGAGGTCACTCTCTAGACTGCAAACCCCTGGATTCCATAGGATGTTGAAAGTGAAATAACAGCACTATAACCCTCTAGTGTGGAAATGGCCTGAGTTTCCACACCCGGTTGACAAGATGTGATTCCTCCCTGCTGCAGGTGATTGACTGTTGGACAAACCTTGTCTAATTCTATGCAACAAAACAAGACAACACCACACATCTTGTGGCAATAGGATCTTCTCAGTTGTCATGGAAATCATGCAGCCTGCCCCATACTGATGGATGGCGAAGCTCAGCGTTCCTCACTATGGGCTATACCGGCTAGTCGACAGAAGAGGGCCACATTGCTTTCCAACCTTGTCCTAAGTGATGCTACATAATGTTCCAAAAGAAAGAACAAAAAAAAAAGGAGTATTTATTCACAAGCATTTTGAGTTTATCACTGTAGCATCTTAGTAATGCATTGCTAATGGGCTTATATAAGAAAGAGCCTGGCTGGTTTCATTTGAGGTCAAGATGTAAATGGTGGTTTCAAAACACTTCATGTTCTGAAGCTGCTGAGAAGCCAGTTAAATTTATGAGGAGCAGAAGGCTGAGTGGATGCTTCCGTCTGGGAAGACAGAGTTACCCTAACTGTCCTTTCGACTCCTCCAAGATTTATAATTCTGTGCCTTTTTTCTAAACCAGCCTTACAAATAAAGTCATAAGGAGTTCACAGTCCACTTAAATTTTTACAAGCCTGTAGCAAACTAATGCTATGTAACTCATGACACGGCATCAGTCTGAAAGAAATGATGGTGTTTATAGTACTAGTAGTAGCAGTAGTAGCAATAACCACAGAATTGCTTGTGCAGCTACTGCCCTCAAAATAAGCAAGCAGACATCTTTGCAACTCATAATATGCAGATTCTGCCTCATAACTGGCTTCAAACTATGGGAGGGATTCATGGGACTCGGAATAAAATGTTGCAGTACAGGGTTCCAGACAAGTGGACAGCCAAACTCTCTTTCACGATACTCCGTTCCATCTGATCCCATCCCACTCCTCTTCCCTTCTCATTTTTCTACTACTCACACCCCCTACAACAGCCACTTTACATTGTATATACCTCTTGAAAAAACCTCAGTCTATACTGGGCTATTATGGGATGGTATTTGTGTTTCATGTCAAGGTCAGACCCAGGCATAATATCATAGAATCATAGAGCTGAAAGAGACCACAACAACCATCAGGTTCAACCCTCTCCCATGCAGGAACACACACTCAAAGCATCCTTAGCAAATGGCCATCCAGTCTCTGTTTAAAAACCTACAAAGAAGGTGATTCCACCACATTCTGAAGCAGCATATTCCACTGTTGAACAGCTCTTAACAATCAGAAAGTTCTTCCTGATGTTTAGGTGAAATCTCAGTTCCTGTAGTTTGAATCCATTGCTCCGTGTCCTTGTCTCTGGAGCAGAAGAAAATAAGCTTGCTCCATCTTCAATATGGCATCCCTTCAAATATTTAAACATGGCTATCATGTCACCTCTTAACCTTCTTTTCATCAGGCTAAACATACCTAGCTTCCTAAGCTGCTCCTCATAGAGCATGGCTGTGTAGAATTATTTAGAGTTCTCTGTTGTGGGAGGGAGACGACTGCACCTCAGCTATTGGCAGGGGGCCCAGGGCTTCCATTTTTAGGGCACCACAATTCAAAAGGTATATTGGCAAATTGGAACATGTCCAGAGGAGAGCACCAGGGTGATCAAAGGTCTGGAAACCATGCCTTATGAGGAACAACTTAGGGAGCTGGGTATGTTTAGCTTGTAGAAGAGAGGATTGAGAGGTGGTGTAACAGCCATCACTAAATGTCTGGAGGGATGTCATGTCGAAGATGGAGTCAGCTTGTTTTATGCTGCTTCAGAGACTAGAAAATAAACCAACAGAAACACTGCAAGAATAACCAAAGGGGACCCTTGCACTCCATACCAGAACATTAGCCTGCTGGATTGGACCAAAGGGATGACTGAGACACCATTCTCTTTCTCACTATGGCTTGTTAAGGTTTATCTATTTAATATCCCATCTTTCTGCCAACAAAGATGCACACATTAGCTAACATACAGAACAACCCGGGCACGGAGGAATCCTGATGTCCTGGGACAATTCAGCTGTTCTTCAAGTGCAAACTAGTGGCAGCTCATGTATCCTATGTCAATAAGGCTATGAATCTATTCCAAGTTCTGTTGCTTTTGTTGTTGTGTGCCTTCGAGACCTTTATGACAACCATAAGGCAAACCTGTGATGGTGTTTTCTTGGTAAGATTTATTCCAAGGGGGTTTGCCATTGCCTTCTTCTGAGGCTGAAAGGGTGTGACTTGCCTATGGGTTTCCCCAGTGAGTTTCCATGGCCAAGCAAAGATTCAATCCCTGGTCTCCAGAGTCACAGTCCATGCTCAAACCACTACACTGCCCTGGTTCTCCAGGTTTTGGCCCAGATTTTAAAAGGGCTATCACAGAATCATAGAATCACAGGAATGTAGAGTTGGAAGAGACCCCAGGGGCCGTCCAGTCCAACCCCCTGCCATGCAGGAACACCCTCAAAGCACTCCCGACAGATGGCCATCCAGCCTCTGCTTAAAAACCTCCAAAATCCTCCTAACCCAGAATTTGATTCAGCACCTTGGACAGTCTACCATCCAAGGCAGATTCCTTGCTGTATTAACATGGAAACCATCACCTGCCACTGGTGTACACGACAGAGAGCAAAGTTTAATGTAGCCATTATCTTTTTCACTCCCTACACCCCTTCTCCAGGGAAAAGAAAGCAAATCACTAGCCCTTATTTTAGCTCATTATGGGCATGAACTCGGAGAGTAGTACAATTATGTGCAGCACCTTAACTAGCAAATTGCAAACTGTGTTGGCCTACAGCTACTTGAAGGAATGCCGCTTTTCACATACAAATTATAATTGAATCATAAGCTGGAACTTAAAACAAGGCTGCAGCCCAAATCACACTTATGTGAAAATTAACCCCATCAACGTTGGTTAGGCTTATTTCAAGGAAATTTCAAATACTTTCAAAGAAAATAATTTCAGATATATTTCATATCGAAATAAATTCAATATGAAGCCACAACTTGGCCAAGTTAATAACAGAATTTCTTGTCTTCAACAGACATTTGGGCATGCATGAGCAAATAATTTCCAAGATTTCCTCTTCACTGGGTTAGATTATAAGAGTTTTGAGACATTTTACTAAATATATGTGTGTGTGCAAAATACTCAGGTTTCTGTGTAAAAACCCATGTTTTGCACAAAGAAAGAGACCACTTTGCATAGAAAACAGGGTATTTTGCAAAGAAACTTTCGGTTTTTCAGGGCAGTGTGGTCTTTCCCCCCAAAAAAACATGTTTTCTGCCCTTGAAAAAAGTTTTCTGAGTAAATGAATTTTCACACAAGAAGTCCTGAAATGTGAAAAATCGTAAAGTTGACTTTTCTATCTACATGGAGTCTCAATGTCCTGAATCACCCTTTCTCATCAAAGATGACTTTTTTTTTCACATTTAAAAATGCAAATTTACAAATATGCATTTATAATTTTTCTTTACATCCCTTGTCTCCAGTTCTCAGATCTTCCTTTTTGGCTTTCAGCTCTTAGCTCTGGATCATCTGTTATCTATGGATATGTCAAAGTCTTGATTCCAATGTGTTTCTCTGAAGCCCACTGCATTCCTGCAATCCCATCTCATCCTTTGTTCATACCCAGTTGCATGACTGTTTTTCTGTATTGTGATGATACCATCATTGTTTTTTCTATGTGCCTTCAAATTGTTTATGACTGTCTTTTGTGAGGCTGCAAGTCACTTTATAGGTAATGCACAGTGAGTCCCTCAAGAAGCTATTGCACCGTGACATCTAGAGATAAGTGTAGGTGTTCTGACAGGAAACACTTGACAATGATAGCCAAATTCAGATCATTTTACTTTTGCTGGAGGTACAGAACTCAGACAGTACTGTATATAGTCGACTCTAAGTTGGTCTTATGGATAAATCGAGAGCCGATTTTGAGACCAAATTACAGAATTTGCTATGACCACTGGATAAGTAGAAGATAAAACATCCCACACCAATAGCCATGGGCTTCTTAGTTCCACGACTGTTTGCCTACCCCACATCACACATCCACAATTTAGTTCTCTTTTCATGTATTCAAGCTTTTAGGATGAATATGAGCAGTTATTCTTGTCAAAATGCTTAAGTTCTTTAGCTTGGGGAGCAGAGACCTTTAGGGTCTTGTCAGCAGTTTTGGATTCCCCCTTTCTTCTCCACCAAGTTGGGCAGGCTGGCCTCAATTCCTATGGAAACTAGCATTGACTCATTCCAGGTTTGCAGGGTAAATTTTGTAGACTAAAATTTCTAGATTTACTGTTGAGTATATACAGTAAGTCCCAATCTGTCAGTTCCTGCTAGTTTATGATTCCTCTCTTACAGTTATCTTTAAAAAAAATGCATGGCTGAGATCCTGGATCAGCAGATGTAGCTATGAAAAAGGAGCTCCATCATTATAGGTACATCTGCTGATGCTCCCTTTTCCCAAAACCCTATCTCTCAACTCAGGCAGCACCAGAACCAAAGGGATTTTGAGGCACTGAAGATCCAGAAGATGAGGAATGATGACTGCAGCACTCTTTGTTGTCACAGGGCACATTGAGACAAATGGCTATAGAGACCTGTTGGGGGGTAATGACACAACTCCATCTCTCAAAGTGCTCCATGGACTCCTAGAGCTGGAAGAGACCACAAGGGCCATTGAGTCCACCCTTTGCCATGCAGGAAGACACCATCAAAGCATTCCTGACAGATGGCCAACCAGCATCTGTTTAAAAATCTCCAAAGAAGGAGACTCCACCACAGTCCAAGGCCATGTGGTCCACTGTGACCAAACATGCCCTCCCAAACTCACCTTTGATCTGCTTCTGCCTCTCAGGACACCATGTATTGGCCAATGGAGAGTTGGAGGAGGCTGCAGAGAAGTATCCAGACACACAGTGGTAACATCATATAGCCAGACACACAGCGGTAACATCATCTTCAAGGATCTCTCTAGAGGATCATTTGAAGGTCCCAGAGAATGCCTGTTGCTGTGTGTCTGGCTACAGGAACATAACTGACCACTTCTCTGCCACCCTCTGCTCTCCATCAGCCATCAAACTGCCATATTGTGGGGCTGCAGCAAGAGCAAGGTGATTTTGTAAGGAAAGTTAGGGGTAGATGTATCATAGTTCTGCCTCTGTGGTATTTTACAATACATCAACCAATGCAGGATCTCCTCCACCATAATATGAGTTTGCTAAGTGACATTTTCATAGAATCATGCAATCATAGGGTTGGAAGAGACTGCAAGGTCCATCTAGTAGAACCCCCTGCCATGCAGGAATACACCATCAAAGCATTCCTGACAGATGGGCATCCAACCTCCATTTAAAAGCCTTCAAGGAAAGAGACTCCACTACACTCTGAGGCAGCATATTCCACTCTTAAGCTGATCCTACTGTCAGGACCATGATCAGGAGAGCACAGCAGTCATCATTTGCCAGCACCCAGCCTGGAGTGCTTTGGAAACTCTTCAGCTGGAGCACTGTCTTGCTTAAGAGGTAGGTCTGAGTCGTGTTTGGTCATTAACTATTGTAGGTGTGAGTCTCAAAAATTATGAGGTCAGAAATCCAGTTTACAATCTCAGGGATATTGAACGTAAGTATTTAACAGCAGTCATGTTGCCCATGCAGCAGCATGCCGCAGCCTGTTCCCGACCTCCAAAACTAGGCTGTTGCTCTCCAGTATGCTAGAGGACTCTCCATGTTGCCAGTGTTAAAGTAAAATTCAACTGGCAATCCAGTCGGTTTATGCACAGGGAGGGGAATCAGAGTGCCACTTTGTCCTTTGTCTTTTTCCACAAAATATCTTAGGCTGGCCTTTAATCTAGAGGTTCAAACAATGTGCTGAAATGCACTGGTGTGACTGAAAACCGCTGGCACTAGTAATTGCATTTCATTCATTTTTTTTTTTAACTGCATGCAATGTCATAGCCCTTTGGTCAAGCAATGCAAAGGATCAGCAACTCCAAGCAGTACAATCCACGAGGGAACATTTTGTAATCTCACACCCATGGCCAGACTGACAAGTTATATAAGATGTGGGGGAGGGAGAGACAAAAATAGAATGCATTTAGAACAATCGTTTTTCTTCTTTTTAATGAAGAATTGTTAAGTTCCAAACACACAACTATATGTGGCAGCTCAGAAACAATGGGGTGCTTTAGGTGTAGGTACCAACATCACAAGCGGCTAAACAAGATGGCTTTTGGGGTTTCCCCCCAAGTCTACAATTCTATGTGCTAGTTAACATATATTTTGCTCAAGACATATTTGTTCAAGACATATTATGCATATATTTGCACAATTTCCTCCTCTCTGATCTTAACTTTGTTTTATGTTACAATAAGAATTCTGTTTAGAGTGTTGATTTGTTGCTGTGTCCCTTCAAGTCGTTTCCGACTTATGGCAACCCTAAGGCAAACCAATTACAAATCCACCTAACAGTAACATGTTTCAGTTAGCTTTTTATTCCAAACTAACAATATGTACAAGAGAAGTGAAGCTGCCAGATCAGGTAACCACATGCATAAGTAAAACTTCCATTTTCCATGTTGGTGGCCAAACTTATAGATCTACGATTAAAAAGAGAAGAAAAAAAACATGCTGGAGGTAGCTAGTGAGGCTCACTAAGGGATTCTGGAGGTAGCTGCTGTTTACCTTGCCTGTTGTAGGTAGTCCCAGAAAGGATCAGCTAGGACAGAATCCCATTTTTTGCATTGTTTACTACAGACACACCATTGCAACTGAAATACTGTGTTTCTCCAGCTTTCCTTCACTCTCCTCCCATTGCTGATATTGCTAAAAAAAAAAAGGTCCAGATAGATAACACAAAGAGGAAAAGGGGGCTGAGTGGGCATAAATACATAAGCAGGCATAAAAAAGGAACTTGTTTGTTAGATGCTTTGTTAATTGGAGTATGTCTATATTTCTGGTACGAGTCACAAAGAGAGAGCTTTTGTATAGGTCTTTAGGGAAATGATGGATAATATTCTCCTGTTTTCTTTTAAAGTGATTCTACAGATCATAGCAGCTCAAAAGACTGCAAGTTGCCCACAGAGAATCCACAAAGAGGAGGAAGGAGATCCCATTTCTGGGACTACATCACCAGAGGGAACACCTCCAAGTGTTCCCCTAATCCTGCCCACTGGCACTGGAGGTGCCATTATAAGTAGGAACTATCAGGCATTTACGCATTGCATGTCATATGTTTTAACAGGTCCTAAGATCTCCCTCTGGTGATGTAGTCCCAGAAATGACTGGAAGTCACCAGAAATGCATCCAAACCGAGGAGAAAGGGTCCAAACCAGGTCAGGGAAAGGAGAGAGAAAGGGGTAGGTTGGCATGGTAGCCCTATACTTCCTATATAGGGCCACCACTTCCCTATACTCTTACCCATCTCCTTCCTTGGGTTGGAGGGGGGCATTGGGAGAGAGATTGTGGTGCTGAGAAATGGGACTACAAGCTATCCTTAGGTGGCCAGGCAGCTGCTGATGGAGGAGGAGGAACAGAGGTGGGTTTTTATAGGGCTGCATAGTCTGATCGGAGGCACTGAGACGGAAGGTTCCCCTGGAAAAAATGTGTCTGTGGGAGGGGACAAGAGTTGGAGAAACTTGCAAATAAATCCATGAAAGTTGAACCCACAAATGCAGAGGGCTGACTGTAAATAAATACATATTAGCGGCAGACATGTGAACAATTCAGGGTTCTATGTGCACATACCTTCTTTTGAACGGTGCACAAGAAACGATTCACAAGCACAAGGAGCTGGTTCACCATCCAAAATTCCCCCCTTTCCTCAAAGCAATTTAAAGTACCAGGGAAGGCAGTGCTGTTGCAACCATTCATGGATCGGGGAGGAAGGGGAGGTGATTCAAGAGACCAAAAACAGCCTTTGTTTTTCTTCCCCTCCTAGCCAAGATAGGCTGCTTCTTGCCTGCCTGAGTCACCTTCCCTTCCCTCGCTTCAGCCAGTGAATGGCCGCAACAAAAACCTACTCCCCAGGCCCTTGCCAGATGTTGGAGGGGGGAGAAGTCCAAAGAATTGCACTCTACATGTGCAGTGCGGGATCTTGGCCATTAACTGCAGGTTCAGAGGCTGCCCACCCCCGGTTTATTGATTTTACTTTCACACTACTTTCTGGTTTGCTTTCTATTGCAGACTGATATAACAGGAATCAATTGCTGCTGTCTTCCATTGTACATTTCTTACAAAATGTATACTGAAGGACAATAATTTAAAAAAACAACAACAAATCCCCTAAATGCTGTCTCTAGTGAGTCTGGACATCAGTTCAGTTCTGGCTTGAGCCAGTGAATTATCGAGGAGACATTCTGAATGTAGGGAAAACAGGAGGGGAACAGAAACATTTAAAATCTCCTGAAGATGGTAACTGTATGAGGAATAGCAGACTCATTTCCAAGATATAAGCTATATTTATACAGTTACAACACAGTAGATTAGAAGAGCTATATGCATAACAAAGAGACTGTCAAATGTATCTCTTGGAGCAGACAGACAGCAGGGAAAAGGACAGGAATGCAACAGAATGTCATAAGCTTATTTCAAAATTTGGAACCTTAGGGGCCAAGGAGGGACTAAAGGACTATAAATAGTGAGGTGGAAAATTAGAATGTTTTAGGTGGACAGGGAGGCAGCTGGAAGGAGATCAGATGTGCCTCTTTGTTGTTTCACGTCTGCCAGAACTTCACAAGGGAACCAAAACCAGATGGTTTATTTAATAGATAAGGATAGCCCACTAGGAAAGGGGGAAAAATACACACAACACAAAGTCCACCACAAAACAATTTCTCTTTCTCTTTGATGGATCCTGATCTCCTCCAACTCTCTGGAGTAGATCTCTAGGCTGACAATCTGCACATTGCACAACTAGATGTGTGCACCAGTATGCTGCTTCTTCACAGAAGCAGCATACTGGTGCACACATCTAGTTGCATCTTCCTCACTCACGTGAATGGGTAAGCAAACCAGAAATCGATACTATTATATCCAAACTCAGAATCCTGGTTTCTTGCTCCCAAGTAAGCCAGGATTCCTAAAACAATAAGAAGGCAAGCTTATATTACTGGAGTTGAATCTTAGCTTATTTGTAAGCAACAAAAAACAAGATCCTGGATTCACAAGCAATCCTATACTATGCTTGCCTGGCTTGTTTATTCACTCATGCATATAGCAGAAGTGGAAGGAAACAAAACAGACTGTGTATACCAGCATGCCGTTCATTTATAGCAAGGGTGGGCAACTTTCTTGGGCTTTGGGACCACACATGTTCTGGACGTACCCATAGCCTCCCCAGAATTTTGATAGCAATCTCTAAAAGTCATTACAGCAAACAAGAATTGCACAAACACATATGCACATACAGTTGAGGTAGAAGGGGCATAATATTACAGTGAAGTTGAAAAGCTCACAATTCACTTTGAGCTAGAGTTGTCAAGATGAATATGAAACAGATCTCCTCTAGCTTTACTTATTAGCAGATCCCAGAATATAAAGAGTAACTATGAAGTTCCATCAGGTAGAATTATAACTATTCTTGTCTCTCACCTCCCAAGACCAACCTTTGGGTGGCTACAGACCCACCCATATGATTATTAATTATCTGGGAGAAAGTGAGGGGCAAGAAGAAGCATCCAGCACTATTTCTCTAGCTTAGGGGTTGGCATAGTGTGGTTCACAGGTGAAATGCTACCCCTGGACTCACTTTTGTGGCCTTTAAGTACCGCAAAAAGCCCTCAGCTCCAAAAACTTGATTACCATTTTTAGAGATTTTTTTAAAAAAAATTAAAATTAATTTTTTTAAAAAAATTCAGCCCAATTTTGGGGCTACTTTTGCCACAAAACCATACAGAATGTCCCCCCAAAATATGAAAGCATGCAAAAACACCTCCATGTGTCCTCCACAAGTACTCCAGAACTCTCTACAATCCCCAAATACCTCCATTTTCATCTACAGTCCTTCTCAAAATGGAGACAGGTAGCGATACATAAAATGGCCCCTGAGCACCACGCAATTGCACACCCCAGCTGTAGCTGGACACACAGCAGCAACATCACCCCCACCTACATGAGGAGCTGCTGGTGGAGGACCAGAGGTGAGTTTTTAAAGGGCTGCACATCCTGATCAGAGCTGCCAAGAGGGAATGGTCCCCCAGCAAAGAAGTGCTTGAGGTGGCGGGCAGGCAGAGGTTGAAGAAACCTGCAAATAATCAAATCCATGAAGGTCAAACGCACGAATGTGAAAGGCTGACTGTATTGGAAGTGAGCTTGCAGTTTTTCAATACCAATCCAGCTCTGATTTCCTTTCTTTCTCCTTTCAGCATTTGCGATTCAGAGAGAGGTCAAGATTTCTTGCAATTGTTAAACAAATGGGAGTCAGAAAGTGTTATTTGTTTCCTGGAAGCTATTCTGACATTTACTAGTAGAAGTTGATATATCTTCAGCTTGCCTTAGTCCTTGGTTCATTTGGTCACCTCAGCATTAAGGATTGTCCCAATCTTTGTGGTGTTAGAATAATATACAGCTGAGGTCCAAATTACTTGAAGAAACTGTGTCTTCCTATATGAGCCTGCTCGCACTCCTTATAGGAGGCCCTTTTCTTGGTTTCACTTTCTCCACAGGTACATCTGGTGGAAACACGGGATAAGTCCTTCTTGGTGGCTGCTCCAAACCTGTGGAACTCCCTCCCTAAGGAAGCTATGATGTCCCCACTTGCTGCCTTACAATAGAGAGTGAAAATGTTTTAAGTCTGAGAGGCTTTAAGGAATGTACTGGAAGGGCTTTTAATGTTGTGCACTTTAACTCACTATTCTTTTTTATGGATTTGTTTTAAATGGCTTTAATTCTACACATAGTTTAATTGCATTTTAACATTAACTTTTTCTAGGTTTTTGCCTATGCCTTTGTATATGCTTTTATCTGTAGTTGCTTTCCTTTTTTTTTTTTTTTTAAGGCCCAAGTTCAAGAAAAAGATGTGATAGAAATGAATTCATGATGATGGTGGTAGTGGTGGTCAAAGTGAGCCTAAAGTGGATGCACAGAATCACAGAGCCACAGAATTGTTAGTGGCCCCATGATCCATCAAGTCCAATACCCTGTTCAATGCAGGAACTCCACCTAGACTATCCCTATGATTTCTATGTTTGATAGTGAAAGCTGGACAGTGAAGAATGCTGATAGGAAGAGAATCAACTCACTTGAAACACAGTCCTGGAAGACAGTTCTACGGATAGCATGGACTGACAAAAAGACAAATAAATGGGTTCTAGATCCAGCATGGTGTAGTGGTTTAAGTGTTGAACTCTGGAGAGCAGTGTTTGAATCCTAGATCAGCCATGGAAACCCACTGGGTGACCTTGGGCAAGCCACCTTCTCTTACGTTCAGAGGGAGGCAAAGGCAACCCCCTGCGAAACAGATCTCGCCAGCAAAACCCTGTGATAGAAGCATAGAAGCACAGAAGTGGAAGGAGGCCTCATGGGTCATCGTCCAATCCCCTGCTCGACACATGATCTCCAGCTAAATCATCTCCAGAGCTTTTCGAAGACATCCAGAAAACAGATCCTACACCTCTCTAGATAATTAGGTCCATTGCTAAACTGCCCTTACCATCAAGAAGTTCCTTTAAATGTTCAATTGAAATCTATCCTCCTTTAACTTGACCTGGTCCTACCCTCTGGAGCAGTAGAGAATAAGCCCACATCCTCAATGTGTATGTGCGTGTGTGTATTCCATTGCAGGCCATGCACGGGGGAAGAAGATGGCAAAAATGGTCTGTTTCTTATGTCTGTGATAGTTGGTAGGGACTCAGACTCTCTGCTCCAGCACTCATGGAACATTGCCCAGACTTCCAGTCATGTAGCCACCTCACAGTGCAGAATCCTGCTGCATTAGCAAAGGCCCTTTTTGCTGGGTTTATTTAGTTCAGGTTTTAATTATTGATGCTAATACTTCATGTTGCACTAATAAATATTCGCCAGTGTACTTTGTAAAAGTAATGAAGTCGTGGCCATTTGAGACCTCACCACACACTTTCTGCTATTAAATCTTTGCTGCAAGACAGCCTGTGGATTGCGGTATTCATGTGTGTACGATATCAGGCATTCACAGGGTTTAGAGAAGCTACTTTTTGAACTGTAACTTGTAGAACATAGAAGAATGCCTTATGTCATATCACATTATGTGCCTATGTATCCCAGTGCTATCTGAGGTGCTGAGATTCTGGCATTGCTTCAAGAAGTTACTATTTTGGGCTACAGCTCCCAGAATCCCAGAAGTGAGATTCTCAGCTATAGACCAAAATTAGTAACTTTTCATAGCTCTGGATATTTAGAACATTTCTCCCTGTGACGTCAAAGAGACACATTTAGTGGTGCTGCCAGGACTGATAAGTTCCTAGCAAAGAGCTGAGTGAACTTTGCAGGTCTAAGGGCCTATTTTTGGTTCCTGAAACCACCTGAGGGCCACAAGTACTTCCACAAAACAAACAAGCAAGCAAGCAAAGAAATGGGAAAAGCTGAAAGTCTACTTCTGGTTTTGGAAAAAACTGTTTTTTAAATGTTAAACAGTGCAGCAAGGTCCTGAAATCGACAATCAGCCCTCTACCTTTGTGGTTCGAACTTTCATGGATTTACTTATGGGCAAGTTTTTCCAACCCTCGCCTCCATCTCAAGCATTTCTTTTCCAGGGGGACGTTCCCTCTTGGTGGCTCCCATCAGGCCACGCAGCCCTTTAAAGTCCACCCATGGTACTCCTCCTCCTCTACCAGCCACTGCCTGGCCAGCTAAGGATGTCTCTTAGACCAGTTTCTCACACCACAAATCTTTTCCCAATGCCCCTCCAGACCCAAGGAAAGAGATGGGCAAGAGAGCGGAAGTATAGGGCCACCATTCTGATCTACCCCCTTTCCCTCTCCTTTCCCTGACCTGGCTTGGACCCTGGATTCATATTCTACTCACCATGCCTCAGCCCTATTCCCATAGACACACACACATTTTGATATTTATGATGTTTTCCCACTTTTGCAGGGGTCCTGCACGCCTAACCCTAGCAAATGTGGAGGGCTGAACTGTACGACAAACCAGAAAGAGAACTCGCTTCAGGTTTATCTATGTATTTAAAATCCCACCTTTGTCCCATTATGGGGCCCAAGATGCCTTGCAACATCACTTCAAAGAAACTTCAGCTAAAACCAATCAGTGATCAGTTTAAGAGAACAATTTTTTTTAAAAAAAATCATATCTAAACTATACAGTAAATTCAAAACAATTGAGAAAGTAACCTTAGAGGGAGAGAACAGAACACCACCATTAAAAGACTTTTCCATAAAGTTAGTTAACAGCCCAAAGCCTGTGAGAATAAAAAAGTGTTTGCCTGCCTGTGGAACAAGAGCAAATTGGGGGTCAGTAAGGCTTCCCATGGGAGGGAGGCCCACAATATGAGAAGGCCCTCATGTTTTAATGCAACCTTGAAAAGAGCTATCCAAAGTGCTGAATGTGTCCCCAAGATAGGTTTAGAAAAATGCACAGTATCTTTCAAGTTCAGGCTAAAACCCATAGCAGATTCACTGCTCCAATGATACAGAAACTACTAACTGCCATTATTTCTGGCTGAGTAAACATATCCTTAGAGATTCCCTGTACTTTACTTCTGAGTAGATTATTTTTTAAAATGCAGATTTTCCATCTATACAAATGCCCCATTACGCACCCCATGTGAATAAAACAGCATGCCTTGCACCTTGCTTATATCCTGCAACAGTGACAGCTTCTCCATCAAAGTCAGTAATTCTTCTCTCCTATATGGAAGCAATTCAGTTATGAATCTGCCTCCATTCAGTAACAAAAGCATCTATCTATTCCTGCTGTCTCATCAATTTGCACTGCCAAAACTGGCTCAACCATTAGATTCACAATAACCCTCTGACATTTTATTTATTTATTTAAATATTTCTATTCTACCCTGTATCGTGAAATCTCAGGCCAGCATACCGTTAAAGCCATATAGGCGATTCAAAGCAATTTCAGATTAAAAACAGTAAAATTAATTACAGAGGATCAAAGCATATTAAACCAAGTTGAATCAGGAAAAAAGGCAGAAACAGTCAAAACCGTTAACACATGCACTTAGACCTACCATCGTGTTTGAATGTTGGGTTAGGACTCTGGGATACTAGAGTCTGAATCCCTGCTCAGCCATGGAAATCCACTGGGTGATCTTGAGCAAGTCATACTGTCTCAGACTTAGCAAAACTCCTTTGAAGAACTCTTGCCAAGAAAACCCAGAGGAGGGCGACCAAAATGGTGAAGAGTCTGGAAGTCATGCCCTATGAAGAACGCCTCAGGGAGCTGGGTATGTTTAGTCTGCAGAAGAGAAGGTTAAGAGGGGATATGATAGCCATGTTTAAATATCTGAAGAGATGTCATGTTGAGGAGGGAGCAGGCTTGTTTTTTACAGCTCCAGAGACTAGGACAAGGAGCAATGGATTCAAGCTGCAGGAAAGGAGATTCCACTTGAACCTCAGGAAGAACTTCCTGACGGTCAGAGCTGTCTGGCAGTGGAATATGCTGCCTTGCAGTGTGGTGGAGTCTCCTCCTTTGGAGGTTTTTAAGCAGAGGCTGGATGGCCATCTGTTGGGAATACTTTGATGGGTGTTCCTGCATAGCAGGAGGTTGGACTCGATGGCCTCTGGGGTCTCTTCCAACTCTATAATTCTATGATTCTATGATTCTATGATACAATCACCATAAGACAGAGTTGACTTGAAGGCACATAGCAACAACTAACACATACAATAAAAAAGAACAGACTATGCCGCAAAGTCTTTTAATTTAATTTGGCACCTAGACGAAATGAATTTTTTCCATAAACAGTCTCAGGAGGGGGGTATTCTTTGAACAGGACACCACAGCAAAGACCTTTTTTTCAAGCTGCACAGAATGTATCATTCCAACTAGCAAATCCCAGTTCACAGGCAGATATAAAAGGGGAAAGGTGCTTCTTCATTTATCAAGCTCCCAAGCCATTTAGGGCTTTTAAGAGCCATTGTAAAGCTTTGGTAAGGGGTTTTGCAACACTCATGCCTGTTTAGGTGCTCAATTTCTAAGATATAAGGGGTCTAGTTATCCCCTCTCCCCACCCCCACTAAGCATCTATTTTTATATAGTGTTCATTTTTCCCTGACTACACCTTTTCCCTGCTTTTTCCAAAGTGCACATTTTCCCAACTGCATATTAAAATAAAGTTATTGTAAACATACGCATTCCCTCTATTCTCCATGTGAACAATTGAGGGGGATAGAAGATCTAGCTTAAATTACAAAACTAAACATTAAAACACACACACATACACAAAATCTGACTGGTGCCCAACTGGCACCATAGACAGCCAGGTTGAAATCTAGTCCTTCATGACAGCCCTTCAAATAAGTCAGGTAGAACTTGGTCAACAAGGCAGGACAGAAGATGGAGCTCCTAATATGGTTACCATGCTTGGCCAATGCAGGGACTGCATAGTACCTGTCAATCACATTGCTGAAGTTGCACAGATGATTGCCCATAATATGAACAGGCTCCCTGGAAACCTGGGCAGCTCTCAGATTTTTTGTTGGGGTGCATTCTGGAATGTTGTTATTGTTTTCATATTTATTTATTTCCTCCCTTTACCCTAGTTTGGGAGTCAAAGCGACTTACAACAAATTGAAAAACATCATAAAAACGGACAAAACACAAAAATCAAAAAGAGATTAAACAATCAGAAAATTAAAACCAGATTAAAACATGTATCATTGAAATGCATGCACACACCTCCAAAACAATTAGCAAGATCCAGCTTATTATTTGGTAGGACGGGCCTTATATAGTCAATCATCAAAGCCCTGTCTAAACAGAAAAGTCTTTCCTTTGCTGCAACAAAAGAAAGTAGGGAAGGTGCCAGTCTCACTTCTCTTAGAAGGCAGTACCGAGTAGGCAATACTGAGAAGGCCCTCTTCCATGTTGCTACTAGATGTACCTGTGAGAGTGGTGGGACAGAGGGAAGAGCCCCCCCCAGCAGATCTCAAAGCAAGGGCTAGTTTGTAATTGACAATTGTTGCCGTTGTGTGCCTTCGACTTGTTTCCTATTTATGGTGAGCCTAAGGTGGACCTATCATGGGGTTTGGGGGGACTGTGTGATGCTCTCAGGGTCAACCACTGGGTTTCCACAGCCAAGCAGGGAATTGAATCCTAGTCTTCGGGGCCGTAGTTCAACACTTAAACCTCTACACCATTCTGGCTCTCAAGGGAAAATACAGTCCTTCAAACAACCTGGACCACAGCTGTATAGGGCTTTACAGGTCAAAACTAACATTCTGAATTGTGTCTCAAAATGGACTGGCAGCCAGTGAAGCTGTTGCAACAAAGGAGCTGTTTATGCTCTGTAGCCAGCTTCATTTAGCAATCTCAGGCCATTTCCACCCTACACTGTTATAGTGCTGTTATTCTACTTTCAACATCCTGTGGAATACTGGGATTTGTAGTTTACTAAAGCCAAAGAGCTCTCTGGTTGAGAATTGTAAATGCCCTTCCCTAAACTGCAAACCGCAGGATTCCATAGCATGTTAAAAGTGGAATAATCACACTATAACAATGTAGTGCAGAAATAGCCTGAGTTCACAGACAAACTCAAATTACACAGACTGCTATCAATCAAGATCCCTTAACAGAATATTTCTGTGATCAAGATCAATTCTTGCACGCACCCATGGAAACTGAATTGCACAACACTCGCTTCTTACCCAGTGGACAGAAATTAGCGTTTGTGGTATACAATGGTCTGCTCCCAGCTGCTTGTAGAAAATGTCAGAACTACGCAAAACACCAAAACTCATTGGAAGTCTTGCTCAGGTCTACCTACTTTCTTAGATTTCACCAAGCATTATTCATATCCCCTAAAACCTATGTTCAGAGACATGACGGTCTAGACACTTGTTCTTTTTTAAGAAAAAAGCCTGAGATTTTTCAGAACACTGAAATTATTTTTCATACCATACTCTGCACTCATTTTAAACTTGTTTCTTTAAGACACATCTAGATTTACTGGGAAGATGAGCAACAGAGAATCAACCACATCCCTTTAATTTTCTGTTGCACAGATGAGTCACCTTTGCTGCTCAAAATCATGTCTCATTTTTATTCAGCCTACTTGAACTTCCATGCTGTGAATTCGTTTTTCCTTTCCCCTTTTATTTACAAGATAAATGGTCCTATAGCATCTGATCCTTTCACCTCAAGAGACAGGTATTTCTCTTCTCTTAAAGCTAGTGTACGGTGACTTGAGAGTAAAAACAGCCAATTGTAACACACCAATAATTTATTTTAACACCAATTTGTTCTGACCATAAGACACCAAGATCAACTTGTGGCAGACTACAGGCTTCTTAACCATGCTAAAAGTCTTAGCTTTGGGTGATTTCATCCCAAATTCTCCACAATGTAGGAGCAAATTTTCAACAAAACATACAAAAATGTTTCATTTAATTAACTGTAAACTGAGCTAAATGCCTGATAGATGATTGCCTATGATATTATGGAGAACCTCCATGTACAGACACAGCGTACCTACAAATACCTACAAAGGACAGGCGGAATTAGCACTGATGCGCAGATTATCAAATAGCCATAATATCAGAGGAATATCCATATGCAAGTGCAGTATACCTAGAAGCAATAGATGGAAATAGTGCCATGTACATGCAGGCATTTGATACCCTTTTGCCAGAAACCAACATTTGCTGAAATGCACCCTAAATCTGATCTATAGTTTTATTTTTATTTTTTTAAGGCATTTATTTTGAGGGGTTTTTGTTTTGTTTTTTAAGGAACGCAAACTTATCTATCTACATACGGAGAACTAAATCGGAATGGACAAGCAACTTGTTTTGAAAAACAAATACAATATTAGCATTTCACAGTTCGGTGAGGAAGAATTTTTGAAGCCAAACCAAGAATACATTTTAAACATATTTGATGTTACAGACAACCTAAAGAACAGAGTGGAGAACACCTGCCTTTCCATTGTTGATTACAAAAGCAACAAAGGAACCTATGTTGCTATTGTCATTATTTGTTTCCACAGAAATTCTCAATACATGTTTTCTGCTTTTTTGACAAAAAGTTCACACAAGGTGCTGCCTAGACCAGAAGGGAACAGCCAAAGCTCACGGATCATCAGATACGACTGTTTCTATGGCAAATTCCCCACAACACCTTGAGAGCTTTAGACTTTTCAGGAAAACATGTTCACTTGCATGTGACCAAGATAACATGACGTTATCGTAAGTTTCCCATCCTGCACCTGTAAGTCTCTCAGAGGCTCAGTTTTTCAGGAGAGATAACCAGCTCTCCACTCAAAGGAGCAAAATAAAACCACATTCTACTATAATAAAGTACATCTATCCATCATCTTGACAACCTTTTCCTTATAAGAAAAGGAGATGAATGGGGATGCTTGAAGGGGCAGCGGGTCCAGAACCACACACCATCTACCTCCTAAAATGCCACACATCCTAAATTATCTCTAGCATTCTCCCCCACAAAGAAAATTCCTATCAGTTTTTTTTTCCTATTTAATTTTGCAAACAGCATTTTGATGCATGCACTCTTAAATCAGGATTTCAGGTTTTGCAAGAAGTCAGCTCTCCGAATACATTTCCCATCTGCATGCACTTTCTGGGCTACAACACACAATGCTTTCTTTGAAGCAGCCCTCGGAACAGTCACAGCTCAGGCAATATTCCTTGGAAGGAATTAATGACTTGTCAATCACAACCACATGGTGCGATATGTGTGTAGGACACCACATCTGACAGATCCTTCTCAAACAGCCCATTCCCTTGTGAGGTTAGCTGAGATGTTTCAAACGCAGAGCATAAATGCAGCCAAGATGAATCTGAGAATCAGTGTCTCTAAGAGCATGAATGCAGCCAAGACGAATCTGAGAATCGGTGTCTCTGACCAGTAGACTTGTTCAGAGAGCGAGGATCAACAACAAACTCCCTGTTTGGTACATGGCACACAGCCCTGTAATGTGCAAAACGGTGCCAGGCCAGCTGTTCACTCCCTTCCAGCCTCTGGAACACCTTTATTTTAAGATCACTAAATTAGCCCAAACAAAGAAAGCTTTCAGATCCTCCAGAACCCAGGATGGCTGCTACCTCTGAGGTCAGTTGGGCAGCGAATCCGCTCTGGTTGTGAGTCCAAGAGGGCGCGTCTATTCTGGGAGTAGGATTCAGCGTCTCAGAGAGCGCCTTTGGATTTTCGGACTCATCCCCAGAGCAGAGTGACCACCCTACTGACCCGAGAGCCACTACTCCAGGGCTCTCCAGAGCCCTATTCTAGCTGAAGCACCTTGGACAGCCCCTTTAAAGTTCAGACTGCCTTGAGAATAGATGCACCGCCCCTCTGAAATGGGGATCACCAGCCATCCCTGGGGACCAGAATCCTCAGGCTGAGTGGCACAAAATCAGTGCTGGAGGGAAAGCGTCCTTCCTCGGGAAAAACCTGGCCAGAGGTATTGAGCATTGTTTCTGGGAGAAGAAGAAGTAGATGGAGACCCTACACGCTTGCCTGGTTTGCGATGCCTGAACAAGCCAATGATGCCGTGCATGTGCAACCAGGAAGGTGGCATCAGGAGGACGCCCCCTGCCCCAGGGGTCCTCTCCCCTCCCCAACCCCGGGCACCTCCCTCAAAAAGGGCACCCCAAGGGGGGGCTCCGACCCAGCCCCGCCCCCTCCGGGGAGACCCCGCCGAGGGGTCCACCCCCCTGGGAAAGGCCATCCAGCCGGGCCCCGCGGGACTCACACGAAGGCGTGGTAGAGGAGCGCCCAGCCCCGCGGCCTCTCCAGGGCGTCGTAGATCAAGGTCTGCGTCCGGCGGTACTTGACGTTGTTCCGCTTGACCGGCCGCCGGCTCAGCGGGGTCTTGGCCAGCAGCCCGATCCCCGGGGCCGCCGACCTCGGCCCGCCCCGCTCCTCCGGGCCGCCTCCCCCAGCAGGAGGGTCCCGTCCTTGTCCGCCCCGGGCCCCAGCGTCAGCGCGCCCTGCTCCGGGTCCCCGCCCAGCGCCAGAGCCCCCGGCCTCGCCCCCGCCGGGCGGCCCCCGCCTTCACCGCCAGAGCCCCGGAGCGAGCGCGGCGGGGAGGAAGAAGAGGCGGCGGCGGCGGCGGCGGCGGCCACCGCCGCCGCCGCCTTCCTGGATTTCAGTCCCATCGCCGCCGCCGCCGCCGCCGCCTTCCGCCGCCGCTGCCCTGCTGGTCCCGGGAGGTGAGCGAGGGGAGAGCAGGAGCCGGGAGAGCAGCCGCGGGGAGGCTACGGCCATGGTCCGGAGCCCAGGCTGGCAAGGGGGGAGGAGGCGGCGGAGGAGGCGGCGGAGGGAGAGCCGGGTCTCCGAGAACCCTGGAGGGGGCGAGAGGAGGAGGAGGAGGAGGAGGAAGGGGGGCGATCACGTCCTCTGTCAAGTCATCCTCCTCTCCGGAGGGAAGGGAGCCGCTCCCGAGGCGGCGCCGGGCGGAGGCGGGAGGGGGCGGTCGCCACACCTGGAGCCGCCGGGCATCGCGGGGCTGGTTGACCAGCCGGAGGTGCGGGAGTCCGCCCTGCCCGCCGCCGCCGCCGCCGCCTCTCCGCTCCCTCCCTCCGCGCGCTCTTCTCCCTGGCGCGCTCGCCAGGCTCGCTCCCTCTCTCTGCCCGGACCCACCCGGGCCTCCCCTCCCCGTAGGGCGTGGCCCCCGGGACGGAGGGCCAATCGCCGCCCCCCGGCTCCTCTCTCGAAGGCCCGGCTCCTCCCCCAATTCGCCCGACGGCTGCCCAGGCCACGGGGCCCGGACCGGTGGAGGGGGGAGCTGGTGGGGGGAGCCGGCCACGATCTGGCGGAGGAGCAGAAGGAGCGCAGAAAAAGGAAGCCCCCCGCGCCTCGGTCTTCCTTCTGTCGCGCATCCTTCCTTATCGTGGAGGGCGTTGTATGGATCGGATGGGTATTTGGGGCACAAAGATGGGGGAGGGGAGACCCCCGAGCGGAGGAGGACAGCCAAGGGGTTTTCCAAGAGAGGGGAGGGAAAGCAGGCGCGTTTGCTTTTAGCCCTCCCCCTCCTCCCTCCCCTCTGGTCCAGATATGGGGAGGGGGCTGCTTGCAGGGCGGGATGACCCTGAGCCTCTCTGCTGCGGTTTTGATGCTGCCGGGAGAGGAATGGGAGGGGAAGCATCTAAGGGAGAAGGAGAAGGCTAGGATGGAGAATGGGAGAAAGGTTCTTGGGATGCTGAGGGCACACATGCACAAACACACTTGACATAGGCATGCCTGTTAAATTGTCCTTTCTACCTGTATGGCCATTTCCGCACTAGCCTGTTCTAGCGCGATGATTCGACTTTCAACCTCCTCTGGAATCCTAGGGTTTGCAGTTTCGGGAGGGGCCAGCCGGCCCCTCCCGAAACTGCAAACCCTAGGATTCCAGAGGAGGTTGAAAGTCGAATCATCGCGCTAGAACAGGCTAGTGCGGAAATGGGCTATGTCATCTGTGGAACTCATTGCCACAAGGTGGAGTCAAGCCCACTCATTCTAGTGAGCAGACAGCTTCAACCTCTTTCCAGCAGGAGGATCTTGTCTTTGTCCGCCCCGACCCCCAGCGCCAATGTGCCTTGCTCCAGATTCCCGCTGACAGAGCTACAGGTCTTGGTGGCTATATCTTCCCTTCAGCACCAGAGGCAGCCTGCCTTTGTGTACCAAGGGTAAAGGAAATGGTGGTGGTGGTGTGGTCATGTCTTGCTGGAGGGCCTTCTAGAGGTAACGGGCTGGCCACTGTGTGAGTATAATGCCAGACTAGATGATCTTCCTGACAGTCAGGGCTGTCCAGCAGTGGAATCTGCTGCCTCGGAGTGTAGTGGAGTCTCCTTCCTTGGAGGTTTTTAAGCAGAGGCTTGATGGCCATCTGTCGGGAGTGCTTTGAGGGTGTTCCTGCATGGCAGGGGGTTGGACTGGATGGCCACTGGGGTCTCTTCCAACTCTACATTTCTATGATTCTATGATTCTATGATCCAACAGGGCTCACCGCAGGTTCTTATGTGCACACCTCCTCCCTAATAAAATCTCCATCCAAATGATCAGAAAACCAGCCTGGATGTTCTGGATCCAGAATGGACTTCAGGACACTTATTTTGAAACTAGAGGTGGTAATATCTCAGCTTTTTCTTATGTGTCCCTAGAGAGTGGCGGAAGGAGAAAGTCACAATAAAGTGTTCCAAAGCACATGCAGAGTCGCTCTTTTCTTCACTGTTGTTTTTGTGTGCCTTCAAGGTGTTTCTGACTTATGGAGATCCTGAGGTGTAAAGAACCTATCAAAGGGTTTTCTTGGTGAGATTGTGTTCAGACGGAGTTTGATACTGCCTTCCTCTGAAGGAGGGAAAGTGTGATTTGCCGAAAGTCAGCCAGTGGGTGTCCATGGCCAAGCAGGGAATCAAACCATGATCTGCAGAGTCATCGTCCGATGCTCAGACCACCACACAACGCTGGCTCTCAGCAACAGCAACAACAAATGAGCATCCTCTGAAATGACAGGATGGGAGATTTGGGACTGATAGAAGGAAATCTTTCTTCAAATACCTCATAGCTAAATGGTGGAATTCATTGCCACAACATATAACAGTAAAGTATTAGCAGTATAACTGTATTGATTAGTCAGTTGACCATACCAAGGGAAATAGCATCCAATATTATAACATACAATAAGATGGGATAGGTAAAATATAGTAATGTAAGATAAAATGGGCTAAAATACGGTAAGATATGATAAAATACAATGGGATAATATTAAATTAAAAATGAGAGAGTAAGAAGACTATAAGAAAATATCAAAACTTATAACAACAGGTTGTCATCTTATCTTGTGATAAGATGAAAAATGATAAAATACCCAAAACAGTTTGTGTTTACATTAATTCATCAACTTTGCATGCAATCCCAATATGTTCTATACATTTTTTTTTCTTAGCTGAACAGCTCTAACTATAAACTGGTGACTACCTGTGTGTTTGTGCTCTGAAGGAAGTAAAATAATCATTTGTTACGGTCCCAGTATATATTTCTGTAAGTCTGTGGGTACCGGGCCCTTGCTGGAGCTTATAATTGACAGTTACATAGGACATGTACAATGTCTTCTATTTCAGTTGCTCCACAAACATATATTCTCTTATAATAGTAATGGTGGCTGGGAGATTCTGGGAGTGATCATCCTAAAAAGCCACCTTATTTGTTCACGTTACTCTGAGTCAGAACCTTGTTTCTAGCCCAACAGGGTTTATTCTGAGTATCAATGGCATGAGATGGCTTTTCAATCAAAACTTGTAACTGAGATTTGATACTAGAATTTGAACTCAGGACCATCCACACACAAGCAAGGCATCAGTTTTAATACAGCTCCTCCTTTCAGTACATACTTTTGATTAATATATATATATTTCTGTAATGCCGCCTCGATCCACTGGGAGAGGCGGAATAAAATAAATTTTATTATTATTATTATTATTATTATTATTATTATTATTATTATTATTATTAAAATGTGGGAGAGAAGATCAGAGGATCAGTCAGCATTCCTTGGACGGTCGCTCTACGTTCATTGTATATTACCTGTGTCATTGTCAAATAAATGCTTTTTAATGGTCAAAAGGATGGGAAATGGGAAAAGAAAGCTATCAAAAACTGCTGCTCTCAAAGAGATGGATGGGGCATGCTTTGCCAGCGACGTCTTGTGGCTGCCAGATGGTTGGCAGCACATGGAAGCAGGACATCGCAGGCTTTCTGAATGTAGCTGGGCAATCCTTAATTCACATTATCCTTATTTTTTCCTATCTGTATCAAAATAACCGATCACTGCCTCAGTGCCAACATGGTAATCTTATCATTAGTTGGGTGACAAAAGAACACAAGGGAGCATTCATCAAAGAAGGAGCAAGAGTAATCCCGGGTGACAAATGCACCTCTACCAAAATACATCTCAGCAGTTCATAATATTGAGTCAGAGAAGCAGGAGAAAGATGAAAAGATTGCCTAAGCCAACTCTTGCCTGCATAGCGGGATTTGCTACACAGATAAATCCACAGAGACCTGGGTGGCATGTGGTGGAATTGCAATAAGATAATGGAGTTTTGGCAAAAGGTTTTTAAAGAGATAAAAGAGATTATAGGAGCAGATATACCAGTATGTCCAAATATTGCATTGTTGTCTATATATGATAAGGTTGAGTGTACTCAAGTAAAGAAAGAATTAATAACAAATTTGTTAACTGCAGCGAGATTAATAATAGCAAAAAAATGGAAAGCAAATGAAAAATTTCAAATAGAGGAATGGTATAACGAAGTGTGGAAAATTGCAATTAATGATAAACTAACATGTAGAATTAGGTTTATGAAAGGTTTGGTTAAAGGGAATGATTTTGAAGAAATTTGGAAAATATTTTTGGATAAAGTTCTGAAAAGAGATAGTAATACTACCCTGTCAAAAGAAGAATGGCAATTTTGGAAAGTGGATTAAATAAAAAGTTGGCTCTGGGGGTGGGTATTTTTTAGTTTTAGTTTTGTTTTTCTTTTATGTTGTATATTTTGTAATTCTTAGTAGGTGTGTGTGTCAAACTTGTGATTTATAGATTTAAATGGATAAGTGATGTTAATGTTTTTTTTAAAAAAAAAGTTAAAAGAATTAACAATAGAAATAGATTAAAGGGGATGTGAAAAATATTGAATTAAATGTGAAATTATAACAGTTGAACAGATTTATAAATTTAAGGGTAAAGGTGCAAAATAACAATGAAAGTTAGTATTGCTTAAGAGAAGAGAAAAAAAGAAAAAGAAAAAAAAATTTTTTTAATTCACTATTATGTATATCACATGGTGTTTAATTTTTTTTTCTTGTTTTGTATTTGTGATTCAGTTATATAAATAAAAAAAAAAAATTAAAAAAAAAAAAAAAGACCTGGGTGGCAAAGTGGTGTACATAGATAGCAGGCAGCCTACAAAGGGGCTGCTGTCACTTCTTGTCACCTTACATCTCTGCATTTATATCCCAATACATCTCTGTCTGTCACACTTGGTTAGGGCTGGCCCACCTGCTAGACAGAACGAGGCAATTGCTTCAGGCAGCAGATCTTCAGGGACAGCAATCTCCTGATGATTCTTTCTGAGCCCTCCAGCCCTTTGCTTCAGTTGGAGGAAAGAGGCACACTACCACATGCCTCCCCTAGATTAGCTTTCTGTCACAGGTGTGGTGGAGGACAAGTACCTATATAGTTTTAAGTTGTTCAGACTTGATCCTCATTTCTTCTTCTTTCAAGGTACCTTGCTGCTCTCTAAAGCTCTTGAAAGGAGCTGTCCGAGGTGCTGAACCTATTTTGATAAATGGGAGTTCAGCACATTGGATAGTATCTTTAAATTTTAGATTGAATCCAGAATAGCTTACCCATTCCACCAGCCCCCGTTGGAAGAGGGTGGTAAAAAAATATCAAGCAAATGCCACCATTGTTGGATCTATTCTTCCTCATTTTGGTATGTGATGATGAGACTTAGGCCATTTCCACACAAGACACCATTAGTATGTTGTAGCTTTAGAATCCTGGCATTGCCATTCATGCAATGCTGTCAGATTGGGAATACTCTTTTCCACACCCTTCCATCTAAATGGATGAGTAGTGGTATTGCCACTGGTGTTCCTTCATCACTACAGCATCTTTGGCCACTCCCTTTCTCTGCCTTCACCCTGCCCCACTACCCCTGATTGGACAGATTTTTTGGGGTTTTTTTCTTTAGAAGCTGTACTAATGAAGCAGTGTTTTAAGGGTAGGATACACCAGTACACTATTGGAGTTTCACAGTGTGATGCTTAAAAATGTATTTTAAAAATAAAAAGTTTTAACTCAAAGGAGAATTTTGAAATAAACACAGAAAGGTGATAGATTTCAAAGTTACTATACCACAGGAGTCGTGGAGGGAGGGACAACCTGGGCATGCCCACTGTCCGAGCTTGATCTGGGCTGACAGCCAGGAGAAGCTGATAACAAACACAGGTCAGAAACTCAGCAGTAACTTAAGTGGTCAGTTTACTGCAGAGAGGAAACAGCTTTGCAAAAGCGAAGCAATAAGGGTCTCAACAATGTCCATAAATCAGAGGCAGACAAAAACAAACACAAGTCAAAAGCAGAAACACAGGCAAGGGAAGCAAACAGAAGCATGCACAGGAGAAATGGTCAGTTGATTGCTGACAAAGGCTAGAGGGGAAAGGTTCAGTTCTTATAGGCTCCAGGGTCAGTGCAGCTGGTGCCTGGTTAATTGCTGCTTGGCATAGAATCATAGAATCATAGAAATGTAGAGTTGGAAGAGACCACACGGGCCATCCAGTCCAACTCCCTGTCATGCAGGAACACCCTCAAAGCACTCCCGACAGATGGCCATCAAGCCTCTGCTTAAAAACCTCCAAGGTAGGAGACTCCACTACTCTCCGAGGCAGCAGATTCCACTGCCGGACAGCCCTGACTGTCAGGAAGTTCTTCCTGAGGTTCAGGTGGAATCTCCTTTCCTGCAGCTTGAATCCATTGCTCCTTGTCCTGGTTTCTGGAGCAGCAGAAAACAAGCCCCCTCCTTCCTCTACGTGGCATCCCTTCAAATATTTAAACATGGCTATCATGTCCCCTCTTAACCTCCTTTTCTGCAGACTAAACATACCCAGCTCTCTCAGTCTATCCTCATAGGGCATGTTTTCCAGGCCTCTCACCATTTTGGTCACCCTCCTCTGGACTTGCTCCAGCTTGTCAATATCCTTCTTGAATTGGGGTGCCCAGAACTGGACACAGTATTCAAGATGGGGTCTAACCAAAGCAGAGTAGAGTGGTACCAGTACCTCCCTCGATCTAGACACCATACTCCTGTTGATGCAGCCGAGAATTGCATTGGCTTTCTTGGCTGCCGCATCGCACTGCTGACTCATGTTCAGCTTGTGGTCTATGAAGACTCCTAGATCCCTTTCACACGTACTGCTATCCAGCCACGTGTCCCCCATCCTATATTTCTGTATTCCATTATTTCTGCCTAAGTGTAGGACCTTACATTTCTCTCTGTTGAATTTCATTTTGTTCGCCCTGGCCCAGCTCTCCAATCTATCCAGGTCATTTTGAATTTTGATCCTGTCCTCTGGCATATTAGCAACCCCTCCCAATTTGGTGTCATCTGCAAATTTGATGAGCATGCCCTCTATTCCTTCATCTAAGTCATTGATAAAAATATTGAACAGCACTGGGCCCAGGACAGAACCTTGTGGCACCCCACTAGTCACTTCTCTCCAGGATGAAAAGCAGCCATCCGTGATACCCGTTGGGTTCGGTCGGTCAACCAATTACATATCCAATTAACAGTAGCCCTGTCTAGCCCACATTTTACTAGCTTCGATGCAAGAATGTCATGGGGAACTTTGTCAAAGGCCTTACTGAAATCGAGATATGCTACATCCACAGCATTCCCTTCATCTATCAAGCTAGTAACTCTATCATAAAAAGAGATCAGATTAGTCTGGCATGACTTATTTTTGAGAAATCCATGTTGACTTCTCGTGATTATTGCGTTGTTTTCTAAATGATTAGAAACTGAACGCTTAATGATCTGCTCCAGGATCTTTCCGGGTACCGATGTCAGGCTGACTGGGCGATAATTATTTGGGTCCTCTTTTTTTCCCTTCTTGAAGATGGGGATAACATTTGCTCTCTTCCAATCTGCTGGAACTTCTCCTGTCCTCCAAGATTTCTCAAAATTATAGCAAGCGGTTCCAAATGACCTCTGCCAGCTCTTTTAATATCCTAGGATGCAATTCATCTGGCCCTGGAGACTTGAATTCATCCAATGCGGCCAGGTATTCCTGTACCACCTCTCTACTTATTAAGTGCCTCATTTCCTCTGCTTCCTCCCCTGCTCCCCTACCGCCAGGTTGAGTGCTTGTATCCTTCTGGAAAATACGGAGGCAAAGAAGGTGTTAAGTAGCTCTGCCTTTTCTCTCCCCCCTGTGAGTAATTCGCCATCTTCTCTGCGTAGCGACCCTACTGTCTCCTTCTTTTTCCTTTTGCTGCGGACATATTTAAAAAAACCCTTTTTATTGTTTTTAATGTCTCTGGCCAGCCTAAGTTCGTTCTGTGCTTTAGCCTTTCTGACCTCCTCCCTACATCTCCTGGCTACTTGCTTAAATTCTTCTTTGGTGGTTTCCCCCTTCTTCCATTTCCTATACGTGTTTCTCTTAACTCTTAGCTCAGCTGAGAGTTCTTTAGTCAACCATTCTGGTTTCTTCAGATGCCTTCCATTTTTCCTCCTTATTGGCACAGTTTTAGACTGTGCCGTCAGTATCTCCTTTTTAAGGAACTCCCATGCCTCCTGAACTCCTTTCCCTTTCACTATTCCTGACCATGGAATTCCAGCCAGCAGCTCCCTAAGTTTACAGAAGTCCGCTTTTTTAAAATCTAAGACGAGTGTCTGGCTACCCTTATCTTCTCCTTCCCACTGAATGCTAAATTCCAACAGGGCATGGTCACTCCCCCCTAAAGATCCAACCACTTCTACCTCATTCACAAGGTCATCCCTGTTGGTCAAGACCAGATCTAGAATATTTGATCCCCTTGTGGCCTCTTCCACCTTCTGGACCATGAAGTTGTCTGCAAGACAAGCAAGAAACTTGCTGGACCTTGCTGTCTTGGCAGAGTTTGACTGCCAGCATATATCTGGGTAATTGAAATCTCCTATTATTACTGTATCTCTCCTCTTTGAATGTTCAGTCATTTGGTTGAGGAAGGCGTCATCCAAGTCCTCAGCCTGGGTTGGAGGTCTGTAGTAAACCCCCACCAGAATATCCCTATTGTTTCTCGCTGCCTTAATTCTTACCCAAATGCTCTCTACCTGGCTTTCTGGGTTTAAGCCCAGGATCTCTTCACAGGTGAAAACATCCTTGACATACAAGGCTACTCCTCCTCCTTTCTTGTTTGGTCTATTTTTACAAAATAGGCTATACCCCTCTATTCCTATATTCCAATCATGAGACTCATCCCACCAGGTCTCAGTGATGCCTATCAAATCGTATTTATTTTCTTGTACTAGGAGTACAAGCTCATCCTGCTTGTTTCCCATACTCCTTGCATTAGTGTAGAGACACTTAAGTCCCCAGGCCCTTCCTGCAAGTCCTGTACTATTGTTTCTACTCCTCCCGCCATTGGCCGCTTGTACTACTTGTCCAGTATCATTTGGGCCTTTTCCCCCTGTGTTCTCTGAGTCCTTGCCCTGAATAATATTGTCTCCCTCCCCAGTGGATCTTAGTTTAAAGACCTCTTAATCTTCCTTGCAAGACTGTTTGCAAAAACATTCCTGCCCAGTTTTGTGAGGTGCAGCCCATCCCTTGCCAGAAGCCCATGTTCATGGAAATTCAGGCCATGTTCCAAAAACCCAAACCGTTGTTGGCGGCACCATGTGCGGAGCCAGTTGTTGACCTCTACTATTGCCCTTTCCCTACATGCGCCGTATCCTTGAACAGGGAGGAGAGACGAAATGACCACCTGCACACCAAGGTCCTTAAGCTTGGTCCCCATACGCTCGTAGTCCTTTGCAATGTGGTTTAAGCTGCTCCTCGCAGTGTCATTGGTTCCCACATGAACCAAAATGAGGGGCTTATAGTCAGTGGGTTTGACTAGCCTGGTTAGCCTCTCCGTTATGTGGTTGATCCTGGCCCCAGGAAGACAACAGACTTCTCGATTGAGCTTGTCCGTTTTGCAGATTGCTGTTTCAGTTCCTCTTAGCAAAGAGTCCCCAACAACCAGAACTCGCCTCCTCTGAGACTTGTCCTGGGCTCCTCGGCGAACCTGTTCTACTCGGACTGCCTGGGCATTCTGTTTAGGCTGGGAGTGTTGATCTAGTCCCTGTTGGTGAAGTTTGATTCCTTCTTGTTGACATTCTGTTCCCTCCGCGTGGTGCTCCTCATTGTTCATAAGGCCAAGTAGTTCGAAGCGATTGTGTATGCTAAGAGTCTCTGTTACCTTCCTGGTCCTTTTACTCTTCCGTGTGACATTCGCCCAAACCTCCGTTTCCCGGCAAAGTGTGGTGACTTCCTGATCTGGCAGCTCCTCCGTGCATTCGGTCTTCTGGTAGGTCTTCTCTGCCCTATCCAAACCTCCCCTTCCCTAATAAGATGGAGATCAGAATTCGTGCCTCCAGCTGGCGAACCTTCTCCTCCAAGAAGGTGACCAGCTTGCACTTGGTGCAGGTGTACCCGAGAACCTCTTGTGGCAAGAAAAGGAACATGCCACAAGCGTTACAGGTGACTGCAGCAGCTCCCTCACCTTCCATCCTGGTCTAGGACGTCTTCACAGGCCCAGCTCTCCTCTGCTCTTTCCTCTGGGAAATGAATTCACTGGGAGTGATGCAGGAGACCCTTTTGGTGTCTATGCTGGACAAAGGTAGGTATGGCTAGATCATTCTCTGTGTCAGAGTGAGCAGAGCTCCCTGCTGGGGCTGACTCTTCAGTCCCTGGGGCAGGTGGTGGTAGTATCTGCTCTGCAGGTCCTGCTGCAGCAGTTTCTGTGTCAGGGCTCAGAGCAAATTTTGCTGCCTCAGACTCTGAGTCTGAGTCTAGGTCCTGGGAAGCCCATGATACCCACAGCCCACCCACTGCTGTATCCATGATAACAGGAAGCGTTATCAAGCACTATTAGCCCTGGTGGCGCAGTGGTTAAATGCCAGTACTGCAAGCCACAAGGTTGTGAGTCCAATCCTGCCGGGCTCCAAGGTTGACTGAGCCTTCCATCCTTCCGCAGGTCGGTAAAATGAGTACCCAGCTTGTTGGGGGCATGTATAGAAAAATGCATCGAAATACATGCTATTTGTAAGTTGTTCGCTGCCTCGATCCATATGGAGAGGCGGGATACAAATAAATAATAAATAAATAAAATAAAAATAAATAAATATTACAGTTCCATACTAAGACAGCAGATGGGACTGAAGTGCTAATGGAAGCTCTTAACAGATTATTTTTCTGGGAATAGAATATGACAGTTTTACAACATTTGGGGGTGGGATAGCAACTGGATAGTGATGATGTCACGTGGCAGCACAGCTCCTGAACCAGAAACAACCCGCTACTGTTATGCTAAAGTGATGTTGTGCGGAAATGGCCTTAGTCTCTTCCAGACTTAATCCTCAGTCCTCATCCATTCCCCACTCCCCACTCCCAAACATTTTATGAAATGGACCCATTTATTCTAGACTGATCCTGGAGTTGGTTTGGGACTTCTCCTCATACCTTCTGCCAAGCCCAGAATTTTTGTGGTTTAGCATTGCCTAGTATGTGTTTCATAGGCTCTGAGCAAAATGAGGCCCTTGATTTCACTTAGTTCTTTGTTTGTTCCTGCCAGCTTTTGGATGTAATGCATTAATTCCACGGCACAATGATCCTGTAAATTCAGCCAAAATCTACATAGGTTCTGGAGAAAAAATCTGATAAATGCGTGGAGATGATGACTTGTGTATTGATTATCCCCGAAGGCACTCAAAGATATCAGAGGTAAAAGGTATTCAAAATCTGCAAAGCACAGTTCTGGCTCTCAGTGGTTTGCCAAAGTCTCTACAGAGCTTAAAACATTGATTTTTAAAAGTAATTGATCTCAAGAAGTGAAATAGTTAGTTAACCGTTTTAGTTACAGGTTCTAAAAGTGACTGCTCAAGTTCCCATTTGTCAAACATAAGTGGAAGAGTTTTTCTTTAGAGTTTTCTTTAATGGCTGCTCCAAGCAGATGGCCTATGATGCAAAATAAACTTGTCCAGCTAGCTGCAACCTCAACATCCACAGGACAGCATGAGGAAGAGGCATCAGGTACAGCACAAACCAGCACTTGAACTGTGTAGTATTCCTCTTCCACCATTCAGTGAGGGCATACTTCCACTGTAAAAATAACCAAAAGTTATAAACATACCACAAAAGAAGTTTGTTTGTTTATTTATTTATTATATTTATATGCCACCTTTCTCCTAGAGTGAGACCTGAGGCAGCTTCCAAAAAACTTAAGCTACATTTGTGGTGTTATCTAGTTATAACTTTGTTGCTGAGAAAATAATTACAAATAACTAGTTTCATTAATTCCAAACTCTGGATCTCAGATAGGTTGCTACAGCTCTTCCTACCCAGCATCACCACAAGACATTTTTGCTGTCTAAGGCAGAGCAGCAAGGACCAACCCACAACTCAACATTCATAGAACTCCAATGCACCTAGCTCTTTTGAAACTCGAAACAGGAAATGCCACACATATCTGTTCCCCTCTCTGCATTAAAAAGGCAAAGATGATATATTCTAGCCATTTCTATGACCTCCAAAATTTGCTGCCTAAAGCATCTGCCTCACTGTGTCAAATAGTAAGGGCAGTCCTATTCCTTTGTTGTTGTTAATCGCTGTCAAACTGACTTAAACTTATGGCAACTCTATGAATAAGAGACCTCTGAGTAACTCATCAGCAGCAGATCTTGCAAGCTCAGGACTGTGGCTTCTTTGTTTGAGTCTATCTACTTGAAATTCAGGTTTCCTCTTTTCCAATGGCCTTCTACCTCAACAATCCTATCATTTTCATTTCTAATGAATCATGCCTTCTCATGGTATGTCTGAAGTATGACAGTATCAGCTTAGTCATCATGGCTACTAGAGAGAGTTTATGCTTGATTTGTTCTTGCTGTGGTAGTTTGTCTGTGACTTATGGTGACCCAAAGGCAAACCTGCCAGCCTTCCACAGTTGGAAAGAAACCAAAGTTGATTAGAAAACCATGCTCAGAGAGTCATCATCAATGGCTGTGCTTTAAACTGGAAAGAAGCCTTGAGTGGAGTGCCTCAGGGTTCCATCCTATGACCATTATTCTTCAGCATTTTTATCAATGACTTAGATGACAAGGTGGAGGAAATCCTTGTCAAGTTTTGAGATGATACAAAACTGGAAAGAGTGACTAGCACATTGGTAGTTTGGGAAAGAGTTCGAAAAGACCTTGATAAAAGAGAAAAATGAATTTCAGTAGAGACAAATGCAAAATCCTACATTTATGCCACAAAAATCAAATGCACAGGTATAGGATGGGGGATACATGGCTCAGTAGTAGTGCATGTGAAAAGGACCTTGGGATTATTGTTGATCATGAGTTGAATATGAGCAGCAGTGTGATGCTGCAGCAAAGAAGGTAAATGCTATTTTAACCTGCATTACTAGAAGCATAGTTTCCAAGTCAAGGGAAGTAATAATCCCACTATATTCTGCATTGGCAAGGCCTCTTCTGAAGTACTTCAGTTCTCAGCACCTCATTTTAAGAAAAATGTAGACAACTTGGTGTGCATTCAGAGAAGGGCAGCTAGGAAAATAAGAGGCATGGATCATAAGTCATCCCTTAGAGGACTCTGATGAGCAGAAGGAGAAAGATCTCCAAGAAGCTGCAGCTCCTTCTGAGTTCAAGGAGCTGAGGGCTGAGGTACTCAGGGATTCTACTCCTCAGCAGGACTTGGAAGAGGCTGCAGACTCTGGAGACATACCCCATCCTTCATTGAGAAACAGAGGGGAAAATGCCAAGCCCAGCACCAGTTAAATAATAAATGCTGCCCCAATTGAGCACTAATTAGACAGCTGTGGCCTTGAAGGAGCTGATGATAAATATCCCAGCAGTTCTCTCTTGGCTTTAGCGCTGACAACTGTCTTATCTGGTTGACTGGCAGGTCTCTCTTGCATCCCTGTTTTGTCTTGACCTTGGACTGGCTGTGTTTTGGACTAGTCTGTTTACTCTTTGCTGGCTTGTGTACCTTGAATCTGACCTGCTGATGTGACTCTTGGGCTGGCTAAAGATCACCCTCTTGCTTCTTACTGCATCTTGCTCAGAATCCTGTGACTGACCTGGATTGAACTGACTACTTGACCACACCTACACACTCCAACAGCTTGCTGTCTCAAGCACTTACTGACTTGTGTTCAAGACAATATAAAGAACAAAACATACGAGGAAAGGGTGAAGGAACTGGATATGTTCAACTTGGTGAAGAGAAGACTGAAGGGTGACATGACCGTACTTTTTAAATACTTCAAGGGCTGCTACAAAGAGGAGGGTGCTGGCTTATTCTCTGCTCTCTCAGAGGATAAAACCAAGCCTAACGGTTTTAAGTTACAGGAGGATAGATTTCGATGGAATGTTAGAAGGAAATTTTTGACAATAAGAGTAATTCAGCAATGGAACTAATTGCCTAGAAAGGTGATGGGGTCTGCTTCTCTGGACATCTTCAAAAAGGACAGCTATCTATTGGAGATGCTTTATCTGGAGATACTGCACTGAGCAGGGGATTGGACTTGATGGTCCATAAGGCCACTTCCAAATCTATGATTCTATGATCCCATCACAGTGTTTTCTTGGCCAGATTTGTTCAGGGGGAGAGTTGCTTTCACCTCCCTCTGAGGCTGAGGCCCTTTCCACATGCGGGCGGGGGAACGGGGAAAGCCACACTAAAACGTGGGCTTACCTTGTTCCATCGCTGTGCGGAGCAGCGCATTTTGCTGCTCTACACGCAGCAGCGTCCCGCGGCGTCCTCGGCACCCGGCAGTGCCCAAAATGCCGGATTTGGACTGGCAGAGCCTCTCCACCAATCGGAGAAGCTCGCCAGCTGGAAATCCCACCCCCTGCTCGATCTGCAGGGACGCCCTTTCACGCGTCCGTAAATCCATACAAGCACTGCGACGGGGCTGCACGGGGCTGGTTTTTCAAAATGTGGTTTTTCAAAAGCTCATGGTGCCGCCACTTGCAGGCGCCCAACCGCGGATTGCGATGTGGAATTACTCAAGAGTAATCCACCCCAATTTGCGTAACGGTGTAGACGACCTCCGTGGAGGTTGCTCGACACCATTTTTTTAACCCCATGTGGAAAGGGCCTGAGAGAATGTGACTTGTCCAACCCACTGGGTTTCCATGGCTTTGTGAGGATTCAAACCCTGGTCTTCAGAATTGTCATCCAGTGCACAGACCAGTATACCATGCTGGCTCTAGGGCCCATTTATTTGTCTTTCTGACAGTCCAGGGTATCCATAGAACTCTTCAGTACCACATTTCAAATGAATGGATTCTTTTCCTATCAGCTTTATTCACTGTCCAGCTTTCACTATCATACATAGAAATCGGAACCACAATGGTATGGTCAATCCTAACTTTAGTATTCAATGATACACCTTTATACCTGAGGATCTTGTCTAGTTTCTTCATAGCTGCCATTCCAAGTCCCAGTCTTGTTCTGATTTCCTAAGAGCAGCCTCTATTTTGATTAATGATGGAGGCAAGTTATGGAACATATTTCATTACTTCATTGTCATCACTGTCTCTTTTAAAGTTGTTGAAATCGTCTGTGCTCATTATTTTTGTTTTCTTAATGTTCATTTTGTAAACCCGCCTTTGCATTTTCTTGCTTGACTTTCTTCAGTAGTTGTTCCAGGTCTTTGCTGTTTTCTGCAACTAGTACAATATCATCTGCATATCTTAAATTGCTGATGTTCTTTCCTTCAATTCTCACACCTCCTTCCTCACAGTCTAATCCAGCTTTGCAGATAGGGTGATAAAATGCAGCCTAGCCTAACCCCCTTAACAATTGGAAACCATCTGTTTCTCCATATTCTGTCATAATGACATCCTCCAATCATCCTCCAATCATTAATCATTTGTTTTTTATGTATGTATGTATTTATTTATTTATTTTATTACTTATTTAAAGTCATTAAAAAAAACTAAAGCACAACTATTTCAATTTTGTTTGGCAAATAGTATCTTAAAGAGTTACTTTAAAAATGTGTAACTAAAATTGTTAACTAGTATTTCAGAGTGATACAATGCATCTTTGCCTGACCCCCTTGCCAACTGGAAACCATTCTCTTTCTTCATATGGTGTTCTAATGGTGGCCTCTTCCCTGAGTATAAGTTGTGCATCAGGACAATAAAATCCTGCAGCACACTCGCTTCTTTAAGAATGATTCACAGTCTTTCATGATCTACACAGTCAAAGGCTTACCTATAATTCTGTAGTTCTATTCTGTCCCCTCCCATTTTTTTCCCATGGATTGGATGTTGAATTGTCTGCAGGCAAAGCAACAACTTTATGACTAAGCTCTGATGAGCCCTTTCCCTGCATGAACTTCATTTCGGGCGTGGGATGGTGGAATGTGTCACATTGCTCAGAGTTAAGGATATCACCATCCATCGAGTGGGAAGCATGACCAAATTACTGGAAGCCAGTTGAACTGGTGCTTGGTGGGATGGGTAGGTGGGAAACAGACATTACATAACAATAAAAGAATTGGAATCTAACAAGGAGACAGAGAGAGAGAGAGACACACACACAGACATACATTTGCCCATCTCTTCTTCAAAAGATGGCTCAGTTGCAATGGCTGAATTTTGCTTCTTTTTCTTGCTGATCAAGTTAGCTCCAGTGACTGCTTCTGAAAAGTAGGCTCCCTACGTAGTAAAGTGGCCAGCCGGAACAGATGCTGCTGTGTGCTTGATGTCCCCACTCAAATCAAATCTGTTGATTTGAAGCAACATGATTGAACTCTTCTGATTGCATCTTTTGCAGGAAGGACCCAGATAGTTATAGAGCACATGCTTCATGCACAGAAGGTCCAGTCCCTGGCATCTCAAGTTAAAAGTATAACATAGCAGACGATGGAAAAGACATCCACCTGCATCTTGCTCAGTCACTGCCAGTCAGAACAGGAGATATTGAGCATGATGGACATAACACAGCTTGGAAGAATTATCTTTTTGAATGACAACTCCCAGGATCCCAGAAAAGTTACATTTCTGAGTACAGTGACCAGAATCTCAGAATTTACAATTCACAGAAAAAGTACATCTTTGGAGTACAGCACAAAAATCTATTATTCACAAAGGATTTTTGTTTTCATTGTTGTTAAAAAAAAATGCAACTTCCAGAATTGTAATGAATCTCTGGGGGATTCTTGGAGCTGTAGTAAAGAAAACTGAAAAACTTTTTCCACTTTCAGACCAAGACAGCTTCCAGACTTCTATTATGTCACTAGAAATATATTTTCAAGTTTATGAAGGAGAGGATTATGCTAGGATCACAGACTCATAGAATTTTAGAGTTGGAATGTGTCACAAGGGCTATCAAATCCAGTTCTCTGCCACAACTAGAGCACTTCTGAAAAATGCCCATCCAACCTCCACAGAAGGACAGCTCCACAGAAGGAGGAACTGAACAGTTCTTACTATCAAGAAAGACTTCCTAATATTTAGAAGGAATCTCTTGGAATCCATTGGTTTTCATTCTAGTTTCTGAAGCAGCAGACAACAAGCTTGCTCCATCTTCTACATGGCATCTTTTCAGGTATTTAAAGATGGCTCTTGTGTCCCTTTTCAGTCTTCTCTTCACTAAACATACCCAACTCCCTAAGTTCTTCCTTATAAGGCTTGGTTTCTAGACCTTGGATCATCTTGGGCCCTTTCCGCACGGACCTATTAAAATGGTGCAGAGCGACCTCCAACGAAGGTCTTCTGCACCGTGGAGTGGACTGGGATGGACTACTTTTCGTAGTTCCGCACCTCAGTCTGCTCCGGAGCGACTGAAACTGGTCACACAGCGTGCTTTTTAAAAACTTCTTTTTTTTTCTTTTTTTCTTTTATTAAAACAATTGTTATTCGCATTACAAACATGTATTATCATATTTCCAAAATAAAAACAAGCTTCTTTGTCGTGTTATCTTACATTCTTTCCAATTCTTATTATAACTTCCTCTCACCTCTTGATAGAACCTCTATTTTGCTAGCTTATCGTGATCTCAGTATACATAAATTCTCTAAAGTAGACTAGCTTCTTAAAATACATATTATAGTATATACAACTATTTCACATCAATTAAATATTCAATTAAACATCTATTCTTCTCCTTTCATTTCTATATCCAATTTTTTTCTATTATTGTCTTAATTGATCTCAAATCATCAAGTTTTTTCGTCTGTTTTTTATCTTTCAAATTAAGTGTGAGGTCTTCCAAAATAATAAATTCTAAGACCTTCTGTATCCATTCTTGTATTTCCGGTATTTCCTCTTTTTTCCAATATCTTGCATATACAATCCTGGCAGCCGAAACCATATACAGAATTATATATTCATATCTGATATATTTCTTATCAATTTGATGCAACATATTTAAGAGGAAAATTTCCGGTGTCATAGACAACTCTATTTTTAAAATTTCTGTCATTGTTCGGTGAATATTTCTCCAGTACATCTTAGCCTTACAACATTTCCACCACATATGATAGAAAGTTCCATTTTCCAACGAACATTTCCAACATGTTTTGTTTTCCAACTTATACATATTTGCCAATTTCGATGGATCTAAATACCATCTATGAAGCATTTTAATGTAGTTTTCTTTTAAATTTTGAGCTAATGTAAATTTATGTGTAACAGCCCAGTTTTTTCCCCAGTGTTCCAAACTTATCGTATGACCAATATTTTGCGCCCAAACAATCATAGATTCTTTAATTCTCTCTGTTTCTAATTCCATATCTAATAAGTATTTATAGAACTGTGATGTTAGGTGTTCTTTTTTTTCAAATATTATTTTCTCCCATTCATTCAATTGAGGATTTGTCTCAATTCCTTCTATTTTAAGGTCCATTTTAAATTTTTCCTTTAATTGTATATGTAGGAACCATTGGCAATCCCAACCTTCTTCAGCCAGTTCTTCTCTTGATTTAATTCTTTGGTTTCCTTTGGAGTCTGTAATTATCAAATCTCTATATGTAAGCCATCTTCTAAATGGTTGTTTTGTTCTTCCCATCATAGCCTCCTGGGGCGATACCCATAACGGTATTTTCGAATATATTTTCTTTTTCCAAAATTTCCATATACCAAATAATGGCTTTCTTATATAGTGATTGAGAAATTCTTTATCAACTTTTAACTTTTGATACCAGAGATAAGCATGCCATCCAAATCTCAAATTTGGTCCTTCAAGATTCAAAACTCTCTCATTCTTCAGTTCAATCCAATCTTTAATCCAATTCATTCCGTTCGCAAGGAAGTATAATCTTAAATCTGGGACGTTACAACCACCTCTTTCTTTCTTATCTGTCAATATTTTCCATTTAATTCTTGGTTTTTTAGCTGCCCAAATGAATTTTGTTAGATCTTGTCTCCATTCTGTGAAGTATTTAAAATTAGTAATTATAGGTAGATTTTGGAATAAATAGTTAATTTTTGGGAGAACCATCATCTTAATTGTTGCCATTCTGCCCATTAATGAAAGGTTTAATTTTGACCAATTTTGTAAATCCCTCTTGATCTCTCCCCATTTCTTAATATAATTATTCTCAAATAGTGCATTATTCTGTTTGGATATTATAATTCCTAAATAATTTATCTTTTTCTCTTCTTTGATGCCCGTTCTTCGTTCTATTAATTCTATTTAATCTCTTCTCATTTTTGGATATAAATTTTGTCTTCTCCTTATTAATTTTAAATCCAGCTATTTCTCCAAATTCTTCGCAAATCTCCAAAAACTTTCGTACACTCAATTCCGGGTCTTCCAGAAATACTACCAAATCGTCTGCGTATGCCTTCAGTTTATATACGCCTCCTTTTATTTTGGCTCCTTTAATTGTCTCCTCCATTCTTATTTTCTTTAATAAAACTTCTTTTAAGAGGTTTTTAAAAAGTACGGAGCGCGTGACCTTGTGTCGCTCCATCGCCGTGCTCCGGTGCAGATTTGCAGGCATGCTAGTACGTGCTTGCAGATCTGCCAGGGGTGGGCTTTAGGCTGGTGAGCTTCTCCGGTTGGTGGAGAGCCTCCACCAACCTGAAGCCGCCATTTTGGATGCCAGAGCAGTGCAGAGCAATGAGTTCGCACTGCTTCTCGTCCCGATGGACCCAAACAGACCCACCAAAAAGCCGGTGAGTAGCGGCAGGGAGTGTTTCCCTCGCCGCATGCGGAAAGGGCCTTGGTCACCCTCTTCTAGATATGATCTAGTTTGCTGATGTGCTGCGTGAACTGTTGTGTCCAGAAAAGGATGCAGGTTCCAGCTGATGTCTAACCCAAGAAGAATAGAATGGTACAACTGCTTCCCTAGATTGGACGCTATACTCCTGTTGATGTAGCTTAGAAATGCATGGGCTTTTTTGGCTGCTGCTGTTGCATCCCATTTAGCTTGTGATCACACTGTTACATCATGTTTAACATGTGATCTATCACAGCCGCTAGATCCTTTTCAAATGTACTGTTTTCAAGCCATCCTATATACGCACCTTTCATATTTTCTGCCAATATGTAGTACCTTACATTTATCCCTGTTGAAATTCATTTTGTCTGTTTGGGGATGGCATATATATATATATATATATATATATATATGTTTATGCCAGAAAGAAAGATAGCAACCCTTGCATCCATGAAGATCCTCTTTATAGACTACCTGGATCAGAAGCTTCCCCTAAGACTCTCTGGTTCAGAAGATCAGCCTGAAGACATGAAGAGTAGCAGTGATACAGAAGGATGGAATTAGCATGTTTACTTTTGCTCCCTTGTCTTGCATGTTACCGTAAGACTTGAGGAACTCCTGAATAGGGCTGAGAGGGACCTTACTTAATATGCTGGAGATTTGCTACCAAGCAGAGAGGTCTTCAACATGACCAAGATGACCCATGACTGGGTCACAAACCAACCTAAGACAGGTTGAAACAGGAGCACTATCTCTGTACAAATATATGACTTCTACATAAATCTAGAGATGGTCCTAATACTCCATGTTTAGATTAAAGGCAGGTTGCAAATCAGAAAGGGTGAAGACTAACGGACCAAATGGAGCAACGGTCTGATTTAATAGAACATGCCACATAGTTTTGTGTTGTTTTTAAGACACTGATGGTGAATTGTTAAGGTCCCAGAGCTGCCTCCCTCCCCAGGGCTAATCCAGCAATCCAGATCATGTCACAGGTGGTCGAGTTTTGGTGGAGTTCCACCTAAAACTTGGCCTCCTTCCCTGATATCTTCTGGCTCCTCCCCCAATGTCTTTGTGGCAGAGCAGCCTGAAACCGCATAGTTTTGATCCAGAGAAAATAGGAAGAATACAAGTAAGCATCATTCACAACAGAGCAACCCCTGCCCAAGTATTATGATAATCAGCAAAATGGCCTCAAATTGCACACCAAATGCTGCAGGGGTCAGTCTGTCACAATCATAGCTTCCTACTGTCAGCTTTTTAGGCTGAGCAAAGTTAGGTGAGTGGCATGAGACAGACCTATGTAAGGCCTGCCTCAAGTCTCACACAAGGAGGGCCTCTTGCTTCTGGGACACCTCTCACCTTGTGGGAGCCTAGAACTCTCACAAAAAGCTTCTGGTGAGAGTTGCAACAAGCTTCACATAGACCTGCCATTCATACACCAGCAGCCTTTAAAAAAAAAAAAAAGAGGGCCTGAACCCACTTTCAGTAGCCCTACTTGTACCTTCTATCTGCCTCAACTGGGAAGGTGAGCAAGTTGGAATCTCACATTTTCACTAGTCAATGATATCTGTGAGCCACTTGCAAAAACCAGTGGTGTGCTTTGTCTAGAAAATTGCTCCCACTTTGAGGAGTGTGTTTCCCCAGCCCTTAAAGTTTTCCCTTCCTTGGCTAGATTAAAACCTCAGTTCTTCTCCACCACAGTCTCATGTTTCTTGTCCACATATGTCCTGGTTTTCATCTGAGGAGCAGTGTAGGAACCAGGTTATGCTTAGCCTAGAGAAAAGAAGGTTAAGAGGTGACATGATAGCTATGTTTAAATATTTGAAAGGATGTCACATGGAAGATGGGGCAAGCCTGTTTCCTGCTGCTCTAGAGACCAGGACATGGAGCAATGGCTTTAAGCTACAGGAAATAAAGATTCCACCTAAACATTAGGAAGAACTTCCTGATGGTAAGAGCTCTTTGGCAGTGGAATATCCATAATTTGCTGTTGCTCTTGGCTGAGTGGTAACAGACACAGGATTGACTCTACATAATGTGAGAAATGACCAGAAAAAAACTCTAGAGACTATAGCAGATTTGTAGACTATTTATGGAGATAAAACTCACCATACTGAGAGGATTGTTATCTCTTCAGATGCCAAAGCAAGAAGTGTTTACCGCTGGCCCTCAGAGCACAAGATTATTCCTGATTCTCTCCAATGAATCTGCTCTCAGACCTTTACACTTGCAGCAAGTAATGATTCTTTGTGGCTACTTTATATATCAACACATTTATTGGGTTCATTTCATTGCAATAGCTCATAACAGCAATGCTGTGAATTTCATATCTGCCTCTCATTTGATTCGCTATGCTGCTGGCCTCATAACCATTACTGGGAAAATGAACATTGTTATGCTGGCATAAAGGGAATGAAACGGGACTTTATCTTTACCTTTAGTTAATGGACAGCTTTCAATTCTAGCCCTCTCTTCCAGAAAGATGCTGTTTTCTTAGGCCGTTTCCACCCTTCACTGTGATAGTGCTATTATTCCACTTTCAACATCCTGTGGAGTTCTGGAGTTTGTAGTTTACTGAGGCCAAAGAGTTATCTGGCTGAGAATTCTAAATATCCCTCCCTAACTTGCAAACCCCAGGATTCCATGAGATATTGAAAGTGGAATAATAGCACTATAACAGTCTAGTGTGGAAATGGCCTAAGATTCTAAATAGATCTATTATTTATTTTTATTATTATTATTATTATTATTATTATTATTATTATTATTATTATTATTATTATTATTTAGATCTAAATAGAACTAACAAAAGATGGGGGGGAAGAAAAATTTAAAGGAAAACACTTCACAAAGACCACACACATCCTTCCCTCCTCACCCACCCCAAGACTTCCTACACTAATTGTCAACGATTGTTTAACAAAGATCAATATATCTCCCCTCTTCAGTATTTTCCTCTTATATATAATCACATATCTCTGGACCTCAGAGATTAATATATGCTGTATAGCAAAACCTAATTCTACCTCATTACCAAATCTTTCTTTCACATATAATATGTAAGGTACATATTTTTAAATAGGATTGTATGGAGTTACTTTTCAACCAACATGTTAATTAAGCTATTGAGGAAGAACACATGCTGGGGAAGGCTGCAGCAGTTTGTTTTTGCCAGAGCCAACTGGGAAGGGAAAGATTTAGCCCCTCCTCTCCTCTCCCCCACTTCCTGAGTTAATGGAGTGCAAACCACTGTTGCACTTTGAACTCCGTTTGCAGCAATTGAAGTAAGATGAGGACAAAGGGGGAAAGTGGGAGGAGGAGAAAAAGGGACATTTTACAATATCAATAGCAATGGCAGTTACATTTCTATACCACTTATCAGTGCAAAGCATCCCCTAAGCAGTTTACAATACGTTTAGCTAATTGGTCCCAACAAGCTGGGTACTCATTTTATTGACCTACAGAAGGATGGAAGGCTGAGTCAACCTGGAGCCTTGCAGGATTGAACTCACAGTGTTGTGGCTGCAGTACCAGGATTTAACTTCTGTGCCACCAGAGCTCAATAGCAGCATAATACAGTAATATAATAAAAGCAGCTGAAAAAGTGGGATGGCAGAGAATTAGTTGTGACTGTCTCTGCCAAACTGAAACAATTTGAAGTTATGGATCAGTGGCTGATGCTGAATGCTGGTGGTGACAGCACAGACAGCTGAGGTCTAAATCCTCCACTGCAGCCCACAAACCTAAGATACTCTGCACCCTGCTATGGAGCAGGTCTGGGCAACTGCACAGAGAGGCAATTTTAACCTCTTGCCCTCCAATGGGCCATACTTCTACATAGCAGTGGACCAGACATGAGATTACTTCTCTTCTGGTCACCATTTTAGTAGTTTTTCAGCTACAGAAGTCCATTGGGAGGTTGGTGGTTTGGGGTGAGGAGGGGAAGGGTCATGCAGAAGCTAAAATGACATACCTGCAAATGTTCCTTGTATATTGGGCTCTTTTTTTTTTTTAAGCAAAAAACACCCCCCCATCTCCAAACAAAGAAATTGATGGGCTTGGAGGGACTTCTAGAGACCTCTTGAAGTCTTCTTCCAAAATGCATCCATGGATGATTTTTCCTTCACCAGTCTCCACCTTTTTTTTTTTTTAATGATTTCCATTTCAGTGGCCAGACGTATGATTTTTAACATGCTGGGGGTAGCTGGTGAGGCTGGCTTATCTGCTCTTCCATTTTCTCTTTATTTTGTTGTTCACACATGCTCACTAAGAGAATCTGGAGGTAGCTGCTGTTTACCTCGCCTGTTTCAGGCAGGCACAGACAGCTACAGAAGGACCAGTTAGAGCAGAACCACACTATTTCTCAATTCAGCTTTATTTTATTGTTTCCTGCTGCAACCTTACACCGAAAGTCTGTATTTCTCTAGTCTTTCTTCACCATCCTCCCCATGCCCACACCACTTAAAAACATCCAGGTAGTCGGAGGGCAAGACAAGAAAGAGAGGTTGAGGGGGCTTGAAGACACTTTGTAAAAAGGAGCTTCTTTGGCAGTCTCTGTTAAATAAGGTATACCCATGAAGTCAAGAATTCATAAACCGGAGGTTTATGATTGTCTCCCTTAAATCTGTTCCTAGGAAAATTACCAGCACTGTGAACCATGTTCAAGGAGATTTGCAAGGAAGTGTCAAAATGATAGTATAGTAGCCACTTTTCCTAGCCTCCTTCCTTTGGGATGTGGATGAAAAGCTCACTGAATCAACACAGAGACATCCACTGACCCCAGTGGGATTGGGATGCACAGCCTGACCTACTAATGATTATATATATGGCACACTTCCCACAAATTGTGCATAAAACACAAAAATGATATCTTCTGTGACATTCAAGCTTACTCTAGAGAATGAGAGAGAGATCAAAAACAGAACATGATTTACAGTTGCAGGAGATCCCTGCAAAGTCATCTGTACCATAATAATTTTGTTCAGGCAGATATTTTTAAAAGCACAGCCATTTCTGTGTAAATACATTACTAAGGTTTGTCCATATGTACACACAAACAGCTAGATATAGTAGACAGACAGACAAATAAAATTCAAGGCCATCTTCAGGATCTGGGAAGCCAGCAGAAGCAATCACGGTCAGAGCTTGGAAATGTCACTACAACTCCAAAGAGCTTTTAGGGAAGGTTTGAGAGAAATATAGTTCCCCTGTTTGTAGAGCCTGAAAAATTTCCTTTTTGGACCACAATTTCTGACAATGATGGCTGGGGGATATTGGCAGTTTTGGTCAAAAAAAAAAAAAAAAACCTTCCCCCATACATAGCTCCTTTTAACAGGTAGAGGATACAATGAGAATACAGTGGCCTGAACCATATTGATTTCTTTTGTTATTTTCTGTCAATTTGACATCAGCCTATGGTGACCCTTTGAATAGGAGACTTGTTACTGCAGTTCCTAAGCTGCGCTTGGGGTGACATTAGATATCATTTTGATATCAACAATTTGGCTGTCTTCTACCATCCCTCTCCACGTGTTTGTGAGGCCCCCGGACAAGCACAAAATTAGGCATGGCCACTAATCGCTGGACATTCCATTTCCCACCCAGGCAGGCCAGAAATAGCCAGAAGTAGGAGACCTCCTGGCAAGCACGCTATTATGTATGAACACTACTTACAAAGAACTCGCTGCCCCGAGCAGGCAACTTGACAAGCTGAACACTCAACTGTCAAGCACTGCACATCTGCATACTGGCTACTCTATTGTCAATTCGGACCTAACTCAATCATGCTAAATTCTGACCTTTCGGAGGCTTTGCCTCCAGCTCGAAACTGATTGTTTCCCCAAGTACGGAATAGCCTGTAGCCACTTTTCCCCTCTAACAACCCCTGATTTTGAGAGCTTCATTGGATTGCTCACAACTTCCATCCCGTCTTGCTGCCGCTTTGCTTGACGAGCCTTCCCCTCAGTTCCATATACTGAGACTACGCACCTTCAAACTTTTGCAGTGATCTACCCAGGCTTCAGGACAGGTGTAGTATTGCCCAAACCAACAATTCCTCTTGAAAATCCCTCTGTCCCACTCCAACCTTTATCTTCTATAGTTATCTGTGTGAATGTGCTGCATACACTGTTTGTCTGTATTTTAATAAAGATCACAATTATTCTTATAATTTGGTCTGCTCCTTGACTTGGCCTGACCCCGTAGACATTGGGTGAAAGATTCTGCTCCGTTGCCCTGCCTCTCGCAGTGCTAACTTATGCTCTTGCTAATTTCCCTACCTTTTGATATTTTGAGAGCGCACTTTGGTGTCCCTCACGGGACCCCCAGTAAACAGGGTAACAGACTTCCAAGAGCCCCTGCCATTGACTGGTCTGCTCAGGTCTTCTGAATGTAGGGCTGCTGCTTCCTCAATTGAATGAATCCACCTGTAGTACAGTTTACCTCTTTTGCTACTGCCTTCCACTTTACCAAGCATTATCATCTTTTCCAATGAGGCACATCATCTTGTGAAATGTATGACAGCCTCCATTTAGTCAGCTTCGCTTCTAGGGTGAGTGCTGGCTTGATTCGCTCTTGGGCCAATTCATTTTTGTCTTTCTGGCAGACTGTGGTATGTATAGAACTCTCTTCTAACATCACATTTCAAATGGGTTGATTCTCTTCCTGTCAGCTTCCTTCACTGTCCAGCTTTCACAGCCATACATAGAAGTTGGAAATACAATGGAAAGGACAATCCCGACTTTGGTATTCAATTGCTTTGGTGGGAAGCTGGCAATTGCCATGACACTGGTCTCTGGAATTCTTGTTGGTGGGCTTCCTACTATAGACTTCTAATGTTTCTGAAGAAATCTCCTGATGGCATAGAGTAATGATAATAGTAACATACATACATACATACATACATTTATTTCCTGCCTCTCTGTGTGGATGAAGGCAGGGAACAACAACAAATAACACACCACAACACAATAGTATGCATTGGTTTCAATAGATGTGGACTCAGTTACACAAGTATGCGCGTCTTTATGGGGGGAAAAATAACTGGAGGCGCTGAATGTCACTGTGATCTTCTCACAGCCACTGCCCCTATCTTTTGCTCTTTGTGTCCATAACATTTTGTGGAGACTCCTGGAATCTCCCAGTCAGCCTAGCCTGTGGGGGAATTCAGGCCTCTGTAGTAGAAAAAAAGAATCTTTTCCTACTTCTGGTCCAGACCAATACTGTCACAGAGGCAAAGCTTGGAGGGTTAAAGTGGTGACAACATCGCATTGTATCCTCTCAGGCTTCCCTCTGAGTTTATCTGCAGTCCTCACAGGAATTGGGGTGGGGGGAGCTTTGACTTTTACCAGGAAAAATATTACGTTGTGAGCTATGCCGGTTGTAATGCAAAGTATCCCTTAACTTGCTTGTTCTTGAACTGAGAGTTAAGAACTGTTAGCCTTACAAAAGACCCATTCCTGGTTGAGCTGAAATCTGCCAAAACTGGTTTATTGATATGGCTCAGCAGAGCTACCTGTATTTTTGGACTCATCTTGGAAACATGGAGATCCAGTATTGCATAGCCATTTGACTATTGGACTAGGACTCTGGGAGAGCTGAGTTCCAATCTGCATTCAGCCACGAAAACCCACCAGATGGCCATGGGCAAGTCACACTCTCTCAGCTTCAGAGGGGTTTCACCTTAGGGTTGCCATAAATCAGAAATGGCTTGAAGGAGAACAGAAACTTAGAAACAGGGTCATGACTAGCAGCTGCACACCCAAGCCGACTACATAACTAGTCCAGATCACAAAGCACCACATCTGACAGATCAGGGTAATCCCACAACACAAGGAGCATCCCATTCCTCTCTTACAAAAAACATTTCTGCCCCTCCCTCAACTGCAAACCCCAGGATTCCATAGGAGGTTGAAAGTGGAATAGCACTATAACAGTGTAGTCTGGAAATGGCCAAAGATTTCCTGCAATAGAGTCTGTACATAAGATTTCTCATATGCTCCATGACATTCTGTACACCACTCAGGTTCTTCTAAGACCACCAAAAAGTTTTGAATTGATTGATTTCTTGCATTTGTATGCTGCTTTTCTCCCAGAATAGGACCCAAAGTGGTTTCTAGAACATTTACAATAAAATATTAAAACCAACCACATATAAACAGTATAAAGTCATTCACAGAAAAGTTAAAATAAATAAGTAAATGAAACTTCCCAATAAAAATGAAAAGCTCTCCTCCTTACCCATTAAAAGCCTGCTTGAACAGAAACATTTTGCTTGACAGCAAAAGGAATGCCCTCCCCAAAAGTTTTTGCCCTGACAGCAAAAGGAACACGGGAAGGGGGCCAGCCCTCCCCAAAAGTTACAGACATGGAGCTTCACACTTGGAAGGATGAAATCTCAATCACTGCAAGGTGTTATTCTTTTGCCTTTCAAACAGGCACATGCCTATTGATTTTAGCCAGTGTTAGGGAAAGACAAGTAAAAATAAATACATCAGGGAAGAAATCCCTTCCAGTAGAAAAGGAAACAACAAGAGGAAGCAATGCAAACAGTGTAACTCTAGCATCCAAAACAAGAGAAACTATCAGAGATTAAGAGTGGCTGTCCAGATGCTTTTTGCAGCTTGATGTAGATTGGGAGGGGGAGATAATTTCTCTGTGGGTAGAGGTTGACTTCACAAGGGGTCCATGATGTGCTGCACTATATTCTATGCCAGTAGTTCTTAACTTGAAGTCCACAGGCCCTCAGGAGAATGTGATGCCCTCACAAGGGTCTGTGAAAGGCTGAAAGCCTGCTCAACCTGTCTCCTCCTTGATAACGAAGTAGCAACATGACAGGAACCAAGGCCAGGAAGGCAGACTGGCTGGGCCTGTGTGCTCCACTGCAAGGAGGAGGTGGGCTCAGCAGCTGCTTGCAGTGGAGTTGACAGCCAGCAAGCCAGTCAGCATTTACCCTTCTTCTCTTTCTCTTGCTTGTTACCCTAAGAGGTGGGGAATGTTGGGGTCCACCCATAATGCCCACATCTCCTTAGAATTTTTGGGACTTGTAGTTCGAAGGAGGCCTGTGAGAGGAAGGTAACAGCAGGATCTTTTCACCCATGTATACCAGTACTAACTGTAGAGAGAACTCCAGTTTAAAGTTAACAAAGTATTTTATTTGAATTGACAAACACACAAAAAGTCAGACACTCTTAAGAACCATACAAGGGTATTGGAAAGTGGAAAGTGAGGCAAGAAAGGTTGGATAGAGAGAAATTGGGTGGAAAGGGTGATAGTTACCAGTCCTGAAGAAGGGATCACAGCAGAATTCTCAGACAGCATCTGAGGGTAGCACAAAGGAACAGCAGTCTGCGGCACAACGTACAACATACTACATCCACCACACTACAAATGGCTGGGGTCAAAGCTAGGGTGATTACACTCTATTCCACACCCTGAAGGGTTACATTGACAAAGCTGTAATGGTTTTCCCACAGGACTGACAAAGGGGTCCCGAATGGGTGGATTGCTTAATTCTGAAGTGACAAAACATTGATGGGACGCATGACTACTCTTCATGTTTGGTCAGGTAAGGTGTGTAGGATAATATTGAGGGATGGTCTCTGATTATTCACCAATCTGGGCAATTTGTCTTTCATTATGTTCAGAAATGCAAAGAGCCTGGAGTGATAAAAGGATTAGCATAAACCCATTAGCATTGGGTTTTTCCACTAATCCTCTCTGGACTTATGACCTTGAACATGATTCAGGTCAGCTCGACCCCAAAATATGTTCTCTGATCAGCATGACTTCGATCATGTTTTCCAGTAATTAATAAGTCGGATTTATGAAAATTGTATATATCGCAGAAGGGGTGGTAGGATATGGTAACACCATCCCCTCGTTTCCAGCAGAGGGCAGTCCAATGGAGGTTTTTAAGCAGAGGCTAGATGGCTACCTGTCAGGAGTGCTTTGAGGGTGTTCCTGCATGGCAGGGGGTTGGACTGGATGGCCCCTGGGGTGTCTTCCAACTCTACATTTCTATGATTCTATGATTCTATGAATCTACTATCAGAAACACTCAAACACCCTCCTTTTGTGCCTTCTTCACCAGGAGGAGAGGAGACTGAGATGAACAAAAGAGGGAGGGATGGGGGGGCGATGAGGGAAAAAGCAGGGGAGAATTGAAGCAACTCCTCTATAAAAGACTGTGAGCTTACCTCCTCATTTATATTTATAAGTGCCTTTACTCCCCTTCCCCCTTTTTTTCTTTTTTTTTTCTCTCTTCCTTTTGCCTGTCTTAGTCTCCTCTCCTGGGGGAAAAGGCAAAAAAGGGGTGTGCTTCAGCATTCCTGATAGTTTGGATAGCTGGAAAAGAGGGGAAGGAGGAGGGGGAGGAAGGAGAGAGGGAGAGAGAGAGAGAGAGAGAGCAAATGCTGGCTGGCTGGGCTGCCCATTGCTGTTCAATCCAGTCAGCCTTAATCTGCTGGGAAGAAGCAGGAGAAGTCTTCCCTCTTCCTTTAGCACCTCTCAAGAAAGTGTGGCTTTACTTATCTCTCAATTTTAAGACTGTTGCTGAGCAACTTTAAATAAATATTTGATGTACTTTAAATCTTCAGTTAGTTCTTGGGAGTCTGCAGCAACAAAAGATATTTAAAGGGGGCTCCTGGTAAAGAAATATAATAAAGCAAAGTGTTGTTATATATCATATGTACTAGATAGATTAAGGTAAGTAGGAACATGGAATGTTGGAGGTAAATGATGATCAGCTGGGAGTTTGAAGGAGATTTTAAAATGTTTGGAGGGGGCAATTAGAGTTATCAGAGCAGAGAATCAGAACAGATTAGGTCGCATAGAGCAGGTCGATCAGGAGTTTAGTTTAGTCAAGGGAGTCAGTCTTCCATGTGATTATAGCAAAAGAGACAATAAGGAATTGGATGCTGATGAATAGACTGAGCTTAATCCAAAGACAAGATGGAAGTGGTGCTGGTCACTAGGAAAACCAGTCTGGGAATGGGATCACAGTTTCTTCTAGATGGGATTGCATTCTTCTCAAAGTTCAGCTTTGTAGCCTGGGAGTGCTCTTGGACCAAGCACTGTTCTTCTAATGTCACATTGCTGTGGTGGCCAGAAGTATCTTTGCTCCGTTTTGGCTGGTATACCAGCTGCACCCTTTCTTGAGAAAGACAGATCTAATGACAGCATCTCTGATCACAAGGGCCAGACCCTCAGACCTGGGAAGCCCACAATTTCTGCCTGAGGGAAAGATGCTATTCCTCCCCTTATCCCCATTCTACACACAAAAATGAACTAGACTAGTAGTTGCATTTTGCTTCAGCACAAGGGAAGTCACATGGTCCACAAATGAGTTCAGGAAATGGAGGCGAAGTCCATTCAACAAGAGACAAACTCAGAACCTATAGCCACTATGACTAGAAGCCATAGGATTTGCCCAATTTGAGGTGGATAATATGAAGCCCATGGGCCACTTATGGCCCCAAGGCCCGTTTAGCGTCCCCTGCACCTCCCCAAATGCCATTAGGGGAAAAAATCACTGAGAAAAAGGTAAATTTATTTTCCTGGAAGATCCCATGAGTTGCATTTTTGCATCAAACATGCTTTCCTGATCCCACAAATGAAACCAGAAGTGGTCCTCCAGCCACTTCCTGTTTAGACTTTTCTGAGGAGGTGTTTTGAGGTTTTTTTTTCAATTTTGGGAATGGGTCTTGCTGGTGGAAAATTATTCTGTGAACCCACAGAACATACCTTCTCTCTGTCTAATCAATTTAAAAAACAATTTAAGTCAATTTGCCCTTGCATAATGTTTCCACAGACTCTCTAGAAGTTTCCCACAACAGAAACAAAAATTGAGCAGGGACACATATCAGAAAAATGGAGTTGGTCTCCAATACTTAAGGGGTCACTGAAGCATATGCACTCAACGATTCTCTGGAGCTAATATTTTAAGTAGACAAGAACAGTTGTTTGTTTCTCATCTTTCATTTTTCTGCCATTAGTAGTCCTGCCAAACCTTCCATATGCCAAACCATCAGCCTGTAATGATTTTTTTTTTTAGAGATGGCATTTAGATGCTTGGCAGAGAACATGAGGATAATTTCATTGAATGGCTTCTCTGCTATTTCCTTTATACTTTATGCCTTAAACACTGGGGTTGTCCCTTCTGTTGGCATAGATTCACTTCCAGCCACTGTTCCAATAGATTTGAGAAGGGTCATAGCCCAGTCACCGAGCACATGCTTGGCATGCAAAAGATCCCATGGTGCAAACCAGAAATTCAGAAATTAGTGGCCACACTGATGGGCTGGAGGCCTGGGAGATGTGATCCAGAAAAGGAATTTTTACAAGCTTTTTTCAACCCTAGGGTCCTCAGGTAGTGCTGGGGAAGACTCTTTTCTGAAACAATAGAGATGATGCAGTTTGTTGCCTTTGTTAATTGCTGTTAAGTTGGCTTCAATTCATGGTCACCCTAGAAATAAGAGACTTCCAAGACGCCTTGTTATTAACACCCTTGCTCAAGTTTTGCGAATTCAGGGCTGTGACTTCCTTGAGCCTTTCCACCTGTACTGCCATTTTCTTTCTTTCCTACTGCCTCCCACTTTAGCAAGCATCATTGTACCTTCCAATGAATCATGTCATTTTATGGTATGTCCTCAGTCATTTTACAGCTACCAGTGATGCATGTAGCTCTGGTAGTCCATTTCACCAAAGTAGTTTTGTCAGTTTTTATCTCCATCAGGAGTAAGTCTTTTGTAAAGCAAATGAGTCTTAACTGCCAATTCAAGCTATCTTCAATTGCTGTTAGGCTGCAACAGAGGTAGCTTATATCAAGACAAAAGCCATTTCTGCACTACACTGTTATAGTGCGGTTATTCCACTTTCGGCATCCTTTGGAATCCTGGGGTTTGCAGTTTAGGGAGGGGCATTTAGAATCCTCAGCCAGAGAGCTCTTTGGACTCAGTAAACTACAAACCCCAGGATTCCACAGGATATTGAAAGTAGAATAGTAGTGCAGTGCAGAAATGGCCATAGTTGTTCTCTCCCTGGCCACTGAGGAGTGGAGCTAAGTCCAGAAAAAATACAGAAGCTTTAGGGGATGGCGTGAGGTGCAATTGTTCCTGCTAATGACAAAGTCCAGGCACTTCTACCTCATAATACCACTGAAAATAACCTGTGGCCATCACTTTCAGCTTGTCAAAAGAGAAGAAATACATGATTACAAATAGGAAAATATCTTTGCAAAAAAATTGCATATGCTAATATACATGCTCCCTTTAGGAAATATACCCAACAGTTCTATGATTCATGGCACCTAGAATGTATTAAGCTGCTTTACATCAAGTTGCTTGCAAAATGGATGAAAACCAGTGTTTGTTTTAAAAGATGAAGTTTTCCCATCAGACTCAGATTTGCATAAGAATTTATGTGATGTCAGCCTGCATGTGAATATCATATTTGGTTAACACTGGTTAATAACTATGCCTTTTATTTAGTTCAGGAGGTACTTGAAGTATCTGACAAATTGGATCCAAAGCCTTACCAGCATCTTCATTTTAGTCCCACCAGTTATAAAACATGGAGTCTGGTCTGCATGTGTATGTGTGTGTGTGTGTGTGTGCATAAAAAAGCAAGAAGAGAGGAAGAGTATTAGGAATGCAAATCTTCATTTTCTTGCTGGCAAAAAGGATGAATTTTAACATTTTAAGGACTATTATAAGGGTCAGGCCCTTATTTTGCACAACAAATATGTGTGGGCTTTTTACACAGAAAATGGCATTTTTTTCTTCAGAAAACAGCATTTTCTGCACACAAAATCATGTCTCCTGTGCAGAAAATGCCATTTTTTGCTCAAAAAACTCATTTCAATTTTTAAAATGAAGCGTATGTCTCAAATTGCAAAAATTTCTCATCCATCCTGTATTCCCCTCATCAAGGTTTTACCCGGTTTACTGGGGGTCCTGGGAGGGACACCTAAATAACCAAACAACAACACACTTTTGGGGAAAATTAGCTCAGAGCACTGCTGGCAAAACGAGAGGCAGGGTAACGCAGCAGGATCTTGTAAACCAATGTTTACGGGGTCAGGTCAAGTCAAGAAGCAAACTGTGTTGGAAATAATGAAATGATCTTTACTAAATAGAGGCACACAATGTAAGCAACACACCACACGTAGATAACTAAGGAAAATAAAGGTCTGAGTTGGATAGCGGGATTTTTGAGAGGGATAGTTGATTTGGGTGATACAGAACCTGTTCCTGGAGTCTGGAAAGAAGATAGAGAGTGATGCTGGGGTGTGATGTAGCTCAGCACGTGGGGCTGAGGGGAAGCTCGCCAGGCAAAGCGGCAGAAGATGGTCTGGAACTCGGGAGCGATCCAAGGATGGGCAGTCTCAGTTATGGGAACTGAGGGGAAGGCTCGCCAAGCAAAGCGGTGGCAAGGTGGGATGGAACTCAGGAGCGATCTGAGGAAGGTCTTGGAATCAGGGAGTTTTATAGGGAGAGATGTAACTGCAGGCTATGCCATACTTGGGGAAAACAATGTGATTTAGGAGTGGGACAAAGCTTTGGAAAGGTCAGAAGATTAGCATGATTGAGTTAAGTCCAAATTGACAAAGAGTTAGCCGGTATGCAAATGCTCAGTACTTGGTAGTTGAGTATTCAGCTTGCCAGGTTGCCTACTCGAGGCAGGGAGTCCTTTGTAAACAGCGTGCATACTGAAGGTGTTTGCAGAGAGGTCACCTAAAGCAAGGATCTGGCTATTTCTGGCCTGCCTGGATGGAGAATGGAATGTCCAGCAATTAGTGGCCGCGCCTAGTCTGTGCTTGTCTGGGGGCCTCACAAACACATGAAGAGGGGTGGTAGAAGAGAGCCAAATTATTGATATCAAAATGATATCTGGTGCTATCTCCAAGGCGGTCTAACCTGCAGTAACAAAGGCTTCTCCATACTTGGGAAACCTGTTCTTTTTGTCTGACATTCAAATATCCTTTCTATCCCTAGTGTACATACACTCTGAAATTTAGGAAGCTCCTTTCACTTAAACTGAAACATATCTCATTAAATCATTTCAGCATACAATACACCTCGGCGTAGTGGGGACAATGGAGACCAGGTGAGTAGTGGGTCTGTTTGGGCTGGTCTCATCATGGATGGATGACTTCAAGCCCCCTACTCTCTCCTTAGGGCCCCTTCTATTTAGATTGCTAGACCTTCAAATAGAGAAGGAGCAGAAAAAAAGCATCCCCAAATCCCACTGTTGTGTCCCCTGCAGCTCCAAGTCTCCCCAATTTTGGGGGCAAAAATTTCCCTCCACCCCTATGTAGCTGCCCACCTCTGAAAAACAGAATAACTATTCCCTTTAAAATAGGACATATAACCACTCTAACTGAAGATTGAAGCTGCAGGTTTCCAAATGATACTCTTCACCAGAATCCTGTTGGTTCATCTGCTGTACGTCACAGGACAGTTTGCTTAAATGGCATTGGTGTTGGGGGAAGACAAAGCAACAGCCAAGAGAGATAGTGGTCCTTCGTTGTCTGTTGCTATTTCTTTACACAGAAACAGTATTTTAATAACATCAGAGATGCCTTGCTGGATCAGATCAAAGTTCAGTATGGCACAGCATCCTCTTTCCTGGACCAGCCAAACACAGCTCTTCAGGTACGTCTCTAAAGCAGCGCAGTGTAGGAGTTAGGTTGCTGGTATGGGACCTGGGAGATCCAGGTTGTAGCTCACTAGGTGACCTTCACACCACCACACTCTTTTTTTTAGCTCGACCCTGTTGTTGGAGGGAAGGACAGTAGCAAGAGCTGTTTTCCAAGGCCAAGGGGCAGTAAGGGTCTGCACCAAGGATAGATAAGCCTGGGAGGAAAAACCTGGAAAAGAAGTCAGAGAATAGGGCCAAGAAAATAATGCAAGTCAACTGAAGAGCATCCAAATCCACAGCTAAAGTCTAATGCCATTCCAGGTTCTTATCAGTTTAGTTCTCTGTGGCAAACAAACAGGGTAACTGTAAGTGACAAACACAGTCCACGGCCAAGCATTGGCAGATCCAACTGTCTGGATACAAAGACTAGCAAACATGGTCTGATGCTCAGGAGAGACATTGTTTCCAACAGTTTCAACAGTGAAGCTTATATTGCTAAGCTACTGGGTTCCTAGCCAAAGCTCAGCATTTGAGCATTTCCTGTCACTGAAGAAGTCCCTACTCTTCCTCATTTGTTGCCAAACACTTTACCTGGTGACCAAAAGCCTATACTTCTACTTGTTTTGATTCTCCTGGATGAGAAGGAGGTCCAATTTCTTCTTCTTGCATCACTGCTGAGTTGTCATGATATAGGGATGTACCACTAGTATCACTGAGCATCCTCAAGATGCAGGGGCTACTGCCTCCTTGCTGTTCTCCAGCTCTTGGGTGCTCAAACCCATTCTTCATGGAGGAATCTTCTGTTGGGGCCATGACAACCTAGTTCACAGGGTTATGAGAATAAAGTAGGAAGGAGGTGAGCCATTGGAGTGTAGCTACAGGGGGAAAACAAAATGACAGGTTTGCTCTGCCTAATAAGAATTCTACCCCCAATGAAATTTTCCTTCAGCCCCCAAATTTCTAGCATTTCAAAGTGAAACACTGAAAATTGTTCACACATAGAACTATTAAATTTGCCATATTCGCATTTCCTTGGGAACTCTGCTTGCCTCTTTTCTTCTGATGCTTAAACTGTATTTCAAAATGCTCAACTGAAGTGGGATATAAATGAAGCTAATGAATAAATAAAGTAAGAATGACATGTAAGCAGTGCTGGAAACAAAAAGGCATCAACGCTTGTATAGATTAGTGAAAGGGAGCTCTAGAGAGCATGCCTGCCCTTTCGTTTCAGGTCTTGGTTTTATTTCTTTGATCTATGTTCTCAAGCCTTTTTGCTTCTTTCCTGCCTCGAGAGGTCACTTCCCCCTTCTTCCAAAAGTTAGCTAGTTCTTTGTCTCTCTATGTCTGGAAAGGGAGCATCCATGAGGCTTCTGCCTCAAGATGGCTTACAATCACTCATGCGAGCCAGCTATTAGGGGCTCTTTTATAGTAGTTAGGGAAGCTCTTTTTGTATCTATCCCCTTTCTTATCCAAGACAGATTTTCTGAAATAATACATGTCATTTCCCCCTTTTTTAACTTTACAAGACCATTTTGAATATTTTCCTCTTGTTTATTATCAAAGCTCACATTGCACTGGCTACACTGCACTCTGCTTGATATAGATACCAAATCTTCCTGCAAGCAATACTTTTCTCTCATGACTTTTTCTTAGTAATTTGTATGCAGCACTGTGCTGCCTCTAAATGTATTGCCTCTGCCACCATCAAGATGTTGCCCTAATGCCAACACGGGACAGCCCAACCACATCATTGGAAAAGGGCCGGCAGCCATCACAGAAGGCACACCGACATCTGCAAAACAGGATCAGCACTTGAGAGTGCAGGCCTTCTTAATTAACTGTAAAGAGATGGCACACGCTTCTTTCCTCACATCCGTAGAGTCATAAATAGTATCAGGGACCCTAGCTGAATACATTGAGAGTGTTAGCCAGACTGAACTGCTGTCATCAAGTATGAGACGCATTAGTAGCAAGAACTGTCGAATTAGCGCTTGAGAGAAGTTCAAGAGCCCTCTTTTATTCAGCACCAATTCCATGCATATAGATACATGTGTGTATGGGGGGAAAAGAGTATATCAAAGCAGAGAGAAGCAGACATACAGCTTAACCTATTGCAAAGCTATGGGAGAGAAGCATCACTCTGAGGTTTTACATAATCCTGCAGGATCTATTCCAAAGAAATGAATAAGATATACACATCTGTCTCTCAGTCTCTCTCTCTCTCTATATATATATATATATATCCCTCCTATGGCAGCTTTAAGAGGTACACTTCATCCAATAAGGAGATTAACAAGGGTGACAAGCTTTCTGCTGAACTACCTACTGAAGTCATTTTGCTTGCCAGCAAATGATAAGCATATCTGGGTGTCTGTTGAAAGTATCTTATACTCTGCCTTCATTCATGCTCCAGCTATTTGTGAACAAGGATTAAATATAGAAATGTGTGGCAAATTCATTCTGTCAAGGGTCTTTCCTTTTTTCTTTTTTGCTTTATAGATTTACCTGATCGTCACTTCCCAGGCCAAAGATAGACACTGGGAAATTTTTCAGTCTGAAATCTATGTATTTCTGGGTGTGAAATGTGTTCTCCAATTGGAAAAAAAAGTAATTATGTTTGACAACTTCCACACATTTGAAAAAGGCACACAAAAGAACAAAATGGGCATAAACATGTTTTAAGAACATGTTCATTAATACACACATTAATACGTCCACAGGAAAAAGGTGCCCACATAAGTTTAGGGATTTTCCCCATTATTAAAAAAAAAATGCATATAAAGTGAGAGATAATGGATATGGAGGCAGGAAAAGGCATAAGGCCATCAAGTGAACTTGGCAGATCTGTTCCCCTGTACTCAAATTCATTAGCCTCCAGTGACCTCCTTCAAAAGGAAACCAAACCCAGGTAAGTAATGCACCCGTATTATGTTTTGTCACCTGGGAAGTGAAAAGAATGTAAGTGTATTGCTAATCTGTGATGAATGTTCTTTATCAAATATAAAAGAAGTGCATAGCCAACTCAGATAAAAATATTCTTAGTCCAGTGTCCTTTGCAAAAAAAAAAAAAAAAACACCCTAAAACCCAATGCCCAGTAGGAGCTTGATGGGAAGCGTTGATCCTTCAGTGCTCCAATTTTCATCAGCTCAAGACAGCACGGCCAATAATTAATGGTGATGGACCTTTTTGGGCAAAAACATCGGGGGAGCTGCAGGTTCCCTAGGCCATGGAAGTAGGCAAAATTTTATATCAACTCCTGTTTTAGATGATGGTTGGATGACTTTCTGTGGTTGGCATTATCTTCTAAGGCTGCTTCCAGATATGTGACTCCTAGCAGGATCTCAGTAGTCAAGTAGGATTGCAACTGATGGTTTGTGTCCTGTGGGTGTTTTAGACTGTTTTCTCTAAATGAATGCCTGGAAGAGGTGATGGGCTGGATGGGGAAAAACAAGCTGAAACTGAATCCACACAAGATGGAGGTGCTCACTGGTAAGGGTCCTAATCTGAGGCCGGAGATATGTCAACCAGTCCTGGATGGGATTTCACACACCCCGAAAGACTGTATTTGAATTGCAGGGGTGCTTCTGAATCCATTGCTCCAAATGACAGCCCAGATATCATGGCCAGGAGTCCTTACTCTCAGCTTTGGCTGATACACTTGTGACACCACTTCCTACGCCTGGAATTCTGTCCACATCTATGGGTATGACATGGCAATTAGGAGCAGAGAAGGGGAAAATCTAGTTCACTGGAGTGCTTATTTTATGGGGGAAATTCCCCCCTAACCAAAAAAGTTGATTTAGCAGTAAGAATGACTGCCTACTGCAGTGGTTTTGTCTTGTATCTGACTATGCTCCTATCTGTACACCCCATTGGGTGAGACTGTAGCTTTAAAAAATGGTGAAAAAACTTGAAAGAAGAAAGAACAAAGAAAAAGAGAAAGAGGGATGGTGGAGTATAGAAAATATTTGTGGTTATCTTTTATACCACTATCACAACTTTTAGTTCCACTCTCCTCAAACGTAGCTCTGATTGTTGAATTAGGATTCCTAACACTAAGGTGGGGAAAGGACAGGCAAGCGTGACAAGGAGACTCCAGAACAGCAAGATGAGAGAGCTCCATGCTTTCATAGGATCAAATAGGAAAATGCAAATTTCCCAAAATATTGTTGCAATCCTGTTTCAACTCATTTAGGCAGTGTCACATTCTAAGAAAGGAAAGGGAGAGGATGTGACAAGCTGAGCTTAACAAAAATAGCTTTGCCATAAATGAGCCCAGACACATCAAATGGAAATGCAAAAAAGGGGAAAAGAAAAGTCAAGTCAATTAACTCAGCTTTACAACAGAAATGATGTCTCCAAGTTTCACCTGGGAAAGTCAGACTCTTTTGCAGTTTGATATTTTGGATCTGATAATGTAGCAGCGAGTTTTCAATCTCATAACCCTGAATCAGTCCATCATTCTGCTGTTGGGAGTGCTTTGATGTGTGTTCCTGCATGGCAGGGGATTGGACTGGATGGCCCCTGTGGTCTCTTCCAACTCTATGATTCTATAATTCCACATAAATAGAGGTGGTGTCATTGACACAGGGATGCTGACCATCTTTAATAGAGGTCAATATTCACAGTGGGCCAGTTCTTTAATGAAGACCTATCAAAATGTTACAAAATAGCTAGCAAACTTTTGAAGACTCCAGGGCTCTTTCCCAGACTTGATGTTAAGCGAAAGGGCATAAGGGAAAGAGAGGAAGAGGAGAATCTCCACATCATGTTGAAGCCACAAAATCTGCATTTAAATTCAAATTAAGCACAACACTACTAGTTGCTTCTCTCCCAATGCAAACAGCTCTGAGGAGTGGCCAGAGAAGGGGTGTTTTATTTGAATCTCATCAAGAAATACAGGAGTGTATTTCTGTTCTCCAACCACCCTGCTCTTGATCCTCCTTGCTCCATAAAAGTCAACACTTTCAGTGGTGGCTATTGACTTCTAAATGAAAATCCAAAGAAGGTACTATTATCTGACCCAACATGGCTAGCTACATTTGTTGGAACTACCACCTGATTTATATTAGGAAATAGGCAAAAAGTAAACTAAAATTGATACTCTGAAATTAGTCTGAACCACTACGCTAAGTGGTGTGTTAAGCCCATTTAGGACCCTTTCCACACTCACCCATTTTTGGCACTGGGGTGCGGTGCTCACACGAGCAGCCTCTGGAGAGAGGCTTTCGCTTCCCTGCTCCTTTGGCTCCACATGAGCTTCCTGCTTGCATGAGAGCCCTGCCACTTCCTTTTGCAGTGCAGCCTGGGACCTTCCCAGGCTGCACTGAAACAGGAAGTGCGACTGGCCCAACTCTCGAGGCTCTGCACACAAGGTAAGTGCGTGTGGGGCCCTGGAGCAATGTGTGACCATGCAGCATTTTCGGCTTCAAGCTGAAAATGAAAAATGCGTGCGCAATTCATGTCAGGCCTGGAGCACTGCACAAATGTGAGTGGGTCGTGTGGACTTCTCCTCACATTTGTGTGATGCTCAAGGGGCCCTTTCGCATCAAAAATGCCATGCAAAAAGGGCTTAGGTTTTAGTCCAAACTTTAGAAACTATTGAAGGTGCTGAACTCTCTTTCTCCAAAACAGGCTTAGAACTTTGGATAGTTTATATAACTATAGCTCAGCACCTTGGATAGCTCCAAACTGAAATCAAGAGTGGATTCACCTTCCTGTAGATATGGGAGCCACCAGCCACCACTGATCATTTTTAATCTGCTCCTCAGCCCCAAATCTAAAACAGAAAATATAAGGAAAGACTTAAGTTAATTGGGTTCAACATTATTAGATTTTTAGGCTATATTTAGGGCTGTTGAAACTCAGAAATAATAATGCTTTGGTCTGATGTTGGAGACCAGAGGGGAAATACTTTACTACAGAGGTGAACAACTGCCTACTATTTCCATTAGCCATAGTCAGTCTAGCCAACAGCAAGAGATTTGTGGAGCTAGTCCGGCGAACATTTGGAGGACCATGGATGCCTACCTCTGCTGTAATATTTAGGCCAGAACTCCCACCCCCAATTCATTGAGTTCAAAGGGGTGACAAGAGCCATCTAGCTCAATTCTCTGCCAGATAGTTACACATAACTAAAGCACTCCTGAAAGACGCTCGCCCAACCTGTTTGAAAAACCCCAAATAAGAGTCTACTACTTTCCACACTTGAACAGCTCTTCCTAATGTTCTTTCTAATGTTTAGTAGAATTTTTTTTCTTGAAATTTGAATCCATTGATTCATGTTCTAAATCTCTGGAGCAGCAGAAAACAAGTTCAATCCATCTTCTATGTGACATCCCTACAGATATTTAAGGATGGCTATCATACCCAGCACCTTAAGCAATTCCTTCTTTCCCCTTTCCTAAAAGGTGGAAAGTCTTAAGGAGATGGCCATCCAGACTGAGGCTCATCACTTCTCTCTTTCTGCCAAAGCTCACACTAAGTATACCGAATACTGAAACTGGGCTTGAGAACTACCATGGCTATTCCCAGCTTTCAGATCTCCAGTATCTCTGGATCAGGGGTTTCTTCAACATCTTTGGGCTTGAGAGTCTCAAATTCCACAGTGGTGCTTGGGTACAGTGCCTCATCTGTTAACTGCATTGATTTTTCAGTCTCCGAGTCTATATTCAGGTCAGGAAGGATTTCTGTATCATGACAACAGTCATCATTTTTCATTTTTTGAAAACGTAGATGCAGCACTTGCTTGGATACATCTCCATTATTAAGCAAAACACACAGGCTTCTTGTGACACAGATGTGCAGACATAAGCACAGGAAGCTAGTTATAACAGGTCAGACTATTTAGTTAGCTGAGAATTGTCTATTCTGATTGGTGGTAGCTCTCCAAGTTCTCAGACAGAGGAGGGTCTTTTCAATCTCCTGATCTCTGGTTTTCTTTTAAATGGAAATGTCACAGATGAAAACTGAGATCTTTTGCATTAAAACATGTTTTTTTTTGTCTCTGAAACATGGTTCCTTCCATATTGGAGCAGGTGGTTTTTTATGTTTATCTTGAATGAGTAAAAGGGAACACTCACTTTGGGCTATAGGGACAAGGTTAATGAAGTAGGATAGAGCAAAGATGTGTCATTGTGCACTATGTTTGAGTACTGTGTGACTCTGAAAAAGACAAATCCCATGGCAGGGATCATTAGGAAAGGTCATGTGGGGAACAGCGGCCAAAAACATAAAGCCTGTATAGAAATCTATCGTACAACTGCACTTGGAATGTTGTGTACCATTCTGGTTGACACAATTTCAAAGGATATTGCAAAGCTGGAAAAGACAGAGAGATGTAAACCAAAATAATAAGCATGTTGGAACAACTCAGCTATGGAGACTCAATTATTACAATATTTGGGTCATTTTAATTTTTAGATGAAAGGGAAGTAAGAGAGGATATAGGCTTATCAAACTGTGCACGATGGGGAAAAAGTGTTCAAAGAGAAGTTTTTCTCCCTCTCTCATTCTTGAACCCAGGTCATCTAATGAAGCTGGCAGATGAAGGGAGGTCCTTCAAACAATGCATAGTTAAGCTATGAGATTTGCTTCTACAAATGTGGCATCTGTCACCAATCTAGACAGTTTTAAAGAGGGATTAGGCAAATTCATGGAGAAGAAGACTGTCAATGAGTCACGATGTCAGCATGCCTCTGAAAACCAGTTGCTAGGAATCTACAGCAGGAGAAGATATGGTCTTCACATCCTGTTTGTGGATCTCCCAGAAGTATCTGCTGGCTTCTTCTGGATTCTGGACTAGATGAACCTTTGGTCTGAGCCAGAGATTTTTATCATGTTGGGTTCTCATTACCCACATACATCTATGACCTGCTCTACCTCACTTGCCTTCTGTGCATCTAACAACAAATGGACTAGTTTGAATCACTTGCCAAGGTAACAGAGAATCCTATGACATCTGGTTGGGAAAGAGTGGAGTTACTTTTCTGTGCAGTAGACATAATGTTACAACAGTGTAGCTCTTTCATTTCATTCATCATCAAATCAATTATAATCATTTAACCACAACAGGACTTTGCATGCAGGTACACACTCAAGTTGGAGAGTTTTGACATGCTGAGAAGTCAGTGCTTCTTTGGATGCATTCTGGGTAGGACAAGTACCTTTCACCTGCAGCATTAACAAAAGTTATGTCTCTTACATTTATTTTTCCATTTTTTAAAGACATGTAAATGTGAATCCACAAAGGGGCAGTTTTAAAAAGTATACAATAAAAACATGTAATCCCAACAATGGTCAGTGCTACTGGATATAAAGGTCGTATGACATCACTAGAAATTAACTGTTGAATCATTCTTTTCAATCAGTTAAGTAGCTCCTGAAGTCCTGTGGAAGAACATTGTTTTTATCTGCCATCTAAATGCAAGATGAGATTCCACAGGTAGGGAATTCATTGTTGTGGTGTCACTTGGTGACACAAGAAAACTCTTGTACCATGATGGGGAATCATGATGCTTCTGAGGATAACTTCAGTGAGCAGGGAGGTCCACATAACAAGACTTTGTCTAAGATACCCTGTCCCAGATCAGTTAGGTCATATCTGAAGGCTCCAGATACACATACGCACTCCTCTCTTCATTCCCATCCAGCATGTCTTGTGGTTGGAGACAACAGGAGTTGTAGTACAATAACATCCAAGGGGGCCCATATACTCCACTCATGATGCAGGGCTTCAGAGCTCCTACACAGTGCTTTGGACTGAGCCTGGTAAACCATTGGTGCACAGCTGGAGTAACATGATGCTCGTCAGCATTTTGGAGTTCTCTGTGTTTGGGAGCATGGGTGAGTTATGTGGGAGGAAAACGACCGTAGTTCAGCGGTACAGCACATGCTCTGCATTCAAAAGGTCATAGGGTCAGTTCCCCACAGCGTCACACAAAGCAGTGTCCTTCAGCAGTGCTGACAAAATCTATCTGAATCCTTTGGAGAACTTTTGCTGATCGTAGCAGAGAAGGGTTTGTTATTTTAACAGGCTGCAGGCTTTAATTTCTGTATTTACTGTGTGGTTTCATCTCTTCAATTGTATTGCATCTAATTGCACTGGCCTTTTTAAACTGCTCTTTATTGTGATGCCTTTGCATTGTTTCATTTTTACTTTATCTGGATGTCTGGTTTCTTCTCAGTTTGTGTTGGATCTTACTGCACCTTTTTTGGTGGACAACAGCAAGAGGTGTTTCATAAAAATAAACTATTAAAATAAATAAATGGATGGTCTGACACAATATAAAGGTCTGATCCAGTATAAATTAGTTCTATGTATTCCAGGGAAGCAGTATTCCCTAGCATCCTGTTGAACATTAGTCTAGTACAGTTATAGCTTCCAGACATCCTTGAGAGTATTGTCCTAGGCAGCTGGCTATAATTTTCTAATAGTAAAGAGAAGCCTAGGTGACACTCAGGACCTCTGACACTTGTATTCAGGAGGTATCTTTCGCTAATTTGTTCTCTTTAGCTTCATTAATCATCAAACCCCCGTAGCTCTACCACAAGAGCTATTTTTAGAAGGTGAAGTCATCTTGGGATTACAAATATCCTTCAACATAAAAATCACATTACATTTCCTCTGCTAAAGAGCACTTTCAAAAATGACACGCCATCTTTCTGCATTATCCATTCAAGGGCAAATTGAGGGGGTTTGAGTCACCTCACAAACCATCTGCAATAAATCCCAAGGGAGGTGGTCCAACAGCTTCTGACAGAGGGGCTGCCTAAGAAAATACAGTAAATCATGCCTTGCTGACCTTTACTCATACTCACTAAGGAAGATACAACACATTGAGATACATGGCATAGCTTGAAGTGTATGCAAATTCATTAAATGCTTTATTTATTTACGATATTTAAACATTTTTAAGTATATTTTCCATCCTGCAAAGAACCTCAGTGCTCAATATAATTTATGTTAATATGAGATTCTGAACTTTCCAGGAAGTGAAAGGCTAAATTCTAGACAAGTGGCTTAAGTTGTGAGGGCTACTTGTAATCTATTTGTTTGAATCCGATTGGATAGTTGTAGCTATAGGAGACTCACTGAACCAACTGCTGAATGGTGAGTTATACACACATAAATCCCATTGATTTAATGGGTCTGCTCTAACTGGAACTAATAATAGGATTCAGGACCTCATGGTGGGTTTCACTGTACCTTCCATGTGTTTTGAGGCAGGAGGGTTGAGGGAGATAGACGTAATCAGTGCAGTACTACCACTGCAATAAGGTATGAAGAGAACTAAACTCAAGGTGTGGGAGGCTCAATGGGGAGTTCCAGGGGAATATTTCTTGAGTCCAGACAAGAGAGCTATGAGCCAATGAGTTTATGTCTCTGTGGGCCCTCTGGGCAGAATAAAATCAGTTGCCTTTTGCAAATTGGTAAATTCAAAATAATGTTCTAGATCAGGAGAGGACAGTGTTATCCTGTTTACTGGGGGTCCCAGGAGGGACACCTATATGCGCTTTCAATCAACTAAGTTTGGGGAAATTAGCTAGAGCACAAGTTAGCACTGCGAGAGGCAGGGCAACACAGCGGAATCTTTTACCCAATGTCTACGGGGTCAGGCCAAGCCAAGGAGCACACCAAGTTTAATAATAATTGTGATATTTATTAAATACAGACTCACAGTGTATGCAACACACCCAATCACACAAGTAACTAAGGAAAATAAAGGTTGGAGTGGTATAGAGGGATTTTTTTAGAGGGATTGTTGAATTGGGTGATACAAAACCTGTCCTGAAGCCTGGAAGAATAGGGAGCGATGCTGGGGTTCGATGTGGCTCAGCATGTGTAGCTGAGGGGAAGCTCGCCAAGCAAAGTGGCAGCAAGGTGGTCTGGAACTCGGGAGCGATTCGAGGAAGGTCTCAGAATCAGGGGGTTTTATAGGGAGAAATGTAACTGCAGGCTATTCCGTACTTGGGAAAAACAATGTGTTTCGGGCGCGAGACAAAGCTTTGGAAAGGTCAAAATGTAGCATGATTAAGTCCGAACTGACAAAGAGGTAGACAGTATGCAAATGCTCAGTGCTTGGCAGTTGAGTATTCAGCTTGCCAGGGTGCCTGCTCGGGGCAGGGAGTCCTTTGTAAACAGTGTGCATACATAATGAGGGTGTTTGCAGAGAGGTCTCCTAAAGTGGTGATCTGGCTATTTCTGGCCTGCCTGTATTGTCTTAGGATATTGCAGCATTTGATGGCCAAGCCTAGTTCTGTGCTTGTCCAGGGGTGTCACAAACACATGGAGGGGGTGGCGGAAGAGAGCCAATTATTGATATCAAAATGATATCTTTATGCCATCTCCAAGGAGGCCTAACCTGAAGTAACAACAGGCTGTGAGCTTTATGCCACATGTAGCCTATAGCTCACAGTCAGCTGGGTGAGAGGAGGGAAAGAGGGAATTACAGGGAGAAAGGTGAGGTCATCTACTTTTGGCTCTGACCCCATCATTCACCCATATGTGGCCCGTGACAACTTAACCCGGAAGGAATAATATTCACCTGCTTCTGCTATAGCTATACTCTGGAAAGTAAAAACACTAATGGGTCATAAGAAAGGATTGTCCAGTTCAGCATCCTGTTCCCTGAAATGTCTAATTAGAAGCCTCCAGGAAACTAACAAAGGCAAGAGTATTCTACTGTTGTTGCTCTCCAGCAGTTGATTTTCATGCTTTTGGATAACAAAAGCCACAACAGACATTACCACTAATATTTGTTAAACAGACCTATCAACAAGTTAGAGCAGGAAACTGGAATATTAGAGACAGAACTCCATTTGGTCATGTTTGTTTCTGAGATGCTGCCACTTGCCTGAAACCCCAAATGATGGGTTTCTTTCTTACAAGACCCCATTAGCTACAGGGTGCTCAGCCACTGCCTGAGCTTGCCAGTTGCTAGTGGCTGCTGTGATTGAAATGGAACCTGGGAAGTGTGGGTTTTTCTAGATTCACTGTTAGATCACCAGGAGTATACATTTATTTCTAATTTCTCAGGTTTTAATCCAACATATCACACCTTAGGTGTTGTGCAAAGCGTAATTCTTTGAAGCAATAGAAAGTTCAAAATAGAAATGAACCTAGATATGAAACTGAATTTATAATCCCTACCTGACACTGACAACTAACAGCTGGCCAACAGCAGGTACTCTGACAGGTTACCTTCAGGCAGCTTCCTACTATTCATTAACCATTAAGAACTGTTTCCGATTGTTGAATCTCTCTCAAATGTGTGACTCTCCATTCCTAGCAAATGCAGGGACCCCTTCTCCTATGACCACAAATAACTTGATCCATTCTCTGCGGAGAATTATTTGGACATTTTTTTCTTTCTAGAACAAAGTTAAATATTTTTTAGTGTTGTGACCTGAAAAAAAGAAAAAAGCTCTTTCTTGAGATGGCAGACTTGTTTTGCATGAGCTATCACAAGCACCTGACTTGTGTTTACTGCACCACATTTGGATATTGTGTATATCCAGTAGTGCTTATAGAACCATTCTGAGTATTCCCTCTTTCTGGTTTCCCTAGCTCAGCTTGCAAAAAAATATTCACTCTTTCTTTACTTTCCCCTCCACACCTTCTCGCTTTTTCTTTACTATTGCCTCATCCAAGATTGTTCAGGCTCTCCACACTGTCTACAATTTACCAGACAGTCGCAAGTCCAGACACTCCTCCTTTCCTTTCCTTTCCTTTCCTTTCCTTTCCTTCTATTTACAGACAAGTACAGGCATGTTGTGAAGTGAAGCAGCCATTGCATCTGGTATCTTGATTTCCCCAGAGTATGTGAATACAGCTTTATTCCACAGCACACCCAACATTTTCCTGTATGTTAAAAAGGACACAAAATAATTGCATTCAGGGGTCCCCCACTCTGTGAGGCCTGGACCCCCCTGCTGTGAGGTGGTCTGACCTTCTGGTGTCATTACGTGAGTTTCAAATAGGAAAGCTATTAACAATGTTAACAATCAGCCATTTCGAATCTAAGATGAAACCCTTCAGTAAATGTCTTGCACAAATTCTTGCTGTCTAGGCCTCCTCATTCTTGCTGTATCTGTACTGTTCCATGTCAGTCTCCAGGTGGAAATTCAAGAGTGAATGTTCTTCTGTATCAAAACTTAGTTCCACACAGGAAAATTGGGATGTCAAGTAGAAGGCTAGTAAAAAAAGCCTTCTCCTTGATCCATAGGATTATTCAGTCATGTGTGTTCCCCCCTGAAATCATGTAGAATGGCCGAGATGCAGTTTTTTCACCTCAGTGCAAATTAAGCCAATTCTTGGGCCCTTTCTGCACTATCACGTCACCTTGAGGTTGAGATCGCGCCTGTGCCTCTGCCAGGAAGGGAGCATAACAAGAACAGTCCCCTCCGCACCAGATAGGCTCCCTGCAGAAGAGAGCACGATGGACATGCATCTTCCTCCGGCAGTGCAGCTGGGCACTTTCCCATGCTGCACTGGGAAAGGAAACTTCTGAGCCTTCTGCAGGGCAGGTAAATATGGGAATGTTGCATGATTAAGCGTCACTGATGGGGAAAACCAATCAACGATTTACTCCACGATCATGCCAGTTGGTGACAGGAGAAAGACAGGACTGTGACAACATCATGCAGAAGCGTCACTGCAGTCCCACTCCTCTTGCGTCACCATCAGGGGATAATGCCTGTCTGCAGAAAAGGCTAAATATATATAGAGAAAAGCTGTTTTTAGCATAACTGTTAGACTATCCACTTCAACATTTCAGTGCAGACATGCAACTGGTTTCCAATCTCTCAGTAACTTTGATTATATGGAGAGCATGAAGAAGAACAATACTTTACGTTCTTTCAAGGAGTCATACTAATAATTGCAGCATTACTCCAGCATGTTCATCATCTCATACCTATTAGCATCCCTTGCAATTAACATTTTATGGTAAGATAGAGACTGGGGATCCCATGAATACAATCTGACCTGAAAAGTGCCAGCAGCTTGCCCTTAGGTTGGTGGAAACTAGGGTAACACATCCTTTCCTTCCTCTTTGGAAATACTGCCACTGCCACTTTAAGCTATGGCAGTAGTAGTAAGAAAAGCCTATACAGCTGAAATTTCAACAGGTCTAGTAAAAATTAATCTAGAAATGTGTGTGTGTGGGGGAGCTACAAGGACAGTTGCAACTGCACATATGTCTAGCTTCACCCACCCCTGCTCCACTATGCCTAACACATCCAAAACCAAAGACTTAAGAATGAACACCTCTGTAAAGATGACCAACAATGAGCAAAGTAATGTCTGGAAAAAACAGTGCAAGACTTAGGTAAGCAGAGATGCAGCAATGGTGTCAAGGGACGGAAGAAGAGGTGGAAGAGAAAGCTGGTGGGGAGAAAGAAAATAAGACAAAGCTAACTAGAAAAGCATGGAACAGCAGATTGGGTTACCACTTACTCATGTACAACTTATCTATGTGGCCACATTTCCATGCTAATTTCCAATATTTAGTCATAGTTTTATTTACTGAAACAGTATATTTGACAAATATACTTTTGCTAAAATGCTCATAAGTTAACACTGCCTTCTTGACTCTGGATTCCCTGTGATACTTAGCAACTATTGCCAGATCTTCTCTTTGTCTCTTAAAATCTCAGATTTGCTCTTTGTCCATGCCACCCTTTGCAGTTACTTTGGACAAGCCTAGCCTTGCATCTTTCATGTGTGAGAGGAGATTTGATATAGACCCTGAAAGCAATTCACACTATTTCTAGGGTTGGTAGAAAAACTCTTGACAAAGCATGACATATGAAGCGACCTTGTGTAATTCTGAACTGATGCTTTGTTTAGGGAAGCAGAAATCCAATCCTGACAGGGATTTCAATTACCACGAGACAGCTACAGTAGACAAATTTATAGAAAACCACATCCATTTGTTATATATATCTTTAGAATAAGGCAATCAGGTTACAGGCAACAAGTTTATCCTTAAAGGGATCTACAGCATTCTAAAATCAAAAGACACTCTACTCATATCCTCTGTCAAATTAAAGGTGGAACATCTGGGTCTTCATCAAAGTCTGGGGACACATTGTTGGTATTCAAAATGGTTTGCTGCTGAAGCTTTAAAGGCCCTTGTCCAATCACATCCTTTTCCTGCACAATATTTGTTACATCTGGGAATGAATACTTGCTTGGGTCCACTTCTAACTTCTCTGTACACTCATTTCTGTAATATAAAAATAGAACAATGGTTACTTGTGTGATGACACAGTAATTTAAACTGGAACAGAAGAAACTTCAGCTGAAAATGACTTCCAAAATTTTTCTCTGTTGAGTAGATGCAGTAGTTTTCAGTCATGTCATGGCAAATAGGTGCTCACTCGCTAGCTTCTTCAGAACTTTAGGCAACTATTTTACATACTTTTGGGACAACGTCTCTTTTTATCTAAACATTATACAGCCAGGGAAAGATTTCCTGAGAACAACTTGCTGGCACTTCAGGCTGATACTACCCATAATCATCAGCTCAAAAGTATACTCATTCCACTTTTTCTCCCTGCTACAAGTAGCTATGATACAACCAGCTAATCTACTGGAACTCCATATAATTTGGTTTCACTCAGGCCCCCAATCTAAGAGATGAAAGAATATCTTGCTACCATTAGTTCCATGTAGATTCTTAATCTTCCTTCCCACTCACCTAAGAAGTAAATATTGATATGATGATCTGACATTTGTAACCCAGTTGTACAATCCTACACATGTCTACTCAGAAGTAAACACTGTGATGTTCAATGGAGCTTAAGTTCATCATACAGCAGCTCATGGTTTTGAATCAATTTCTGAGGCATGGTCACATAAATATACCGGTATACCCATCACTTTCTTAAAAGTCTTCTGTTGCACTTAGCACATGGAGTTTTCTGCTGGGAGAATGGAAAGAAACTTGATTTTGGATTCAACAATTTCCACAATTTCCACTCAAAATGGATTCTCTGCAAAATAATTTCTAACCAGCAATTTGCTTTGTATCAAGGTATAATTTACAGGCTGTAAAGTACAGCATATTTTTACATCATTATTTTCATTGCAGATTTATTTCAACTTCTTCATTCCAGCCGTTTATCCTTTCCAGTATAATGAATCAACTACACAAAATCTCTGAAAGCTGTGATAAAAACTCACCTTATGTTGGCAAACATTAGACACTATTGAAACAGAATATGTTTATTTCAGTTTTTGCTTTTTGGTTTTGTGTATTCAATGGCCATTTGAGATTAAAAACCTCATTTTTAAAATTTATTTATTTGTATCCCACCTCTCCATATGGATCGAGGCGGTGAACAACTTACATAGCATGTATTTCAAAACATTTCTATACATGCCCCCAACAAGCTGGATACTCATTTTACTGAGCTGCGAAAGGATGGAAGGCTGAGTCAACCTTGGAGCCGGGCAGGATCGAACTCACAACTCTGTGGCTTGCAGTACTGGCATTTAACCACTGCGCCACCAGGGCTCATGAAAGCAAAGCATGAGAGTATTATTATTTCACATCTTCTAAATTCTACCTTCTGAGAAAACTGAAACAGTATTCAACAAGTCAAATATTTTTTTGAATTCCATGACTGCATATTATGGAACAAGAGGCTATGTGTATGCTTAGAATATGAAAACTGTGCTGGGAAACAGAGAGGGGGTACTTATGGAAGCACACCCCCCACTGGGGTAAAAAATAGGGCTAGTTAGGAAACTAGAAAAATTACTAATTAAATCTCACAGATCAGTACTGCCTTATTTCAATTTTGCAGCGGAGCTGTCCTGAACCATCCATGGTCAGATGGCCTAGCCCTGAACAGGAAAGGTATTGTGCAGAAAATCTTCAGGCTATAAGGAAGTCTATGAAAGGCATTGCACTAGCAGGTTCCAGACAACAAATGAAGGTTTAGTTTGGCCTTCCCCAACATTGGCCTTTCCGAATGCTTTAGACCACAGTTCCCTATCACTCCCAGTCAATATGACCTAGGCCAGTGATAGGGTTTGGACTGCAGTCCAAAATATCTGGAGAAACTCAAATTAAGGGATATTGGTTACATACTGAGTCTGGCTGTCCTGTACTTCCTGCAGTATTAGTGGAATATTAATGATTGCACTTAACGTTTCTTCTCACACATAAGACTCTGATCCAAGATGCCTTATGCTACCAAGCAAATATTATGCTGTTGAAACCAAGCTTCAATTTAGGCTCCAATGTTCTTGAAGATTTGGTGGTGGTAATCTCAGATCCAGAATCAAGGGATTAGTCCTCTTTGGGCTCATTAGGCCCCCCAGTTCTGCTTTTACCCTCAAGACAAAATGTCCTGAGATTAAGTTTCAGGAGTTCCTTCCAAGTTCCTTAGCTCTTATCATCCCGGAATCATGCTGCAGTTCACTGTGAACTCCTTCTCTGATAAGGTCTTATCTGATTACAGCTGCAGAATTGGGCAGGTCTTGATAGTTATCCTCTGTGTTACATTCATGGTGCAGGAGCTGTTTTTCCATAGATTTATCCCATGTTCAAGTTGTTCATGCTTCAAGATTTATAGTCATGTGGTGGAGGCAACTTGCCCAGGTCACTGCTATTAAATTATTGCTCCTAAGTCTGGCTAAGGTGATTTTTTGATAAGGGCCTTGGTATTTGGCTCCAAATGTGGGACTGTGGGCTCTTAAATATTATTACACACCACTGCTGTAATGAAGGAAGAGCACCAAAGAGAGTCATGGATTTCAGTCACCTGAAATAGCTAGCTCTTGCACGTCTCTGCTCTCTGTGTCTCAGTCTCTCCAAAACACCTTTGTTTTGTACTTTGTTCAGATACTATGGAACCTGTTTCCATATAAAGTTTGTATGGGCTGGACTATTTGTATGGGCTGGACTATTATATGGACTATTCCATATAAAGTTTGTATAAATAACAGAAGCAACAAGTTTCCTAATCTATTTACAAAAACTTAAACCCAATTTATCAGCCAATTTAACACGGATATAGTGATTCAATTTAAGGATGTAAATGTTGGTCATTCATATTTATTAAACAGTGGTACCCTGCTCTGATATCTTTAGTGGCCTAGAATACAAGCTACTGTTTAAATGAAATCATAAACAATAATTAAAAAAACAGCATTAAAAGCAACATCAATCAATCAACTAAAAGGACAAGACAGTTATGAAACACAATCCATAAATCAGAAATATTACTAACACAAATTCAAAGAATGCCAAAACGCTAGGTCTTTCTTCTGGCTTAAATACAATTGCTAGTTTCAACTAGAGTAGACAAATATTGAACAAGCTGCTGAATGACAAGTCAAGCTTTGTGCAAATCTTACTGGACCAAGGGGTCTAGTTTGGTTTGGACACGCAGTTGGATTTAGGTCTAGGTATCCAAAAATGAATAGGGCCTGAGGCCTTAATACTATTCAGTACTGCATCTGAAGAAGTGAAAATAAAAACCAATTAGTCTTAAAGGCACTGCCACATTTCATTTTTCTTTTTTCCCTCCTCCTCCCTTCCTCCTTTTTATTCATTTTTATCAAAGGAGGGTTCTGTGGAAATATAAGAGTTAAATCCCAATTTCCTTCACAGACCCTGGGTCAAATGCTAATCAGGCTTCCCCAAGGCCATTATTTATATAATAAAAGTGTGCAGGCTAATTGCATTCCTGCATTAACCTCAGATCTAGTTTGGTCCTCAGTGAGACAGGCAGAGGTTCAAAAAGAGCTGGGGCCTGCTGCCTATTTTTAGCTGTATATCTAGATCTTGCGTACTATTAAACAGTTTAATAAAGTGGATTTATTCTCTACAAATGGTCATTCATGGAAGGTAATTTGCTGCTCTCTCCCTGACTCATTTGCAAAAATGTGTGTTATGATTTTGAGTGAGATTATTAGTCACCTTTGGATGGATTCCAAAGACATTTGCTCTATGGCTTACCGCTCTTCTCACCAAGCAATTTAATATTCCACAATGAGCCCCCTCTACTACTCCCCAAGGAGAGCTACAATGATAAAGGGAAGAAAATGTTTTGAATGATCCCACTTGCTGGAGTCAGAAACTGAAGGACATTTACAAAGTTAGTACAGCAACAGGGCCAACAATTACAACCATCCATAGTGCCTATTTTATAATACACAACAAATCCATGTGGTTTCTCGACATGGAGTTTTAAGCTTGCAGAAATGATATAAATGTGTGTGACCAGCATATGCTATAAATCTTGGTATTTTTAAGGAAGCTATCCAGAGGACAAGAGACAGACAAGATTTTCACTGAATCCAGTCGAACACAATAGAATCCACCTAACCAGCAATGCTTTTGCGGTGAAGAAAGCTTTCCCTTTTGCCTTTATACTGAGACAGTTACATCCAGAATGGCTGTTGGCAATTAGGAACCTCTTACAACTTTGCTGCAGCTCATTTCACCCAGTGGAAAATGCACCTGCTGATTTCAATGACTTGTGGGCAAACTACTTGCCTTACAAAGTGCTTGCATCCACTTTAGTTTTGATAACAGGGTTAAAGCAAAATCCAAGATCAAGATGTTATTAGCATCTTCCTGCCAGGATCAATTCCAGATTCTTTTTTATACTGAAGATATAGACAAAGTGTTTGGAAAAAATATACATAATGGAACTGTAAATGTCCCAGGATGTTGCCTGTTTGGTTGACAAACCTTACCAGTGAAAGTGGATCCATTTGTGAAATTAAATAAATGCTTTGTTCTATGAAGGCTGACCAACATTGCCACTTTAGGAAGAGGTGACGTTAAAGACCAGTAACTGCTAGGGCTTCTGTTGATACGTGTTCAAAAGCTATTGCTGGTAAAAAATGAGAAACCTGTCTCTAGAAAAGAATTCCTCCTGTCAGACTATGTCTTTCATGTATCCAACTTTTTGTGAGCTGGATAAACCTATTGTATTGTTCATGCAGGAGTTCTTTATGATTCTCTATGTTCAGAACATGCAAATTACTTCTTTTATCATTACACAATAGTGCTGGCTGACCTTCTACCTATCAGAAAATGAAAATACCAGTACCCTATACAGAATTAGGAACAGAATGATCATGTACTCTATAGCAGCAGTATAGATTTTGTGAGAAATGAAAATGGTCCAAATATGGAAAAAGAATGGGAAAGCATGAGATGCCCAGATGCTTGGATCTAAAGTTGTCATCCCATCATTCCAGGTGGAGAAGACTTGTATAATTAGTAACCCATTTCACCATCAGGAATTAACTCAAGAGATTTCTAAATCAATAGCCATGTTACCTGTTTTCACAAAAAGAACAGAGACTTGTGGCATCTTAAGGATTAATAAGATTTTTTTGACATAAGCTTTCTTAAGCTGCCTTTGCTCACTGATTCATATATATCTGGTGAGTTTTGGTCCTGGTTGCATCTAGAATTCACCCTGCTTAATTTCCTGATACCATGTATGTATGGAAAGGAACATCACAACAACTTTTTTAATAGAAGGTAAATGTTGTAGTGGTTTTAGTTTTGGACTATGTTGTTACGCCAAGAGGTTCACCCACAATGCCAGTGTCTTCTTGGAATTTAGGGCAATTACAGCTCAAAGGAGGACTGTGAGAGCAGGATCTTTTCACATGTGTATACCAGTACCAATTGTAGAGAGAACTCCAGCTGAAAGTTAAACAGAGTATTTTTATTGGAAATTAACAGACAACGATCAAGCAATCTCATGTACCATACAAGGCTACGGAAAAGTGAGGCAAAGAAGGTTGGATAGAGAGAGAGAGATTTTCAGTGGAAAGGGTGATATTTACCAGTCCAGAAGAAGATCAAAGCAGAGTGGCTCAGACAGTGGTTGGAGGGTAGCACAGAGAATGGGAATCTGGAGGCCCACATGCAGCATAACATACCCAATGTACTGTGATTTGCAGGGATCGAAGCTAGGGTTTATACATCCTATTGCTACCCAGAAGGTGTGTGTGATAACAAAGCAGTAATTGCTTTCTCACAGAATAGACAAAGGAGTCCAGAATAGGCTGATTGTCTTAACCCTGAGTGACAAAACATTGGTGGGAGTCATGACAGTCTCTTAGTGTTTGGACAGGTAAGGGAGGCATAAAGGAAGATTTCCACAGGGCAAGGTTATAAGATGATGGTCTCTGATAGCTTCACCTGGGTGGTTTTGCCTTCCATTGTTTTCAGGATTTGGGTCATTGAGAAGGTTATCTCAGACCCATCAACACTGGGCTTTCCATCTAATCCTCTTGATGTGGACATGCCTGATGTTATCCGGACCCAGTGATGTGGTTACAGCCTGTGCCATTTCAAACATGTTTTTCAACCAAAGATATATTTGATTTATATAAAAATGTTATTTCCTCCCAATCTTGTCATCCCCCAGGATGGGCGGTGGTAATGGGTATAGTAACAACAACTCTGGAGACCAAGATTCAATTTCCCACTCCGCCATGGAAACCCACTGGGTGACCTTGGCATGTCACGAATCCCAGAAAATCCTGTGATAAGTTTTCCTCAGAGTCACAGTAAGCTGAAAATGACTTCAAAGGGACACAACAACAAATGATAGATGCTCAGGGCTACTAGGGCAGAGCTATACAGAACAATGATCAGTTAGCACCCTGTGAACTTGCTTTTGAGGTAATCTTTGGAAGGCTTTCTCCAGTGCTTAGAAGCAGGGTCTTTTGTACAGTGAAGACTTGTTTATGTAATTTTATCTCTTTAGAGGCCTGCCTGGTGCTTTTGAGGTTTCAGTACATGTTTAACTTGTTTAAATGCTGTTAGTAAGTTGCCCTGAGATGTTATAGAGTAGAGAATGACAACAACGACAACAACAACATTTTCTTTGCTTTCTTTCTTGTTATTTCATGCCTTCAAGCAATCTCTGACTTATGGCAAACCTAGAGGAAACCTATCACTGGGTTCTCTAGGGGCTGAGAGTATATGATGTGCCCAAGATCACCCAGTGAGTTTCCATGGCTGAGCAGGTAACTGAACTATGGTCTCCAATGTCGTAATTCAACACTCAAACAACTATACTGCATTGGCTCTTGCCTTCTTTCCATCACATAAATAGAAACAGTTATATGGAAAGAAAGTTGCTGCTTTTCAAGAAGTGTGAGGATCTTCTGATTTATGAAAAATGGAGGCAACACTCATACAGCAAGACCTTCTGAAATGACAGCATCAGCAAAACAAAGTGGTCATGCAAATAGTCTCTTTATATGGCTCACAATGGATATTCAGTTCATCATCTATACTGTGTTGCCCAGAGTCTAAAGTGGCAAATGGCACATTACCTTCAGAACCACTTGAAACTCCAACTGAGAAAAGAACTGGGTACCCAGCTTGTTGGGGACAATTAGCTAATACAATGTAAACCACTTAGAGAGCACTTAGCTGATAAGTGGTATAGAAATACACATGCTATTGCTATTGGGTAATACAATTTTAAAATTCATTTTCAATGTGCTGCCTCCCCCTGTTACTTTCTACATGACACTTAATTGTGGAGGTATTAACATGGATGAAAATTATGACACCCTGCAGATGCCATTGCACCATGAATCTCTTCAGCCCTAGAGGGCAGAGCCAGTGGTAACAGAACTCAAGGACCAACCTGTGAATCTTCTTTAAATGGTACCTTGATTTGTGCCTCAAATGCTACAGCATGCCAGCGCCGTCCATGGTGCATTTATTTTAATAAGTCTCCATGGACTCTTCATTGTAGGCTGTGGAATACTCAGTGTTATTCTATCTACATCCTCTAATTAAATTTATACTATCACTTAAATGGTGACTTTATGAAGTATTAGGGCTCTCTGATTCTCATCACTTACGAAGAGCTTGTATTAACTCTAAGTGCTTACAGTCACTTTCATACATTGGTCCCTCCAGTGCGGCTGTTGCCATTAAATCAGAGTAAGAACATAAGAACATAACACAAGAACATAAAAAGGCTAGAATCAGATAGTTATGCAGAAAAGCCACTTCATACCCAATATATACTCTCTCACACACACTCGCATGTGCATGCGCAGGCACGTGCACATAAACACACAAAAATGTCTCAAGTCATAATCTCCTTCCACAGTACAGGAAAGTTACTGGGAGGATAGAAAGCCCTGAGAAAAGTGACTATAAGAACATTTAGAACACATCCAAAATAATGTGGCAATAGTTACTTAATTTTACAGGAGTAAAGTAAAAGATCAGATTATCTTTGGCCCAGCATTATATTCTGGAAGAGGCTCACAGAAGGTTCTGCTACATGGCCCTTTTTAACTGGCAATGCCAGAGACTGGATCTGGGATTATGTGCATGGAAAGCATGTACTCGCTCACTGACCTATTGCACCTACCACGTAATTTCTGAAGGAGAATGAAATGATATTCCTTTTCACAAAATATGTAAACAGTTGTTATGTGCTATCAAGCCAGCTTTGACTTATGGTTCCCTTTTAAGGAGAGACCTCCAAGAACCCTGTTCATCAACTGTCCTGCTCAGATATTCCAGACTCAGGGCTGTGGCTTCCTTAAGCAAATCAATCCACTTGTATGGCAGTCTTCCTCTATTCCTACTGCCTTCCACTTTACAAGCACTATGGTCTTTTCCAATAAATCACATCATCTCATGATATGTCCAAAGTATGACAACCTCAGTTTAGTAATCTTTTCTTTTAGTGAAAAATTTTAGCATACAATTTGCAAATGTTTTATTTTAGTCTGCCCTGCCCTCCCCCCTCCTCGCCGGTGCTACCAAAGCTTTGCTAGTGCCCCAGCAAAGTTTCATTTAAATTAGTTCCACTTAAAGCCACTATTCTTTTCTCCACCCACATCCCATTTACAAGCTACTGTACAGGGCAGTTGCCCTGGCCTGCATGTCTTCACCAATGAAACAGCTGGCAGTTTTCAATGAGCAGAAAGAGTAACTCCGCATGCAAATTTAATGAGAAGGTAATGCTTCCGCTCATCCTAATCCTATCCAGATCATCATTTTCTGTAGACTACAGATTCAGAGTTATGATAGGCTCACACAAAATGTTGAGCATCATCCTTGAGCCACTGCTGATCATGCTATGAATACCCAGTGATGATGCCTGTCCCTCTATCCCATAATCCACTCTTCCTTAAGTGTGAAATGCACAGGAAGAGGCCTATATATATGATGCCTAGAAATCACAAAGAAGATCTGTAGGGGAAAGTAGCTCTGTAGGACTAGTCTTGCTTCTGAACTGCTTCTCTGAAAACTAAGCAAAGTTGTTACATATTTTTTTCCTTAAAAATGCATTTAACATAGAGGCATAGGATGTGTTTGTCAATTTCCAGAAGCCTGTTTACTCTTGAAATTAGGAGTCCAGAAAACATTAATTGAACTTGGAGTGGATGGAATTGATCAGGAAGAACACATCATTGCAATTGTTATTGAAGGGCAGTCATCAATCACTGAAAATAAGATTTAAGTCATGTCTGATGTTGTGTAGGTCACCTTGTTCCTCCATCTAACACATGTCAGAAATATGATTAATTAAAATTTTCAAAATATTCTTACTAAAGTCTCTCAAATTACTGGGACCAGTTGGGAGCAGTGGAATTCAAGCTATCTGTTAGTAACCTGTTCCCCCTCAATAAAAAGAAAAAATTATGCAAGGTGCAAAATCATGGAATGGAGATGGAGCAGCTAACAAATCAATTATAACACATTTAGTCTAAGGCAAGGTGTCCCTATATGACAACTTCCAAGGAACTTGCCCAAACAAGAAAAGGTCATTAACCAAGGTTTAGATCATAGTCATAAAAGCGTATAAGATACTGGCTACACAGAGATAATTTTCCAATCCATTGTCTGAAAGACTGGCAATGAATAGGTAATGTTCAGGCTTGCAGCAAATTCCTGGTTTGATATCTTGGTTTGTTAACTGTGGATTGCATAAACAACCACTTTATGTATTTTAACAAAACAGGAAACAGTAGTTTGCTCCTACTTTGCTTGTGAAAAGAAGAAAGAGGCATATAAACTTACAACTTGCTACAGCTAATCAATCAGACTATTGCCATCATGAGCCCGCTTTGGTTAACCAAAACTATAGCATAGGCCACCTGCTAACGTAGAAAATTCTATATATCTACACCTATGTCAATTACGCTTTGGGGCTTTTTTGGAAGACAAGCCTGGAGAGCTGTCAAGGACTGGTGTTATTAGCAGCCACATTAACTCATACTATTTGAAAGACAGGTTCAATTAAGAAAACAGAGAACAAAGAGATTGTTAACGTTTTTCATCAATCAAGCAGTGTAGAACAGGCCCTTGATTAGGATATCAGTCCTCTGAATCCTAATAGAACTTAAGAGGAAACCAGTAAGATTGTACAAAATGTCTAAATGGTATAGTGCTCTAAATATGGGGGTGAGGGAAAAGACAGGCTTTTCTTCTCTTGCTTTGCTTGCTTACAGATATTTTTTGCTTTACAGCATACTAGATGTGTCACAGAAGGGAGGAATACATCTTTTGGTGATGTTTTCTGAGATTATCCTCTGCATTATTTTATTTTATTTTGTGTACCATCTTCAAGAACTGTCCTTTGAATTCTTCTTCCAACTCTATGATTCTATGATTTTGTTTGGATATCTTTGCTTTAAAATTCACTGAAATTTTCTTGATTCTTCCAGCTTTGTTGCTCACTTGTATCAGGAGATCCCATATACTTCAAGCTTCGTAAATATATTTTAGGAATTTTGTTTTAAGACTCTTTGGTTCACTATCCTGGATGTGCTTACCTCTATGTAAACTTTCAAAGGATTTACTAAAAGGTAAATGAGATATTAGAAATGGATTGGGCTAAATCAATTTTTAGAGAGGCTGTTACACCATACCTTCTTAACCTTCTACAGTATTCTTTTTCTCTTCTTACAGATTTACAGATATATTTATTTAGATATTTCATCTATTGTCCTAGCATGTTTTATTCTTTAGTATTCTATTATCCACAATATTTGTCTTAAGATACTGAGGACCATGTGTTAGGAGACTTTATAGATATTTTACATTCACTTAATAGTGCTTTATATTTTTCCCTTTAACATATAATTTTTTTAAAAAAAATATTGTTTCATAATTGCCTTTTATTCCAGTCACATTACAAATGTTTCCGTTGTTATGTTTTAATCATTATTATTGCTAATATTTTTTCTGTAATATATTGCTTGTTTTCATTATTTCTATGAGTACCTCTGATTTTTCTTCATTTTGTTTGTTATTTGTACAAATTCAAAATTATTTTATTTTTGATGTGATTCTGAATTAATGGTCCCTCTCCATAAATTCCCTGGAGCAAAATAAAATAGCGGAAATAAAGAAGGTGTCAAAAGGTTCTATGACAGACAATCTGAAGATATTTCTTTAAAAGGGATAGGCAAGAGTGGCAGATCCAAGGGACCATTTTCTGCCCCTCTCACCTCTGGGTGGGTCAAGGACTGTAAAATACGGGTTTAGAGAGTACATTTAGGTCCACACTTTCCCCATCCCCTGCTCTAAAACAAAAGAAGTCAGAAAAAGACACCGATCCAAAGGAAGTCGAAGGGAAAGGAGGCATTAAGATGGCTTAAAATGGGCTAACTTAAAAAAAAAAAAATCCAAGCATGTTTCTAAGTTACTCCAAGCTTCATATAAAACACAGAGGTCTGGATCCTATTGGTTAGTCCCAACTAGAACAGACCCAATAGATCAATTGATGAATGGTGAGGCAACACACGGATAAATTCCACTAGTTTAATGGATCTGCTCTAATAAGGAAAACTGATAGGATTCACGGCAGAAATTCTGGTGGTGTCTCATGGTGTCTCCTAGCCTACCAATGGAATATTGCCTTTGCTCAGAATACACAAAACAAATATTATTTTTCCCCAACTTTATCCAAAAATAATACATTTGCTCAATAATATATTTTAGAAAATTTAAGTATCGCCAACTCCATAAAGAAAGCCCACAGGGAATTCAAAGTGATGATTTGTTTCTTCCTAAATTATTCTGATACTAAGAAAACATCACGTGGCAGAATGAATGCTCTGAAAGGATTTTCTTGGTGGAGAACCTGAGTTTTCATCCATCATGCTGTATAAGCAGCCATCAATCAAAAAAATACATCTTTCCCTACTGCTGAAAAAGCTTTCTCAATTCTTGTCACAGAAGCAGAAAAAGTTTATGAAAGCACTGAACGCCATTAGTCAACAGCTTCCAAGTAGATCTTTACTTCATACAAATCACCTTCATTCTTTTTATCAATGCTGTACAGAGCAATAATATACTGACAAATAAACTTTCAAATGAGATTCTTCAAAGAAAGAAAAAAAATCACACAATTACCTTCTTTTTTGCAGTTTATCAGTATCAGAGGATCTCTTACAAGTGGTTGTTTGGGGGTTTGCCACAATTATGTCTTTAGCCTGGAAAATATATGCATTGGTTTCATTATTATGCTGTGTTTTGCTACAGAAAATTTAAAAAAAGTGGAAATACAAATATTTTGTGTAAGGTATGTTTATTTGTCATATAATTATTTATCATATCATTGATATCTGATACTCAAGTTACATAGCAAATAACATCTTCCATTTTAGTTCTGGACACTGAAAAAATAACTAGAGGTCTGGAAAACTTTTAAATGTACGCATATTTATATATAGACTTGTACTTGTGAGGAATGATCTGCACAAAGCACTCACAATCATGCAACACTCCAGGGGCCGGCAGGCGCCGATTGCACACCTTTTCATTTTCAGCTAGAAGCCAAAAATGGTGCACGATCGTGCATTGCTCTCAGGCCCCGCATGCACTTATCTGGTGTATGGAGCCTCCAGAGCCATGCCGGTCGTGCTTCCTGCCCCAGCGCAGCTTGGGAAACTCCCAGGCTGCACTGCAGAAGGAAGAGGCGGGGCTCTTGCGCGAGCAGGCAGCTCATGTGAAGCCAAAGGACCCCAGATGCGAGAGCCTCTCACCGGAGGCCGCTTGTGCGATCCCTGCACCCCAGCACCAGAAGACAATAAGGTGTGGAAAGGGACTTGGTGTGGCTTTTCTCCTGCCTTTTCTTTCCATGCACTGCCAAGAATCAACTACTTGGCTTCAGGGAAAACTGAAGCATGCTCAGCTGCAAGCAGCTAGTTGAACTTGTGTCAGGTTTCCTTGATGCCGGAAGTTGATTCTCAAAGTTCTGTGGAGAGAAAAAAACAAAAACCAAATCAATGGGAGCCAGGTATCATCCTTGTTCATGCTTTCTATTTGATAGGGGTGATGATGGGCAGTTCTTCAGCAGGGGTAACCCATCAACAGGGGATGTGGGGAGAGGGGAATGCATCTTATTGGCCTTCACCTTGACTCTGCTGTTGTGTTGGAGGGAGCTCTTTTGTGTCAATCTGTGGTGGGATGGCTCTGTGTTTTTTCATTGAGAAGATTCTTTGTTCTCTTCCTTCTCCCTTTTACAAATCCAATTTAGCTGTTGTTGTTTATTTTTTTAAGTCTAAAAATTACAAATTGGAGGATATGGGTGCAGTCTTCTGAAGTCTCATTAGAGTTGCGCACCCATGGCCATTTCCGCACTATACTGTTATAGTGCTATTATTCCACCTTCAACCTCCTATGGAATCCTGGGATTTGCAGTTTACGGAGGGGCCTTTAGGGACAGAGGACTGCAGACTGCTGGAGTTGTTTGTGTGTGTTTTATTTTAAACCATTGCAAAGTGTTATAAAGAAACATGAACATCATTCACTCCAAAGGTGGACTTTAAATTCTCCCCTCAAGATAAAATAAAATAAACCCCAAAGCATTTTGAATCAGGTATTTAAGATTTGTCTTAAGTATGTTTATGTTCTTCAACTGAGCATTTGCAGTCAGAAGAAAGTTGGAGTACAGCTTATGAATGCTGCTAGTGTTATTTCACTAAAGTGTACAATACAGAGTTACTAACAAGGAACTTGTTGCTTGGGGAAAATTTTTCTAGTGGACTTGCAGGTATCAGTTTATTGTATGAATGGTTCAGTGCATTTTCCTTTCATGGATGAAAACCATCTTAAATTTTTTTGAAAAATGGCTTGAGCCGTGACGTGTTAAACCCAGTTAGGACCTATGGTAAACTGCTCACAAGACCAGCACAACAAAAGGGTAGCCACTCAAAAAGCCAAATGGAAGATACGAGTTTCCCACTGGATCAGATTAAAGATCTCTATATAACAGCATTGTCTCTCCCCATCAAAAGAAAGCCAATGGGAAGTCAGCTAACACTGCATTGCTTTTGTGAAATATAAAATGGCATGCCACTCTACAAAAAATGTAAAAACCTTATTTTTGGTTAGCTAAACAACAAAAATGTCCAGTTCTATTTGTTGAAAACCCTTCGGTGCCCTTATTACTTGCTTTGGAACAAGGAAGGACATTAATTTTCAGATTTAATAAAAGTCTGTCTGGGAACATGAAATGCTTTCATTTACTTGATGCAGAAATTTATTCTCTCCAGGATCTTTGCTATTACAAGGTCACAAGAGATGCAAGAAGTGGCTATTTTTTAAAAAGGAAGCAAAGGAGCAGAAGCACCAGCAGAAAAAGAGGAGGGGAGGGGAGGGGGAGGGAGAACTACTGAAGGCTCTGAAAGATGACTTTTCATAATCAGGGATGTGATCCAACAGAAGGCTGATACAGAGATTTGAGAACCCTCTAATAGGAAGCAACTAGAGAATTACTCTTGCACTGCTTGAGCACTTTGGACCACTGTTGATCCCACATTCTCAGATCTGTGTAGTAACCAAATACATGCAAGATCATACACCAACCTTCCCCAATCTGATGCTCACCAAATGTGTTAGGCTGCATCTCCTAGCATTCCCAGTCAGCATCTCCATGCTGGACGGGAATGCTGAAAGTTTTGGTCCAACATATCTGGAGAGATCAGTTTGGAGAAAACAGGCCTACACCTTTCTTGTGGTCATGTACTCTGCTACTGACAACAACAGGCTTTCAATAAGACAGGTTGCAAAGAAAAACTGGAGTAGAGAGAAGCCAAATGGTCATAAAAAAAAAATAAGTGTCAGAAGTCCAGGTTGCATTGCTCTTACTTTATCAGCTATGGTACTAAACTTTTTTTTAATTTAATAAGTTTTTAAACTGAGTCACCACTCTTAGTTGCTTGAACCTCTATATTCAAGCAATTTCAGTCTTTCCTCTGTTACAGGTCAAGTTCAAGTCTTTCTCTATGAATTCTGAACAGACATAAAAGCCTTGGTTTACTTTGGATCTTTTTTCCTTCTCATTTTAATTCTATCAATATATCAAGGTTATCTGCTTTATAACACTATACAAATACATTGCTTCTTCTCTTTCTCACATAAAAGGTGCACATATTGGCTACTCTTTGTCTTAACTACTGCAATACTCTCTTCTCTAACTGTCTGTTGGTTTATGCAACACTGCCTCCTTGTTTGCTTCTGGATCCTGCAGAAGCTTCTTGTTCTTGCTTTTAAAACCTCTATAATCTTGCCATCCCTGTGTCTCCACTCTTGTACCCCAATTCAGCCCTGCAACTTTTGGTCATATGCCTCCACCAATTTCAGCAGCCTAAAACCATCCTGATGCTAAAAATGGACCTTTATGTCTAGGGCTGTATCAGAAAATCATTTATGACGCTCACTTGCTTCCTTCAAATCCCTCCTCAAAATCTATCTTTTCTGTGAAGCCTTTAATATATTGACCTGGTACCAATACCCTACAGTGTCTAAGCCTCAGTACAATAGCATATTCTATATGCATTTTGAACAAGGGCTAGGAAACTGGGTCAAGAAGCCCTGGTTCAAGTCTCTTCTTTGCCATAAACTCATCAGCCTGTGTTAGGCAAGCAGCATTCTCTCAGCCTCTGCCCCCATCTGTAATACCACTCCTTCTAATAGCAAATTCAGCTATGTGTGCCATCAACATTGCAGTGAAAATGGATTGCTGAAAAATAAAAGAGAGAGAGCGCGCTTAGGGGAAACCCCAGGTTTCTATAAATATTTGCAATTATTTTTTTAAGTATAAAGGAGGCAACCCCACAGAGAACTGAGAACAGAGCAAGCACAGTAACTCTGGAATGTCAACTGAAAGTTGCAAAAGCAAGAAAACGAGCGAGGAAACTGGATTGCCTTCTTTGAAGAGAAAAGCTGACTAGGGTTCTGAACCAGAACACTCCCCCTTAAGGTGAACAGATATTCTGTAACATTTTGTTGTGGGTCCAGTATGTGATGAGAACAACATTGACTCAACAGTACCGAGTTGATGTACATCTTGCAGTAAGGCAGTGCATGCTAACTGTTTTTGTTATCATGGTTATTATCATTCTTCTTCATGGTCTCTGTGAATCACACGATGGGGTATTTTGCGCCTGCGTGATCCAGCATTCAGAACCTTCTCAAAACCTAAGATCAGGTGTTTTGACAGTTGGCCCATCCCCCAGATCCCTAGACTATATAAGGCCCCTCCCCGGCTAAGAGTCAGTTCCTTTTCTTCCACCATGGTAGCAGCAAGCAAGGAGCCTGTCTAAGCCTAACAGATAGATCAATGGTTTTTTGGACTCGATTTGGTATTGGACTTGGGATTTCTCTTGACATTTTGGTGATTGGTCGGACAAGGTAGACTGTTTATTGGATAAAGAGTACGGATAACGATTTAAAATCAAAGTTTTGTATGGCAACCATGTCATACAAATGGAGGAAAGATCCCAGATAAAGACAGTCATTCCGAGTGTCTTCTTTGTCTGGGGAGGGCTATAACATGGCAAATTGTGAACAGTGCCAATTATTTACCTCACAAACAAGGAGGAATATAGCAGCTTGCTTAAATACGCTTTTGTGGGAGCAGGTTCTGTCGGCTTCAGAACCTACAACTTCAACAAAGTCTGCTCAATTGACAAAAATGACCCAGACATCATCGACCTCCTCCACAACTTGACAACACACATCAGAATCATCTCAAGACTGGGAACATCCAGTGCCTCCATCGGTGTCGACAAAGAAAAAGACTGATGGGAGAAAGCAATCTTCCACCTCACTGTCAAAGAAGACGGTCGGAGTGAGAAAGACAAAGAAAAGAAAAGGAAGTTGAAGGACTCTTCTCATGAAAACCCAATAAAAAGACAAAAAAGAACTGAGCAGTCAAGTCTACCAGCTGCAGTTCGATCTCCATCTCCAATGGTACCAAGCATCTCTGTTGAAAACACCACAGAGGAGACATATCATTTGGTTTTACAGGATGTGTATAGGAACACAGTACCATTTAGTGAAATTGAAGAGGTGTGTATTATCTCTGAGGGAGAAATTATGGATTCGTCACCAATCCTCTCTATAGGATCAGTCTCACAATGCCAAGAACAAAGATCTCCTGATGTTAGACAATTGAGATCGTTGCAACATGAGATCAGTGAGGACTACAGTCCGCCATGACATCAGCGAAGGACACCTCTTTTGCCTCATAATCTATGAGTAGACACTCATGTTCATGCACAAGGTCTCCGGGTTGATACCAATACGTGAGAGAAACACCTCCATACCATTATTGACGCTATCTCGAAGATGAAATTTTGGTTGATTCCAGGGATTTCTCCCCCTGTATGGACGACATGTACTGGATGCACAGACAATCTCGGTACCAAAGAGAGGATCCAATAAGCCACCATCAGTATCAAGATGAAACAGAGAAACGCTCCCATGTTCCAAGGTCAAAGTCTAGGTCTCCAACACCTACGTGCCACAGGGTGTTGCCGGCAACATCTAGAGGGCCAACACGTGATAGAGATACAGAGCAAATGCACCAACATTCCAATCATAGCGCACTTTCTCCCGAAGGAGTAAAAAGCCCTCAGTATCGATCTTCAAGATACTGAACCGCAAGATCTTCCTCCATCTCTGAATCAGATGAATCTCATGCATCGTATGTAGCTGAGCAGTTGAAGAAGAATTTCGTGTCAACAGCAGAACACATATCACCAACTAATGATGTTTGATCCTTTTCAGATTTGGTTCTGAGAATGTCAAGATTGCTGAACTTCTGGGCTGAGATAGACAAAGAAGATCTTCAGGATCCCATATTCCAAGAGTTGCAGGACAGAGCACGAGTGCCATCCATCACTGCACCACTGCCTTACTTGTTAAAAACAGTTAAGAAATATTGGGCTACACTGTCTTCGATTCCTTCAACATCTAAGAAGTTAGAAGAACTGTACTGTCTGGTTGAGAATGATCAAGAATGAAGAGTTAGTAGTTACGTGAACGATCATTCTGGGATGACAGGAGGAGCAATCCACGATGCCTAGGTTTTGATCCTCGTGCCAGCCTGACACAGGAGTCGTCTTCGAGCTTGATTTTGAACCCGTTAAACTGATTCCTGTCCCTCTCCTGGCAGTTCACTTCTCCAGCGTACCTATACTGTCCTAATACTCCACCTGTACTTCCTAACCCTTGTCCTAGTGGTGGGTGTGGATTGCTCCTCCTGTCATCCCAGAATGATCATTCACGTAAGTACCAACTCTTCATTCTCAGGCTGACAGGAGGATCAATCCACGACAACTGGGACTTTCCCAAGCTGACACCTGTGTGGATATTTTAACTAAACCACAGCCTGCAACACCCGGCGGCCAAAAGCTGCCTGGGAAGACTTATACTTGTCTAACTTATAGTGTTTAATGAAGGTATTAGCTTCTTTCCACCCAGCCGCATTACACACATCCTCCAACAAGCATGTTGAATCATATGCTACTGACGTGGCCATAGACCTATTGAATGTGACCACACATTAGCTGGTCACAGCTGTTTGGAGTAATCATAACATAAGAAAATGCAATTCTTTATCCATGCTGCGATGACCGTTTTGCTTGCACATTGACTCAGCATTTTCAGTTGGTATGATAATAGCAAGGCTTCTGATTTCCTGAACTCCTTTGTTCTACATATGTAAGCCTTTACTGCCCTTCTAACATCTAATGTATGCCACTTCCTCTCCAGAGGATGGGTCGGCTTCGGGCAAAATGTTGGTAAATAAATGAGTTGTGTCTGTGAGAATGATGACAAACTCTTGGGTCTGAAGGAAGGGTCAAATCCCAATGTCAACTTATCCTGGTCAAAAACGCACAGGTTTGCATTGATTGATAACACAGCTAATTCCGATACTCTCCTAGCAGATGTAATAGCTAGGAGAAAAGCAGTCTTTAAAGATAACAGTCTCAGTGATGCCTCTTTCAGAAGCTCAAATGGTGGCGCTGTTAGAGCATTTAGCACTAGATTTAAGTCCCAAGATGGGAACCTATGTACTCTTGGGAATGATGACAATGTTGTCCCTCTTAGGAAACGCTTAATATGCGGATGACTCATGAAGGATTCCCCATCTTCTGTTAGAACCGCTGACAATGCTGCCACTTGCCTTTTCAATGTATTTGGTCTAAGACCCTTATCCAGACCATCCTGTAGAAACTGTAACAGCTATGTCACAGTCACTTCTGTCATATTAAAGCCTTTCTCTCCACATCATTTTCTGAAAGTATTTAATATTCTACCATATATTTTCTATACATGTGGACGGACTGATTCTGTATGCATTCCTTCCATTTCAGCTTATAAAAAAAGCTACATTGAAGATAAGACAAGACCAAGCAAGGGCCATATTGATAACACCATTGTGGTCAAGACAGCCATGGTTCTCGCCACTCATGGAACTGTCAAGACATTGGTACCGGAGATTATCATTGATACCGAACTTGTTGACAATACACAACGGTACCATGTTTCACCCGGATGTAGAGAAGCTTTGACTGATTGTGTGGAAAATATTGTAGAATTTGCTTACCTTGAGGATGTTGACCGCATATTACAAGAAGCTCACAAACTATCTACTATGAAATCATATGCCTACAAATGGGACAAGTTTTGTAGGTATCTAAAAAATACTGGTACCAAACCTCAGAACTGCGGTACCGCCAATATACTTTCTTTCTCAGCACATCTTGGTACCGAAGAACTGTCATTGTCTTCAGTCAAATGTTATCTATCAGCAATTTCATGGTATCTGCAGAAAAATGGAAGGCCTTGTTTTTCGGACTCAAGAGTTAAAAGATTTTTAAAGGGCTATAAACATGTATACCCTCCAGTTCAGCCTCTGGTACCAGAGTGAGATTTGAATTTTGCGTTGTTCCAATTCACACATAAACCATTTGAGCCAATGGCTATGTGTGACATATGATTATTATACTGGAAAATAGTTTTTCTAATAGCTGTAACTTCTGCAAGAAGAGCTAGTGAACTGGCAGCTCTCAGAGTGGATGCTCCTTATTTGCAATTCCATAAGTACTGTTAAGGCCAGATATTACCTTCCTACCAAAGATATCACTTTTCCATTTGAATCAATACATTATTTTGCCAGCTTACATGCAGAATCCAGAAACTGACATGGAAAAAACTCTACATTGCCTTGATGTGAGAAGGCCTCTGGCCTTTTATGTCCAACGTACTGCTACTGTTAGGAAAACCAAGCAGTTATTTCTTTGCTATTCTGGACAGAAACTGCGTGAACCTGTATTATCCCAAAGAATTTCTAAATGGGTGGTATCTGCAATAAAACTGTCTTATGAAATTGCTAAGAAAAAAATTACTAGAAAATGTGAGAGTTCACTCCACTAGGTCTATGTCAGCGTCAGCTGCTTTCATGCATGGTGTACAATTACAAGAGATATGTAGGGCAGCTATATAGTTGCAACCACTAACATTTATTTCATACTACAGGATAGATACAAGAGAAAAAAGTGATACAGCTTTGGGAGAGCTGTTTTGTTTTCTTCTCTTTTAATAAAGAATAAGAAAAAAAAAGAAAGGGTGGAATATAGGTTAAAGAAACACGCCATAAATGTTCCCTGGATAAATATTTATTGTTTGAAATATGTAAAACAGATTTCAGTATTTCTCTGTAAAAAAAAGAGTATAAGATAATATCAAAACAATTGCAATAAATTAATAATAATAATAATAATAATAATAATAATAATAATAATATCTACTAATGTTCATGCATGCACATATATTTGGATATTTGCAGCATAACATTCCCACCTCCAACATTAACAGCTCGCTAATCTCCCCATTGTGTGATTCACAGAGACCCTCGATCCATATGGAGAGGCGGGATACAAATAAATAAATAAATAAATAAAAAACAGGTTGCTTACCTGTAACTGTGGTTCTTCGAGTGGTCTTCTATGAAGTCACACAAACCCACCCAGCCTCCCCACATTATGTTCTATGTTTGGTTAGTTCTGCAGCTGCTACCATAGTGGCGTAGGAACTGACCATTAGCCAAGGAGGGGTCTTATATACTCTAGGGATGTGGGAGATGGGCCAACTGCCAAAACACCTGACCTTAGGCTTTGAGAAGGTTCCAAATGCTCTATTGCGCAGGCGCAAAATACCCCATTGTGTGACTTCACAGAAGACCACTCAAAGAACCACAGTTACAGGTAAGCAACCGCTTCTTATTATAACATAAAAAAGATGATTTAGCTATATATGGAACTAGTTTTCTTGGCAAGTAGCCTGGGATATTTCAACTACACAACTGTAGAAGATTACAAAGAAGGGTTAGTGTTGTTATGGTTCTTCAATCAAAAAGCAGGAAATCACAGTAGTATGTAGAAAAGTGCATTAAAATAAATAAATGGGAGGGACATACCCTCCACCTGTGCTTAGGAAGAGAACATTTCCCTTTTTCTGAATGTGCAAAGCAAGAAATGAATATAAAGATTTAAAATTGATTTCAGTTGATGCAAATATTCAAAACATCCACCCACAGAGATTCTAAATGTTCAAAGGGGTTTCAGAGACATTCAGTTGGAATGCTAACAGATACTCATTTTAAGTGGATTCTGAATGTTTTAGAAAAGTAGATTTTGGTCAAATTAATAAGATTTCAGGCACAATTCCAGCTACTGATGAGTCTCCAAGCCTGTCATTACAGATGCACCATCTAAATTAATGAGCGGCCTAGGAAGACAAGACAGATGGTGTGAACTTGAAGGAGACTGGTTATGTACATTTCAGATGAGAAGATATATTTTTAAAAAGATTTAATAACAAATGCAAAAAAAAAAAAAAAAAAGAATGGAAGGAAGACACTTTGTTAATACCTTCCACTGATCAGGAATTAACTTGGGGGCAGGGATAGGAGCGAGACTGGCATCTTGATGCATTAAATTATTCAGCAATCATGGCTCAGTGGAGTAAACAAATATATCTAGGAGGCAGATGGGGAATTGTTTTGCATATGGCAATGGCTGAAATTCTGGACAAGCAGCCCTATCTCTGCCTCAGTGTGTATTCCAAACTGGACACATCATGCATGGCTGTAGAATTTGCTATCCTAAGGAAAAATCTGCACTTCTATACCTTTATCTTTTCATTAACATTTGTTTAAATCCTTTAAAAAACTTTATAAGAATTTTTTCAGTTTTTATGTTTGCTGAAGAGAATATGAAAAAATAAATGCAACCTGGAATAAATGCACTCCTCACTTGTGTTCAGACAGTTTCATTGTCCACATGGTGGAAGAGGCAAAAAGGCAATCAGCTATTTTAGATCTGATCATAACCAACACTGAGGACTTGGTTAACAGAGTGGAAGTAGCCAGAATTTTAGATGGGAGTGACCATGTTCTCCTGACTTTGTTATGCAGCAGAAAAGGGAAGCCAAGCATAGATAGACACACATTCTAGACTTTAAAGAAGTTGATTTTAGTAAACGTAGGGAAATACTGGGTGGTGATCGGGAACACTAAAAGAGAAAGGAGTTCATGGTGGATGGGAGTTTTTTAAAAGTAAGATATTGAAGGCCCAATTTTAAAAGTTTGAATAAGGAAGAAAAAAATGGAGGTGTCTAAAGAAACCAGGATGGATGCTTTAAGAACTTTTAACTGAGCTAAGATTTAAAAGGGACATGTACAAGAAATGGAAAAAAGCGAAAATCACCAAAGGAGAGTTCAAACAAATAACTAGCAGATGTAGGGAGAAAGTCAGAAAAGATAAAGCGCAGAACAAGCTTAGGATAACAATAAAAAGGTCTTTTTTGGTTCTGTCCATAGCAAAAGGGAGAACAAGGAAATGGTAGCACTGCTGCATGGAGAAGATGGCAAATGCTAACAGGGGACGGAGAAAAGACAGAACGACTCAATTCATTCTTTGCCTCAGTGTTCTCTCAAAAGGAAAACAGTGAGCAACCTGGGGAAACTGGAGCAGATGATGCAACTGGGGAAACGCAGCACAGAATAGGTAAACAGATAGTACAGGAATACCTGGCTATTGCTAATGAATTCAAGTCCTCTAGGCCAGAGTAATCTCAGAACCACTGACAATAAACTTTGAGAGTTCCTGGAGAACAGAAGAAGTCCCAGGAGACTGGAGCAGAGCAAATGTTTTCCCTTAAAAAGCGGGGGGGAGAGGGGAGACAGCCAGACAATTACTACCCAGTCAGCATGACATCAACATCAGGAAAAATTCTAGAGCAGATCATTAAACAGATAGTTTGTAAGCACTTGTAAAGGGATGCCATGATCACTAAAAGTCAACATGGGTTTCTCAAAAACAAGTCATGCCAAACTAATCTTGTATCCCTTTTCTAAAGAGTTACAAGCTTGGTAGATGAAGGGAACATTGTGGATGCAGCATATCTTGATTTCAGTAAGGCCTCTGACAAGGTCCCCCATGATATGCTTCCGAGCAAGCTAGTAAAATCTGGGCTAGATATTGCTCCTGTTAGGTGGATTTGCAATTGGTGGACCAACCAAACCCACAGGATGCTCACCAATTGTTCTTCTTCCTCCTGGAGAGAAGTGACAAGTTGGGTTTTACAGGATTCTGTCCTGAGCCCAGTGCTATTCAACATCTTCATAAGTGACTTGGATAATGGAATAGAGGACATGCTTACCAAATCTTCAAAGAACACCAAATTAGGAGGGGGAGCTAACACCACAGAGGAGAGGATCAAAATTCAAAATGACCTAAACAAATTAGAGAGCTGGGCCAAAACTAACAAAATTAATTTCAACAGAGAGAAATGTAAGGTACTACACTTAGGGGAAAAAATGAAATGCACAGATACAGGATGAGTGACACCTGGCTTGACCACAGTACATGTGTAAGGGATCTGGGAGTGCTAGTTGATCACAAGCTGAACATGAGTCAACAGTGTGATGTAGCAGCTAAAAAAGCCAATGTGATTCTAGGCTGCATCAATAGGAACATAGTGTCTAGGTCAAGGGATGAAATAGCACCAGTCTATTCTGCTTTGGTCACATCCTACCTGGAACATTATGTCCAGTTTTGGGCGCTACAATACAAGAAGGATATTGACAAGCTGGAATGTGTCCAGAGGAGAGTGACCAAAATGGTAAAAGGCCTAGAAATCATGCCCTATGAGAAGCATATTAGGGAGCTGAGTGTACTTAGCCTGGAGAAGGTTAAGAGATGACATGATAGACACATTTAAATATTTGAAAGGATGTCATATTGAAGATGGAACAACCTTGTTTTCTGCTGCTCCAGAGATTAGGACATAGAGCACTAGCTTTAAACTTCAGGAAAATAAATTCCACCTAAACATTAGGAAGAACTTCCTGATGGTAAGAGCTGTTCAACAGAAGAATATGTTGTCTCAGAGTATGGTGTAGTTTCGTTCCTTGGAGTTTTTTAAACAGAGGCTGAGTGGCCATCTGTTGGCAGTGCTTTGATTGTGTTTTCCTGCATGATAGGGGGTTGGACCAGATGGCCCTTGTGGTCTCTTCCAAGTTTATGATCCGATGATCTGATGATGCTATGAATATACATTTTCTTTGTTGTGTGTAGACCGAAGATTTTCAAGAAGCATTTCCAGAAGTGCAACTTACAGCACTTCAGTATCCTACAAGTTTATTATCCTGTCCCAGAGCAATGTTAATTTTCTCTTCTGTACTATTTCTCACTTCTACTGGATATGAGGAAACTTCAGGTTTGTGGAATCCACTTTATAATTAATTTTTTAAAATGAAACTCCAAATGATCATGGTGCCACAGCACAAGTTGTAGCAAACCCCTTGTGATCCTCAACTCAACTTTATCACCAAGCAATAAAGTTATCATCTGAGACTATGAAATTAGGTTAGGTTAAACTATCAAGAAAATTTATTTCTTAATGAAAGGTTTTGAAAGACAGCAATTAAATGTTGTAATTAAATGGAAGGATTACAAAACAGATTTCAGAATAGTTACTCCTTTGGCAAACTATTGGGTGGGGAATAAGAGAGAGAGATAAGGATACAATTCCAGCCAACAACCATCATTAGAAAAGGATATCATTCAATAGTTCCATACCAACTTTAAATGTAGAAAAGTTTCAGGTTCAATCATGAGCATCTTCAGGTAAAAATATTTCAGGTAGCAGGTGACAGGAAAGAATCCTGGAGAACTGCTGCTAGTGAAAGGAGGCAATAAGGGGCCACATAGCGAAAGAGGAGGAGGAGGAGGAGGAAGTCCAATACGGCATATAGCAAATTTCTGTGCCCCTAGTCCTTCATCAGTTATCATTACTTGATAACATATGTCTCACATGACAACGCAAGCTCTCATGTCTCTGAAGGCTATTTTATGACAAGGCCTTGATAACCTGGAAGGCAAGTTGATCATCTCAGTGTCACTGATTAAGGCCCTTTTCGCACGCAGTTTCTGTTGAGAGAGGGCCCCTTGAGCATCGCGTGAATGGGAGCATTGGTCCGTACGATGCGCTCCCATTCACGTGATGCTCACAAGCCTAAAGCACATGCATTTTATTATTTTCTGCTGGGAGCCGAAAATACTGTGCGGTCGCACAATGCTCCCGGGGCCCTCGTGCACTTACCTGCCGTGTGGTGCATCAGATGAGCGGGCCAGACGTGCTTCCTCCCCCAGCGCAGCCTATAGCTCCCAGGCTGTGCTGCGGAAGGAAGGGGCGGGGCGTTCGCGCGACCGGCAAACAGCTGCGGGAGGCAGAAGGGCTGCCGTGAGCGGCTCGCGCAAACAGCTGCTCACACGAGCACCGCCCCCCACCACCGCAACAAAGGTAAGGTGCGAAAAGGGCCTAAGAGTTGCAATCCAAGTCATTATGGTTTGTCATTTAAGCAACATTTCTTATATGGTATTTCATGTATGATGTATATGGTAGGAAGTTCTACAACGGACATTTTATCATGTGCCTTGCAGTGTCTGAAAGACAAAAAATTCAGAGAGGAAAGAAGAATATGTAGATAAACAAATCGCACCGAAGGCACTTTTAGCTTTTCTGCTTAATATCTTTCCCTACCTTTGGTAGACTGATAACCAAATGTCCAGTTGTCTGAGATCGTCTAGCAGTGCTGTTATCTGGCTTTACTTCTCCAGGAAGGACAAGCTGAAATGGCTACACAAAAATTTCAAACACACAGATAACAAGCTATGTTATTTAACATTCATGCCTTTTTTAAAACAGTTATCATTTTACCACAGTTATTTTTGTGGGCCTATGGAGATATGAAGTACGAAACTCAAAAAATAAAATATTTGTGACCCAGATAGAAAACATATAGCAATATGAATACCATGTCTTTAATCCAAATGGATTTATTCATTTAAATCGCTCTCATGGTATATATTTACGTCAATTCTAATGACCGATTTGCATCTTAAACAGTCTTCATTTACTCAGTAACTGTGATATGTGTGTGCATGCAAGAGATTTGAGTGGTACAACTCTGTGTGTGCATGCGTGTGTGTGTGCGTACTTATACCTTCAATACTGTCAATAGATAGTGTGACATTTCTGAAGAAGGTTATCTCACAAATTAAACTAGCAACTAAATGAAAGTAATTATGTTAGTCTATTTTAGGTTGATAGATTTTTAAAATCAACGTGTTGGGTATGATTACAGACAGGGCTTCTTATTTTTAGCTTGACAGCACTGGTATTTTGAAAACCAAATATGAAGAAAATCTGAGATCTAGAGGGCTTAAAACAAACACATTCAATTCTCTCTATTCAGTGTAAGGTTCAGCTTTTGGGACTAATCATTTTCTAACACAAGCTTTCCTTAATGTTATCTCAAATAAAATGAATTTGAACAGAAAGACATATGGCTCATACAGAGGCCCTTCAAACATTTGTTTAAATTCTAATCCCATATACATGTTTATATATATATATATATATATATATTTTCTAACAAGGCAACATATACACATGCCACATATAAATGCTAGACAGTAAGCACTCAGTATCCACTGGAGTTTGGTTCCAGGACCCCCCATGGATATCAAAATCCGTGGATGCTCAAGTCCCATGATATACAATGGCATAGTAAAATGGTGCCCCTTATAAAAAAATAAGCATATTTACCCAGCATTGCCCGCGGTTTTTATTTTCCTCTTATGAACTCACCAAACTATCTTCTTCATTTCCTGTAACTTTGCTCCATATTTCCCAATGCAATCTATATTCAGAGTTATTTTCATACACATTTTGGGTTCCTGGGGGAATATACTGTCCTCCTCCTTGCTGCTAGGCCTCATTCCATAGCAATTGTGCAAGTGACAGCCAACAGGCTGGAAGATTTTAAGGGAGCCAGCAACATGGCCTATGAGCTACTGCAGTGTGGTCACAGGTGTGCCATTTGATACAGAAGTAATTTAATATCAATATCATCAGACTTATTTTAATCAGTTTATAGCATGCAGATCAAGGCAAGTAGTATTAGCATTCTATTCTGAGGTCAGACTTCATCTGGAGTATTGTGTCTGATTCTAGGCACCACAGTTCAGGAAGCATATTGACAAGCTGGAACGTGTCCAAAAGATGACCAAGATGATCAGAGGTTTGGAACCCAAGCCTTATGAGAAATGACTTAAAGAGAGGGTATATTTAGCTCAGAGAAAAGAAGACTGGTAGTAATATGATGGCCATCTTCAAATATCTGAAGAGATGTCATGTAGAAAATGGAGCAAGTTTATTTTTTCTCCCTCCATAGACTAGAATACAAGCCAGCTCACTGGCAAATTACTGGAAGACAACAGGGAGGTCACTGTTCCCAACATTGCACTTGTAGTCCCATGCTGCATCTGTAGTATTAGAGATTTCCCTGAAGCAGCAACAATGCTGTTACTGATATCTTATCAATATTCAGAGGATATTTAGTTGCAGTGTTTCTCAAGCAAGGTTGCCCAGGAAAGCCTTCCCAACATGCAAGTATGGACTGGCTGTTGTTAATTTCACATCACTTAATTCATTAGCCTTCACCCCACTTCGCACTTTTCTTCCTGATGTCATCTCCACTGCTTGATTCCATGCCATTTCCTATGCCAGCGAAAGACTTCCCCACCCCCTTTATTACATGATGCCATTTCTCCTAGGAGTTGTCACACAATTCACTGGACCATCATATTATTAGAGGCAGCCAAAATCTCTGCTAAAGGAGAAGGCTAAATCAGAAACTGAAACTGAAGCTAATGAAATGGATACTTTAAAAAAAAATTCACAGCACAACCAACAAAATATACAAACCTTTCCCTTGACCATTACACGCACATAAGTAGGCTGCACATCAACATCAAGGAGAGAGATGTCCAGGTGCCTTTAGGATGAAAAAAGAGAGTCCATTTAAGTTAGTGTTTTTCTCTTCTCTTCTACAGCTTTTAGCAAAAGGCATAGTGCCTGACACATCAGCTAGTGCAATTCATAAGGCTATGAAATATGCTACATTGTTTTCCCAGTGGTGTGTCACCAAGACAAAATGTAGGCCCATGACTCTATCATCATCACTTTTCTTCTCCTGTACGATCTTTGCGTGGTGAAGAAGCCAGTGAAGCTTTGAAAGCTTACATAATGTATATCGTGCATTTTAGTTGGCCCAATAAAGGAATCACTGTTTTGTGAATTTGGGATTTTGTTGTATTTTGCTGTGTGGCCAACACAGCTACTCTTGAATATGTTCACTAAAACAACCTGTTATTTCTGCATTGTATCTTTTGAACATTCAGTGGAAACAGCCAATGTTCTTTGTCTTTTGACTTCCCTAATGCTTATAGTCCCCCTACAGACTAACTAACTAACTACAGTGATGATGCACAGCAAAGATTTTACAGTGAGAGACCACACTGGAAACTTACAAAGTCTTTGTAATAAGGACCAAAGCTTGGAAAAGCTGTTTTTTAAATCTACAGTTCTCAGGATGACTGTGTCCATGCTCTGATACTGGCCTGCAGAGGCTACTAAAAGGAATCAAATACTGCCTAAAGAGTTCAAATCTGCAAAGGGCCAACTCCTGCAGACCTCTTCAAGAGCTCTTCAAGACCTCTCTCTTTCTGTCTTACTCCTTCTCTCTCTATTTTACTTTCACTAAAAATTGCCAGCTGCTGTTTCTCATATACAAATACAAACCTACTAGCTGAACTGTTATCCTACTGTAGATTTCTGACTACTTATTCACTCGTCACAGCTGTGATCTGTCCACTGATGACATATCAATATCAATTAGAAGAATTTTTAAGATTCATATCAGGAATGCCTTGAAACAGACCCATAACTGAGAGCTTCATTCATGGTAGTCACAGAGCAAACTTACAGAAACTTAACATAAAAACTGAAAATGGTGATACAAGCAAATCAGTGGAAAGACAGAAGACACAATAACAGGAAATCAGACTACAGCTGGGTTTAGACAAAGCCATCAGTCATCATGGGCTGGGATGCAATTTGCATGAAAACCACATATGTTTATTGCTGTAGTGAGATAAGCAAACCAATCTGGCTTATGCCAGCCTCCTCAGCAATCTTCAGTTCAGTAACATCGTACAAAGGGCCAAAATAGATGTAATTGGAACTCTCATCCCTTTTTTTGTTTAAAGCCATTTGTGGGACAGGAGCTTGAGGTTAACAGCGACTGCAGTGCTGGGATGTATGCTCACTCTCTCTCTCCCCAAAGGAGTTTTATTGATCATTCTTTTTCTCCAAACATTAATACTTTGCCCCCTTTGGAAAAAAAAATCCTAGGAATATACTGACAGAGTTGTACAGTATCATCCTGACCACTGCATGCAGCCAATTTAAACCCATTCACTGGGTAAAGGAAAATGTGAATGAAAAGACAGATGATGAGTAACCTGTAACATTCAGTAGTGTTTAAAAGCAAGTAAAGCAGAGGTGGAGAAAAAGTGAATAATTCTGACCTGTACACAGCAAGATCAAGGATGAATTGGTTGTTTTCCTCATCATCTTTTAAGGAAAAAGGAAGCCTGATAATAACAGCAAAAAGACTTGTGAAACATAAATAAAACTGAATAAAATGAATAAAGTGCAGTATTCTGCATTCCTACTGACAGTGGTTTTATATTAATTTCAACATGATCTAGCAATTAACAAGACAGACCTCCTTCTCTCCTTATATCTGCATAGTCTTGAATAAATGTAGGAACAGGGTTCTAGTTTATTGCTGGATGTTAAGGTAAAGCAAGATGTGAGGCAAATTACAAGGTCAGTTTAATTTCAAGCTACAGATTCATGCTAGAAGAGAGACACCTGCTGGTAGAAACATCTAATATTTCTATGTTATCTATATGAGGCAGAATCTTTCTGCAAAGGGCTATTTGAGTCCCATTATTTCAAATAACTCTACAGAGCAATTAATTATTCTACAATTAATTATTCTTTTTTCTGACAGTGCTCTGGTCCCTAACTTGCTAGATAAGTGGAAGAAGCCTGTACTTAGTCTGTTTTTTTAAATAAATAAATAAATGAATGAATGAATGAAATTTGCTGCAATTTGGGAGAAGCTACTAGATTGTCACATGTGTGGTACCCTCACAGGCACTAATATTTCCTGTTCATCAGAGGTAATTAAGCCACCCACTGAAGTAAGGTTGTGGTTTATCAAAATTAGACCTTCAGTATGAGTCCACTGAAAGAAGATAATAGCATTTATCATTCAGTAACTATTGACAACACAAGTCTCTGGGTACCTAGAAGCTTTCTCTAATCTGTCTGTAACTCCCAGAACCATAATTCTAATCTGTCAACACAACATTTTGAGGTATTGCATACTTGTCGGTCTCACACAGGAAAGCTACTCCTATTTTTGTACAGCTGCCAACACATTTTTACAATGAAATGGAGAAATCGATAAAACAGTGCCTTTCTTGTGAGACAATGTAGGTAAACACCAATATTTCTGTCTTGCCACTGTTCGTCTTTCTCCTCAAAGCATTCAAGTATGCTGCAGAGAAATCAATATTCTCTTTGTAACAATAAAATGGTGTTATCTGTGATGAGAACTGTTTTTATAATTAAATAAATAATCCAGGCTGAATATGAAAGGCAGCTAAGGCTGAATTGTCATCAGTTCTGTTCAACCAACATAAAAGACCTCTACACAAGGTGTCTTTATGTCCATCTTGAAATTCTGACACTCCAACAAGAGTAACCATCATCTGAATTCAAGGAAACTCAGAAAAACGTTCATCTTTTTTTCTCCCTTTCTTTCTCCCTCCCTCTGTCTCTCTCTGTATTCTAATTTAGGCCATGATATTTTGTCAGTATCTGACAAAACTACCGGTACCTATTTCTTGTAAATTACCAAAATAATTCAAGACTTATCACTTCCATGATGACAAAGTCCACCCTAGATGAATTTTTTCTTTACATACTTGGGTTCATTTACATTGAGAACTCTTCCTTCAGGGGTGATCAAAGTCCTTGGTGGCTTCTTTTTCTTCAATTGTTCTCTATCAAAAAAGCAAGAAAAGAAGTTTTCAGGTTTGATTATTTCTGCATTCTCATCCCTTCTGTGTGGCAGCAAAGCCAGAAACGGAAAAAAACAAGAGAAAGCCTGTCAGGTGTGATTTAGTTTTTCATTAAAACACAAAAGCATTTACCTTAATACTCTGAGGGCAGACCTGATGTGTCATTTCACATTAGAAAAGCAAACAATGCAAAACTGCACTCAGTTGGAATTCCATTTCCAACTGGTTCAATCTTTGCCCACTGAATGTCAGTCTTGCCCTGTCTTGCATAACACTTTTCTAACTTCCTCATCTTAAGCATATGATTTTCATGAAATTTACTTCCAAGAGAGTATACTTAAAATCAGAGTACAAGGGTTCTTGCTGTTCAGACATACTATAGAGATACCGTTATTATAGAAACACTTTTGCTTGACTCTGCTATGTGCGATCTCATGGTTGGCAATGATAGAAACACGGTTGGCTGTGTCCAGACCTTCAAGGTGTTTTATTAGAATTCTGAGAACTTCGAACTGAAGCCTGGTGCAAAAGACAAAGTACTGAATACTTCTAAGTCCAAGAATTTGTTCTGAATATAAAAGGGAATGGAATTCACAGCCCATCCAGGCAAAGAATATTTCTATCTTACTGCAATCTTTCCGTATTTTAACATGATCCATCCTCTCTTTTTGAGCCAGCATGGCGTAGCAGTTTGATCACTGGACTATGACCCAGGAGACCAGGTTCAATTCCCCGCTAGGCCATGGAAACCCACTGGGTGACCTTTGGCATGTCACATACTCTCAGCCCCAGAAAATCCTGTGATAGGTTCACTTTAGAGTAGGAAACAACTTGAAGGTACATAACAACCACAATCCCCACTTTTTAAGAGAACTGAGTGGGAAGCAAAAGTGTTCCTGCTGTTTTCAATCCATTATGAACCAGAAATCAATCTTATCTACTGCAGATTATCCAGAGGCATACCAGCAAATGCAAATCTTTTCACACCTCATCCAGGTTTATATCAGTGAGTTCGAATGAGTGGATGTTCCCTACAAGCACCAGAGCGAAGATACAACTATGTCTTCTGATGGCCTGGCTTTGTAATAGTCTAATCAACCACTTACTCCACAGAATCTCGTTCCTGTGCCTCCACTCACATGAAATATGTTAAAATAAACTGAACAGGTTGGATCCAGACTTTGAATAATCTGATTAAGTCTCATTAATGGAAATGGACAGAAGTATGACTAAATCTGAACCCAACCCAGTAGACTAAAGCCTGTGTCTCTCACTGAGAGCACTTATGTCCTCCAAAGGCAGAATGCATCTTTTATGCAATGGGCTTACAAACAGGCATTAGATTCATATTATGCTAGTTGTATTAGTTGTTCTCCTAATGCTTATGCAACCACCTGCATTGTCCCCACTTACATAACATTGAACATAACCTATTAGCATTTAGAGTATTTTGAATGCTTTGACAATTTCTGCACAAGACGGTTGTAGTGCTAGGATTCCGCTTTCAACATCCAATGGAATCCTGGGGTTTGCAGTTTAGGGAGGGGCCAGCCAGCCCCTCCCTAAACTGCAAACCGCAGGATTCCACAGGATGTTGAAAGTGGAATCCCAGCGCTACAACCATCTCGTGTGGAAATCGTTTTTGTATTCATTACCTCAATAATTCTCAAAGAATCTTTCAAAGAAACTCAGTACTATTAGCACTCACATTGCAAATGTGTTCTGAGAGAGAAAGGTTTGACTGAGACCATGAGTAGCTCCTACATGGTTAAAAGATCTTTTTAAATGATCTACCACCTGGACACAGCCTAGGGAGCGAACTGACTGCATAGATCATGTCTTACTTGTTTTATAAGTCACCCTCACCTGTCCTTTGAGTATCTTTAAAAGGATCCTCATACTCAATAATTTTTCTTTGCTAGTGAATAATTATAGGTTTTACTAAGTGTTCTTGCATTTTGTGAAGGGTGAACTTTAGTGCGGTCAAGGACATGAAGCCCTACAGATCAGTTGTTGTTTTACTCCTCCTTACAGAGCTGTGATATTTGACTAGAGAAGAAAAATACAAATATTTAGGTATATCCAAAAGTTGCCTCTGGAGATAGAAGACTGATTAGTTGATCTGCCCCTGAAAGCATTTCCTTTTCCTAGGTTGTGAACACCTGAAGCTAGTAATGCATCCACTTAGATTAATGTCTTTTAAATATTATCTCAGTCATGTGCTTAACCCTAATTATCCATGGAGGGACAAGCACAGAACACTGCTTTCCCTACAGACAGTCCCAGTATCTCCAGTTCCAGAGCTGGAAGAGATTTTCTGCACAAGTAGGAGTCTGCATGTACCTGCATCAATTATCTGGGAAAGATCTATGCAAACAGGCCCTGCCTGCATACTTGGGCATGTCAATATCTCACGAGTTGTAAAAGAGCTGCTCATGGATAAACAGCTTAGGACACATCCAAGTTTCCATATGTATGCACTGTTGTTTGCTGCAACAGAGTCACTTTTCAACATTTAACCTTTTTATGTACATGATCTTGGCTATCCTCATTTGTGCGCCTATGCCAACTTTATTTTCCCATTGCTTCAACCATCACAGCCTGTGAGCCCCCAAAACATGCAACAGGAGCATTGAAACAGTCAGTATTTGTAAAATGCTATGTGGATTACAAAAACTAGGCCTTCTAAAATGAAGCTGAGAAAGGCAGAAAGAGGCGAAGAAAAGTATTACAGAGAGATCTGGTATTATGGCTAACAGATAAACAAGAGAAGGTATTTTGGGGGGAAATTACCATTTAGGAAATACACGAGGAGTTCAAATACCTATTTTCTTTTGCTTTCTTTTTTTCTTCTACATATCTGTGAGCTTCTAATCTAGCCTCTGGAGTATGAGGCACAGGTTCCTCCCAAAAGGCTCTCTCTTCTTCATCGTCATCTTCCATCATCAATTCAGGGTATTCGCTTTCATCTCTAGCTTTCTGATGGGTCTTTCCCCCTTCTACAGAATAGCAGCTAAAAAACAACAACATGCAAAATCAAACAATGTTATTTATTTAGATCATAAAGTACACTTTGCTCATGCTTCTGGCATGATTTACATAGGAATTAAAATGATAGTATTTGTTATCATGATTGAGATTATTTGAAATCCTGGCTTTCAACTGAATCATTCTCAGGTTGTAAGCAGTTTCTCTCTCTCTTCTTTCTGGTGGGATGGGGAGAACAAGCTCTCCTTCTCCAAATCTTGCCATGATGGAAGACAGGGGATGCAGTGCCCTGGTATAAAAAGGAGGAAGGAAGAGAGAGAAAAAAGGGAATGTGGCAATACCTTTAAGACTACTGTATTTTAGCATGAGCCTTTGTGTATAAAAACCCACTTCTTTAACATGGTCACTTATTGTAGCATCTTAGTAATTTCTAGCCATCTGGCTGATGGTAGAGACCAGAGTGTGTTGTTCTTCAATCTCTGCAGTCTGAGGGCAACCGGCAATTTTGCTGAAAAATTTGACTGGGCAAACATTTCAGTCTCCTTCAGTAATGAAAATGGTTCACTTTATTAGCATGAATCTTCCTCATCAGTTAATGAGTCATATCCGAGGAAAAAAGGGCTCAAATAAGACATATATTTTTCTTGTCCTCTTCATCATAACAGATGTAGCCAAGGCTGTGTGTTTATACCATTAAAATTATTTGCTCAAGAAGCCCAAACACCGATAAAATGATTTCTGGGAACTGTCTTTGCATTCTGAACAAATCTGAACACTTTTTTTTTAAAAAAAAATCCATTCTATATACTCCCATTGTTACTCTTTTGCATGTTTGTTCTAGTTTTAGTAGTCACGGGAATATCTGAGGAGACATGCAGACAACTACAGAGATATACAAGAAACTGCCTTCATTGCAAGTTATGCAGACAACTAAAGAAATATACAAGGAAATGCCTTCATTGTCTAAGTAATTTTGACTTTTAAGAAAGCATCATTTTTACCAACATTGTTGTTGTTAAGCCATATCCATTAAAAACTCAAGAAACCAAAAACATCATAGCACATTATTAAGACAAACCGCTTTCCATTTAAACAGTCAGTTCCCAAGCACCTTCCAGAGCAAAAATCTACACCACTCTACAGAAGAAAAACAGTCTACTTCTCTAAGAAGGGAATTCCAGAGTCTGGGAGTAGCCACTGAGAAGGCCCTCTTGCAGATTCTCACCTATAAGGGTGACAGGACTGAGAATGCACCAATAGGAACACACTTTTCATACATTTTCATGCATATCTGCAGAGCCATAAAGGCAGAAAATGTGGGGTTCTCAGATCTTCTGCACCCAATAGCAAATTCCATACTTTTTTCAGTTCACAGGTTCATGATGCACACCATTGCTAGATGTATAAGGCAGTGAAGAGGCTGGGCATTTTCACGTCACCAGGTCTGACAAAAAATTCACCTCTTCTACAGGATTCTTGTCATTGTGCAGTAAGTGCCCATGAGGGTCAGAAGGTTCCTCAGCAAATTCAATTTCCATGGGCTATCCCTGCTGAGTAAAGAGGGCCTATGAGTGTCCTTTGCCCAAGGGTCATCAAACTCTTGGAACTGACTCTTCACACGCAGACATGGTCCCATCCTTAGCCTGGACATTGTTGTTTAAGAGGTGCTATTGAAGTTACTATTTGTAGACCTTGAACTAGGAGTTCCAGATACTCCTAGGCCTTATCTTAAGCACACAGGAGCCATTCTTTTTCAGCTTGGAAGCTTTCTAAGCACTCCGCTCCTTTGCCTTACTCCCTCATTTTCGCTCTGGACCACAAAAAGGACTGTTTTTTCTCACTCACTTGACAGCTGGTACTCAAGAAACAGTGTCAACAGCAAGCAATGCTTTAGCACATAGACCTCAGAAAACATGGTTTCCACCACAGCCACTATAATGGAAATAGATTTCTCTATCCATATTAAGAGGAGCTGTGCCCTGATAGGAAGCTAAAAGAAGAGAAACTATCTTTTCTCTCTAGCCTCCATCTTCTAGTGCAAGGTAATCCAGGAAATGTGTTTTTCCCAAAAGCTATTAAGAAGAGATTCAGAGGGGCTTAAATAAAGCCAAACTGTTTCCCATTTGATAAGTCGACTTGGCTTAGCCCAAGTCAATGTCATTCAGTCACTAACACAAATAATTATTCTGCTGTTAGCTAACAGATTAGAATCTTTTTAATAAGGAAAAACTGGAGAAGATGTAGGAGTTTGCCACTTTTATCACTGCAAGGTGACTTTTCAACAGATTTCCTATGAACAGATCTACTGCCTGGGAAACTTCAGTTTTGCCATCTGTGCTTCTTATTTCTCTCCTCCAGCTTCCCTCTTTTTGAAAAAAAAATGCAGACTTTATTTAAAAATTCATCCAATCACCAATCGCTTTGGCATAGGCAATTTCTGTCCCTTAGCACAAATAAATATAGTCAGTATTCTGGGGATCTCCCTTAAACTATCTTGGCATTGGTTTCACTGGTTTAGCATAGCCTAACAAGAAAGAATAATAGGAGAATAATCAGAGAGGAAGTTCACAGGTAAAATGGGAAGAAAAACATAAACAAGTCCTAATATATGAAAGTTAGTTGAAGGAAACAAATCAGGTATTCTGTGCACTTATGACATAGCAAATATGGAACAAAACACTTTGAGAACTTTCTGGGACCTGTTTTCTCATGTTTTAGAGTGCTACAAAAATGTTTTCACCCAACACTGTAAGGACAGTGTCATGGGTGCCAGGCAGCCTTCCTGGTACCACAACTAGGAGATCTGTCTCTTTATTTGCTTCCACACCTCAGCAAATATAGTGGTGGAAAACTGAGAAAAGTATCAATGCCTGTGGTAATCTGAAACTGCAGCAAAGACTCCTTTAGATATTCAAGTCACAAGCCATGTATAGCTTAAAAAGGTAGGCACTACCACTTTGAACTGTGCTTGGAAATGGACTGATTGTCTGTGATTGCTGCCAGTTCCACAAGTAATCCCAGTGTGTAGACTAGACATGAAAAATAACAATAGTAGCAAAGGATGTTAACGATATTTTTTCCTCTAAAGTTGCAAAACCTAGAAGGCTGCTTTTCTGAAAGAAAGAAAAAAAAGCAGGGGGAGATTGAAGAGTTGTTACTTACGTGGATGATCATTCTGGGATGACAGAAGGAGCAATCCACAATGCCTGGGTTTGATCCTCGTGCCAGCTGACGCGGGAGTCATTCTTGAGCTTGATGTTAGAATCCGTTAAACTGACTCCCTGACCCTCTCTCCTCAGTTTCATTCTCTAGTGTACTGTACTTTCCCACCAAACTGCCTGGTAACTTCCATATGTATTTTAATGGTGGGTGTGGATTGCTCCTCCTGTCATCCCAGAATGATCGTTCACGTAAGTAACAATTCTTCATTCTCACGCTGACAGGAGGATCAATCCACAACGCCTGGGATTTCCCCAAGCTCTTCCATGGGTGGTTATGTTCTCTACAGCAAAGCTTGCAGCATCCTGCGGCCAAACACCGCCTGGGATGACTTATATTTATCTAGTTTATAGTGCTTAATGAATGTGGAAGCCTCCTTCCACCCTGCTGCACTACAAACATCTTCCAGCGAATATGTGGAGTCATATGCTACCAACGTAGCCACTGAACGTGTTGAATGTGGCCACACATTAACTGGTCTTGCCTGCCTAGAGTAGACATAACATACGAAAATACAGACCTTTATCCATGCTGCGATTACCGCCTTACTTGCCCACTGACCAAGTATCTTAGATTGGAATGATAGCAGCAGCACATCTGACTTCCAAATCCCTCGTTCTTTTAATATAGGCCTTTACTGCCCGCCTAACGTCCTATGTGTGCTATTTCTTTTCCAATGAGTGGACCGGCTTGGGGAAAAAGCTGGTAGATGAATCAGATGCTGTTTCATGAGTGATGACAAGCACTTGGGCATAAAAGAAGGGCCAAAACCCAGTGTCAACTTGTCATGGTCGAATTTGCACAAATTCTCATTCACTGATAACACCGCTAATTCTGAAACTCTTCTGGCTAATGTAATAGCCAGGAGAAATGCTGTCTTAAAAGACAGTAGTCTCAATGATGCCTCTTTCAATGGTTCAAACGGTGGTGCTGTCAGCACACTCAGCACTAAGTTCAAGTCCCAAGATGGGAACCTATGCACCGTTGGAAAGGAAGACAGTGTTGCTCTTCTCCAGAAACGTTTTATGTTAGGATGCCTTGCATACGAAGTACCGTCCTCTGTTAAAATAGCTGATAACACCGCCACCTGCCTTTTCAAGGTGTTAGGCCGGAGACCCTTCTCCAGACCATCTTGCAAGAAGTGGAGCAGATGTGTCAAAGGAACCTCTTTCTCCTCACAACATTTTGTGAAAATTTTCCAAGTTCTGTCATAAACTTTCTGTGTGGATTCCCTACGGGGACCAAGTATAGTTTTGATACATTTTCAGTATGCCCATGTTGGGTTAGAAATCGCCTCTCAACCTCCAAGCTTCCAGATTTAACCACTTGGGGTCTGGATGGTTCACTGGTCCCGCCTCAGTAATCTGGCCTGCAAGGCAACCTCCAAGGTGGACCCTGGGCCAATTGCAGTAGTAATGGGAACCATGGTCTCCTCAGCCAAAACGGCGCTATTAACACCACCGAGGCTTTCTCCAGACGTACCCTTTGTACAATTCGAATTGGTGGGAACGCACAGTGAGTCCCTGGAGGCCATGGTACCGACAATGCATCGCATGCTTTGGCACCTTTGTCGCCAAGTATTGAGAAATACCTTTATAATTTGGTATTCTCTGCAGTAGCAAATAAGTTTACTTGTAAAGGCCCAAAAATGCTGTTTATCATTTGGAAAACCTCCACATTGAGAGACCACTCCCCTGGATGTAGACAATTCCTGCTCAAATAGTCTGCCTGGATGTTTTGTTCCCCCTTCAAATGTACTGCAGTAATTGAATGAACATGCAACTCGGCCCAGTTGAGAAGACGAGTCGACTCTATCACTAGAGAGACCAAATGTAGTCCTCCTTGTTTGCATATATAAGCCTTGGCCGTCATGCTGTCTGTCAACACCTCCACATGACAGTCCTTCACAAGGTGCACACACTTCTGGAGAGCCAGACCGATGGTCTTCAACTCCAGAAAGTTGATATTGTGGCGCTTGTCTGCGGCCGTCCACAGCCCCTGCACAGAATGACCTTGGCAGTGAGCTCCCCAACCAGAAAGGCTCACATCTGTTGTTATACCCACCACCTCCTGTTTCTGAAACGGTATGCCCAACGCCACATTCCGCCTTTTTAGCCACCAGACCATGCCCGTCTGAATACGACAAGGCACCTCTACTTTGTAATGTCTCTTTCTTGCGATGGCTGATTGATGCCCCATTAACAGCCTCTGCAAGGGCTTCAAATGGAAACTGCCCCATTGAATCAACTGAGTTGTTGACACTAATGTGCCCAGAATTTTCGCCAACTGCATCAGATCCAGTGATCTGCTTTGCAATAACATCTGAGCTGCTTGCTGTACTTTCTCCAGTCTTTCCGAGGAAAGATACATTCTGCCTTTCCTTGTATCTATCCGTGCCCCAAATGAGTCAAGTTCAATGTAGGTATCAACAAGCTCTTTTCGACATTGAGCAGAAATCCATAAGCTGAGAGCACTTGTATTGTCAACTCCAAATCGTGTTTTAGCTTGGCTTCTGACCATACCTTCAATAAGATGTCGTTCAAGTAGGAGAACAACTGCACTCCCTGTACTCTTAGGAATGCTACAAGTGGAACTAGAACCTTTGTGAAGACTCTGGGTGCAGATGCCAGGCCAAACGGCAAGGCCTTGAACTGATAATGGTCGCTCTGGTAGTTGAACCTCAGGTATCTTCTGTCGTCCACACACATAGGTACGTGGAGAACGCTTCCTTCAGGTCTATAGATGCCATATACTCCCCTATCTCCAAATTGTCCTTGATAACCCGCAATGTCTCCATTTTGAATTTTTGTACTCCACAAACTTGTTAAAGATACCTGAGGTTCAACACCGGTCTGTATTTGCCATTTGGCTTGGGCACCACAAAAAACACTGAGTACACCCCTGCCCCTGCGCACCTTTGTTGCTCCGGAACCTTCTCTATGGCTCCTATATTTAACAGATGTACAATTTCTTGGTGCACTACCTGGTGTCTGCCCTGCTCTTTTGGGAATAGGGAAAGAAGAAATCTGTCTTTGGGTGTGGTGTGGAAAAATATTTTGTAACCCCGGGTCACCACCTTTAATACCCACTGGTTCAAAGTTATTTGGGGAAACCCCTTGTACCCGAAAAATAGAAGTCTTCCCCCACTTTCTGTTGCTGGTAGTCAATACTGCAGCTTTCCTCACTTAGAATTACTTCCAAGCTTCCCCTGTCCCTGCTTACTGTTTTGGTACTGCCTTGTATATTGAGGTCTTGGTCTACCCCATTGGAATCTACCTGTCCTATACTCAGAGCTTCTTGCTGTATATCCATAAGTCCTACCACCTCGAAAGGAATAGTTTGAATTTCTAAAGCCTCTCCTGTCCATCTTCCTCTTTTGAAGAGTGGGCATGACCTGCTTCTTCTCCTTAGTCTCCACCAAGACCTTCTCTAAGGCTTTGGAAGCAAAGAGTAGATCACCTTGAAATGGGACATAAGCCAAATTACTGTGCGATTTTTGATCGGGCCCAATGGCGCAACCACAAGGAACACCTTGCCACTGTTAACATACTTATGTTTCTTGCTGCATATATGGTAAAATCCAATCCAGCATCTGCGACATACTTAAGGACCCTCTGAATCCTCTCCACTGCCTTTAACAGTTCTTGCATACGAAGATCTTGGGCCTCCAAGATGTCCTGTGACCACAAGACCGCTGCCCTTGCAAACACTGATGCAACAGTTGATGCCTTAATTGTCACAGAGGCCGCCTCATAAGCCTTGCGCAAGGATGATTCTGCCCTGCGCTCATCCATTTCTTAATTGTGTGTCATTTTCCCCAGGGACAATAGCTCTCGATACTTTAAACCTACAATTGGAGCGTCCACAGGGGCACCTTTAAGAACTCTACATCTTCCTTCAAGAAAGAGTACAATTTATGATTGCATGATAAACTCGTCCTAGCACTACCCTGATTATTCCACTCTGCCAAGATGACATCTTTAAATAGTTCTAGCAGAGGAAATCCATACTTCTAGATTCTCTTTACCTAATTACAGATGCTAATTTACATTCTTTACTTCCTTTCCCTTGGTCATCCTTATCACAATCCAGACCTAGTGTCTGAAGCACCCTTTTCATTGTACCCTTAATGAAATCTGCTTCAAACTTTCTGTCTGTCTCAGATTTATCTTCCTCATCAATATCAGAGTATTGGTCCTCATTTCCTCCACTTCGATCACCTCCTCCTGATCCATGTCATCATTACTAAACTTTTCCACTTCAGGCATAACCTTAGTGACCCTCTCGATTGGGCAGGGGATGCCCTTTTTAACATAGACTTTCCTTAGAGGAACTTTGCTTTTCTCTGTTTGACACTCCTGACATTGTACTTGCACTAGGATTGTCAGTATAATCCAGTTTTCTTTTTGGCCTGCTGCTTCCCCTTTTGTCTTCATCACCCTCAGGGGCAACTTGATGTAAATTCATTTGATTATTTATTATTTGATTATTATTAATTGATTGTGTCTGGAAATCAATTTGTTGAGACAAATTCATTACTCTCTGTCTCGCCATTTGAGTACCTAAATTAGATGTTTCCAAATTCATTAGGCCCTGTTGATCCATCAAAACTGCCTTGAGCTGCACAGAGACAGAATCCCTAATCATCTATTGCATTTCCCCACAGAAACCACCACACATATATTGCCTTTGGCCACCCCAGTATACAGGAGTGGGCTCCCATTGTGGGTCTGGCCTTCACTGCGGCACGTTACTTAGCCATCCGGCTAGAAACTGCCTCATGTCTGTCCCCCACGGCAAGCTATCCGCTGATGAAGCTACCTGGTCGTAACAGCTGTTTTCTGCCATGAAAGGTGTGGCAGCTCTGTGCCTCTCCGCAGGTGCAGCTGCATTTTGGCCCTTGCTATTGGTTGTGTGTATCGCCACACTCAACATGGCGTCTGCTGAGTCAGAGGGGCTGTTTTTCTTTCCAGGCACCATCTTGGAATCCTTGTTTCCAAGATGGAGCCCAGAACTCTCACCTGTAAGTGGCTGCGTACCTGTATTATGTTTTGTGAGCTTTTTAGCCCCCTGCTTGTCCTTATTATTATTCTTGTCCACCTTCTTCTCAGACAACTTTTTCACTTCTGAGGGCCTTTTGTTGGCAGTCATTTTAAACTCATCAGCCTCGCTCTCACTGGATGACTGGAAAATTTTTCTGAGCTCTGCTGCACGCTCTTCCTCAGAGAGATGCTGCGTTTTTCTTTCTGAGCAGTAGCTCCGAGCACTCCGTCCAAAGCCTGCCTTGCGGCGGTCTTCTGCATGGCAGGCTGCTTCGTAGTGACCGAGCCCAGCTCCGTGGGGCTGCGGATCACCTCCTCTGCCAGGCCCACTTTTCCAGGCGTATTTTTTATAGCCATTTTTCTATCAGAAGCTAATATTTAATTCTTCTCTCTTCTGACTTTTTCTTTTTTCTTTTTTTTTTCCAGCTATTCTAAAGCTACTTTACTCCACTAAATGGAGAGAGAGTCTAATACGTCCTACTGTCACGCAGGAGAAATAAAAAACTGAGGAGAGAGGTCAGGGAGCCAGTTTAACGGATTCTAACATCAAGCTCGAGAATGACTCCTGCGTCAGCTGGCACGAGGATCAAACTCAGGCGTTGTGGATTGATCCTCCTGTCAGCCCGAGAATGAGATATTTCACACACAAAAGTCCCATCTGACTTAGGCTAAAATCTTACACCCATTTAGCACAGACAACAGCGTAGTTATGCTGGATTCCACAATACTGTAAAAGATCATATAATGGGCACCACAGCTTCAAGCTAACAGTTTGAGGAATGGTCAATTGGCTACCCAAAACATCAAGCTGTAAGTGAGAAACAAGACTTAGCGTGTTTGCCAAACAACTGGCTGTACTAGGAACTACAGATACACAACTTCTGAGAAAGCACAACCATTTGGACAACAAGTTTGACACTAATGCTCCAATAAATTTCCAGTCTTAGAGATATGTGTGATACCCATAAAGGAAATATAATCTTATGTTTGCCATGCGCCAAAAAGGACCAGGTGGAAAAAAAACTATATCAAAAGGAGAAAATAAATGTTAAACAGATATATGCACATACTTGGTGGCATTGATATCTGTGTACCATCGTCCATTAAATCCCAGATTATGTTTCTTTTGCTTCTTTTTCTTTTCTTGCATTCGTTTTTCAGCTTCTTCTTTTTCTTCTCTTCTTTTGAGAAGATAGGCCTGCTCCTGTTCTTGGATTTGTTTTTCTACTTCAGTGTAGTTCTGTAAAGCCTGAATCCTCTCTGAACGTTCTATCTCTTTGCCATCCAAAACCTTAGAAGAAAAGAAAAATAATGTAAAACCTCAATAAATATATCCCACGTTCAGTAATGCTGTTAGATTATTATCATTATAAAACTGTAAAAAGTTCCGATAACCATTTTGCAAGCATAAAGCAGAATGGTTTATTGCCTTCAGTCTTGAACAGGACTCAAGATCCCTCAGCATCCTGATTGCTCTTTTTTGGGTGCATCCTACAACATATCCTCTGAAACAAAAGTGAGCTATGCAATTGTCAACAAGGTGATCATAATATTAGCCTTCGCCCTTTTCCTTTCTTCATCATGCCAAGCAGACATCCAATTAATATATTTAAGGGTTGTGCTCCAGTTAAAAAATATTGGTCAATCATATCAGTTTTAAACAACTGAATTTTCATTTGCACAAAAACCATAAATTAGAAATATACATTCTTTCTTTTCAGACAATGAACATATTCATTGTAGCAGTTCCATTTTCAAGAAAGAGCTCAAACAAGGAAGATTTCCTCTTTCAGGATGGTACACAGCATCAGCATGAGTATAAGCATTTGCGTACACACACACGCACCTATGTATATAAATCTGATGTTCATTAATCAGAGGCACACTTCTAGTTGATTTTCTTGTTCTTCATTATTTTTAGTTGCTATCTAACAAGAAATAAGCCACACTGATTTTAATGGGCTTAGCCCCAACAAAATATAGGACTGTAGCTCAAGAGTTTCTTAATAGATGAATCTAAAGGAAAAATCAGTTAAATGTTGCACCCCAATAACATTATGTGATAAAATGCTTATTTGCAGCTTGCTTTACTGTGTTGGATTAGCAATTCCTGATCCCTAACTAGAGCTCTGAAAAATACTTTTAAACGTAATTCACTACTCATTACCTTTCCTTTCTCCTCCCACCAAAAACCTCCAAAAATTAGAAAGGGAAGGAGAAGGAATTCAGCAGCATTTTTGAGAAGAACTGGTTTTAGCATGAGCTTTCATGAATTTCAATACACTTCACATGAAATTAAACCAGTCTGAAAGATGCTGCTAGGTTTCTTCTCTTCTCCACTTCTTTTGTATGCTGAAACAGACCAAGATGGCTATTCCCCTGAAATCTCCATAAACTATTAGTATTTCTTGTTATTTGAAAAATAGCTTATGTTAATCATTGCTATTAAGTTACTTTCTAGCTATCATAGATCGATACAGATGTAGGTTAAATAAATGTTGACAATTAATTATATTAATTACATTGAATTATATAAAATGCAATTATATTAATTACAGATATGATGCAAAAATGACCCCAAATCCCAACTCCCAACATTGCTGAAGTGCAGCAATCAATTTTACCTTTTAAAAGAAAGAACACTGCCAATGTCATAATCCCAAAGTAAGATGTTAGCAGTATGACATCCTTACTTCCATATACGACTCATTTCACCGTTAATTCGGAATAGATTTTTTTTTTTAACTTTCAAGAAATGGTTCTTTACCTCCTAATGGACACAGACAAATATTTGACTTGGCGTGTGGCTTTATTTGCCACTGCCGCAAAAAAAAAAAAAAAAATAGAAAGAAACATCTGACAAAGATAGCTGTATCTTGCAATGGTGACAATTTTATATAAAATGCTTAGGTTCTGACCCTTTTTTGTGATTTTACCCAAAGTGTATCACCTATGTCAAGGTTTTTAACTGTAAAATTTTATAGTTTGTTAACTTGTGTTTTTGTATTTTTAAATGATATTGTTGTTGTTTTTTTGTTTTATTGTATTGTTCAATTGTTTTATTGTTGTTTTTGCAACGGCCATTGGCCAAAAGCAATAAAATAAATAAAAGTATTTCCATATTCTGCCCTGAACACAAAGAAAGGATTATCACCAGCTATATTTAAATTTCGACATACCCTGAGTTGATGAAGAGTAGCAACCACAAACTGCCTGTAACCTTCAAAATCAGTGCATGGATTGCCTATGAGGAATAGCTCTCTAAGATGGATATTATTTTTTAGGTCTTTGATACTGGACAACTCTCCAATGAAATTAGCTGTCAGGTCTAGTTTCTGCAAGTCTTCACAACCTGTTCGGAAAACGAGAGATGTTTTAAAATATTGTCATTATTAATTTTGCATTTAATGAGGACATATATTCACCTCAGTGTCATTATGGGACACCGTCAAAACTCACTTCTGGTTTATGAAAAGAAACATCAGATGCTAAAAGAACAGCTGACATCTATTTTATTTATTTATTGAATTTATACCCTGCCTTACTCCTGGGATAAGAGAAAGACTGATTAAAGTTTTTTTTTCTGTTTTGTTTCTTACATCAAACAAGAGAGATTTAATTGAATATGAGGTTCACCTGACATGCGTTAACATAGAGTGGATCTACACAGTATACTTTGGGTGATTATTTATAAGCATTTCCAGGTGCTGAGACATAACAAGCTAATTCAAATGCAACCTTTAATTATTATAAGCCACCTTGGATCCAGTTAAACAGAAAGGGAGAAAGAAAACAAGGAAAAATTTATATGGAATCATCCTACTAAAAATATTATAATAGGAGTATGTGCATTTGATTATTTCTCCCTTGTCTCCAAATCTGATGACCCTTGACGAGAAACTTTAAATATTTGATGCACTTCAGGGTTTTAAATCTTGAGTTAAATCTTGGTGGTTTGTGGTAATAAAAGATATTTAAAGGGGGTCCACGGTAAAGAATATGTTAAGATCTACTGTCCTAAATGACAAAGCAGAGTACCACTTTATGACAATGCCTCTTTATGGCAATGAGAGAATTGGAACATTTGCTCTGATTTTAAATCACAGATAGTTTGCCTCTTTATGCACCCTTGATCTTGCTCTGGATGGTATGAGAAGTGCTGTTCATTCTTCCCCGTTGCCTAGTTGCTCAGCTGTCAGTTGAATGGGGGGAAATAGATTCAACTTCCTGCACCCCAAGATCATTGGACCCTACTACTATTAATCAGGATCACTGGAGGGAAACAAGAGGCTTCAAACTCTCCTTCACAACTATCATAATCTCTGAGGTTGATCAGGAAGCTGAATGGCTGTGTGAAAGGGGGTAAGTGGGGTGCCCTGGCTCTTCACAGTATAATGTCAGCCACTACCAGCTGCATCTTCATACAGCCCCTAGAAATTTATCAAGGGCCAAAGAAAACCCATTCCATTCCTGTTTCAAGGCCATATATACATCCTTCTCACACTAACAACTAATGGAAGCTTTCTTTGTAAAACAAAGACCTTACCTTCCAAATTTTCAATTTTTTCAATGTTGTTTAAAGCCAAATTTAAATATTCAAGCTTCTTTAGTCTGCTAACATTTTCTGAAAAATAATTACCATATATGTCAATTTGCAAGGATACGTTTAGCATTTCCAAGTTTGTACACAAGTTAATCATTTTTTAAAAATGACTGAACAGAAATTAAGACAAACAGAAAATGTTTTTTTAATACTTAAAGAAGTACAATAATATCACTTTGTTCAGCAAAATTATGGCTTATGTACAGAATGTAAAGTGTCTACGACAGAAAAAAGCAAACTGCCATTTAAAAAGATTTGCATTAAGTAATTTCTTCTCCAAAAGCTCAGTGAAGAAATAGGAGTGCCATATCCATTGCAAGGTTACAGTGGATTAAGCCAAACTGTCCGTCTCTACTTAAAATGTTAAGGACTGGAGACTGAATTCAGTCCAAAGAATAATTGGGGATTGTGATAACAATAGCTGACCTAAAAATGTGACTGGATCTCAGCAGTAGGATTAGAGAAATTGTCTCTTCCCATCAACCCTATAACCTTGAAGTAGATCTTATGAGCATCTGCCTCACTGAACCAAATCATGGGAGCAAGATATAACTCAGGCTCTTGTCTGTCTCAAGCAAGCAACAATTCCAGGAGCTGAGTCTTAATTCTCTTATTTCAGTAGTCCTCATAGGAGCTCTTCCCTGGGAAGAAATGGCCAGAAGAAAGGGCAACATTGAAAAGTGATTGGAGAATTTAAAGCAAAGACAGAAAGGCTTTCCTAAATACCATCCTCATTACATAAAAACCATACTGTTATTATTTCAGATTATTGTTGTGGTGGTTTTCTTGCAAAAGATTTTGAGAACAGTGGGATCTGGTTGCAATTGCCCTCACTCTATTCAGAAATTTTATATCTTCCTTTGCAGTAGCAAGACCTTTAAAAAAAAGGTACTCATTTGTGAAGACTTCTGGCGCTTCTGACACCTTCTCCTTCATTTGTTTGGCAATTAGGCTGCCTGTGTGGCCCCCAGAAAGTGTTCCCATGGAAAATTGTTCCCAACCCCATCACAGTTGTCCAGACCAGCCTTATACCATTTTCAGTAAGTGGAAAGATAAATATATCACTTCATTTTATAAACAAATATTCTTACCAATTTTGGGAATTAGGTTGTTTTGAAGGTAGAGAATTTTTAAATCCCGGCACCATTTGTCAAGATGTTCTATTTTCTCTATATTCTGTTGGTGTAAGGAAATTTCTTCCAAGGAAAAGATTTCACAGTTGTTATGCTCTGCCCGTTGCCGAACAAGCTCTTCCGTGACTGCAAAAAGAGTTCATACTACGCTAAAGCCATTTTTTTTCTCTGAAGAGAAGGTGCATCATCCATTTGCTTAGAAACATAAGACAACACAGAAAGGAGCCTCATCATATACTTTCTTCCTTCTTTTCAAGCTATTCAGAAAAGCAAATTACAAAATCAGAAAACATCTGTAGATGCTTTACTACATAATGTCTTGCAGAGCATTTTGATACACATTGTTTATCGTGCTATATCAACTGTACGCAACTTGTTGGGAAACATAGCACAGCAAACTTCATCTTGGGTAAATACAGTAGCCATGAGATTTCAAAAGGGAATGTTTTCCTATTTCATATTAAAGGCACACTCTGAGCTTCTGAAAGAAGCGTGGAATTTGACAGTAATATACCCCCAAGGCACACACACAACAATTTTCATAAAGTGAGTGTGGTTTTCTGAGATTGTACTTTGAAACAGTGAGACAGTACAATAGCGAGTGAATAGCTATTTCCCTTTTGCTTTGATAAATAAAATTATCTGAAAGGTAACTAACTTTTTAAAAAAATAATCACGTAAATATTCTGTCTAGGATCTTCTAGGATTCACAGTGCGGCATAAGAGGGTACTAAAGTACATCAACAGTACTCTTTAACAGTGCCATGGTTCTCTGGTACAACTGGGTACAGCTCCCTTCTACAGCCCAAATGGCCAATGACTGGCCACACAATTCTAACAGAAAGTTTTTTCATGCCACTATCAGACCGGCCATCTTCAGACTGCCTCACCTAGACATCTGAGTAAGTATGCCAGTGGAAGTTTATGTTCCATCAGTTTCAAATAGGATCTCAGTCTTAGGGATCTACTGAAAGATCAATATCGATTGCAAAGGTCTAACTGAAAAAATCTTGCCAAGAAAATCCTGTGATAGGGTTGCCATAAATCAGTCCATCTGAAAGCACCAAACAATTAATTTTCAGGACATATTTTATTCTTGTATCTTAACGCTTTAGACCTACAAACATGCAGAGCAGCAACATTAAAGTACATGTGATGTGGAAGACAGAAATGTGGGGAGTGCTTTGATGTGGGTTCCTGCATGGCAAGGGGTTGGATTGGATGGCCCCTGTAGTCTTTTCCAACTCTATGACTAAATAGCTTAACTTTCTTACCATGGAAGATAGGAACTGTAGCTCCCAAAATGAAGCAGGTTGATGTTTCTGACAGAATATTCTCAGCTTTCCCCCAAACTACAATTCCCTGGATTCTTGGCATTAGGGACCCACAGTAATTAAACTGGTACAAAATTAATATAATGATCCCTGGTAGACACACCCTTCAAAATATTCTTCAGAATATCCTTCAAAACAATCAATTTGTAGAACAATAGAGATATAAACTTTACTCATTTCTTGTGCTGCATCTTTCACTCAATACGGTGGTTCTGTTGTAGAGCTACTATATTTTCGCAACCCAGATTGGAGCATTTTCTTACTGTAAAAATTAGATGAGTCTGCAAGCTAACACACCCATTTTCTTTCTGCAGTTTCTTTTACAGTTGTTTCAAAATTTTCTGCTCTCAGAAAAGTTGCTTGAACTGAATTGTAAAGGCATCCAGCACTTTGCCAAGCACACAAAGTGGGATTCTTAAGTGAATGTTCCTTCCCCTACAGAAAGTCAAAAGTGAAACTCCTTTCTCCCTTGCAAAGCACAAAAGAAACACAGCTATATCACAGCAAATACTGCTCAGAAGGGCAAAAGAGGCAGTAGCCCAAGGAGGCAGTCCCACATTTCTTGGTCACCCAAGAATTGATCTTGTAATGGCTGGAGGATGCCAGTCACTGTGAGACCTCATTCAAGGGATGGGATTCTAGGCCTGTCACAAGACTCCAAGGTGAGACTTCAGGGAAGTCTAAAAAAGGCCTCATCCCACTTTGCCTGGCCTCCATTTCCACTTTTTTGATTGCAGAGAATAGTGCACAGAAGACTTAATCCATTTTTTCATGGTTCCCAGTTAAACTGCTTGCTGTTATACTTGCTATAGCTTATGACACCATTTCCATTGTCAGTGTCTGCATCTTTATTGTCACCAAAGGTAAATCAGGATTTATGGGAGGGCTGGACAACAAGCAACTCTTCAGATACCGTTGGGATGCAACTCTCATCACTCTTAGCAGCATAGCCAATGAGGAAGAATTCTGGGACTTGCACTCCAATAACATCTGGAGAGCTGTACAATTCCCACTTGGATTCTGCTTAGAGCTCTCGGCATGATTTGCAGTGGATTAGCAATGGTGTAATGATTTGAGCATTGGATCATGACTCTGGAGACCAGGGATCAAATTCCTGCTTGGCCATGGAAACCCACTGAGACTCTCTCAGTCTCAGAGGAACAGAATGACAAACCCACTCTGAACAAATCTTACCAAGAAAACCCAGTGATTGATTTGCCTTAGGGTCATGAATAAGTCAGAAATGACTTGAAGGTACACAGCAACAATTGCTTAAAAATATTAATAACAAAAATAATCATCTACTCTTCTGGTCTACATTATGGTGATTACAGCTTAGAAGGATGATGTCAGTCCCTGTTGTTGTTAACTGCCATCAAGTCAACTTCAACCTATGGCAACTGGATCAATGACAGACCTCTAAGTCACCCTATCCTCAACCACCCTGCTCAGGTCTTGCAGATTCAGGAATGTGTCTTCCTTGATATAGTCTATCCATCCATAATGCGGTCTTCCTCTTTTCCTGTTGACTTCTACCTTATCATCTTTTCTAGTGAGTCATGTCTTCTCATGACATCGTCAAAGTACAACAGTCCTAGTTTAGTCATCTTAGCTTCTAGGAAGAATTCAGGCTTGATTTGTTCTAAGACCAATTTATTTGTCTTTTTAGCAGTCCAGGGCATCTGTAGAACTCTTCTCCAGCAACACTTTGCAAAGAAGTTGATTTTCTTCCTATCAACTTTCTTTACTGTCCAGTTTTCCCAAACACACATAGGCCATTTCTGCACTACACTGTTATAGAGCTATTATTCAACTTTCAACATCCTATGAAATCCTAGGGTTTGCAGTTTAGGGAGGGGCATTTAGAATTCTCAGCCAGACAGCTCTTTGGCCTTGGCAAACTTCAAACCTCAAAATTCCACAGGATGCTGAAAGTGGAATAATAGCACCATAGAAATCTAAACATATTCCTAGTTTGTACTCATATGCATATACTTTCTCCTTCATATGGCCACTCCTCTAATATGCTACTGATATTTTGTACTGGGTTCTGGTTGGTAGACCTTAGTATTCAAGTAGAAATTAAAGCAAATCCTACAAGCCTGATGTTTCCCCAAGCCCAGCCATAGAAAGCCCAAGAATGTTCAAGTCATAGTACATCCTAAAATAGCTATTAAACTTCTCTCTTTGGAATAGGATACAGTACACTACCCTGTACCAAACAAGCATGGCACAGCTTCCCTTTAATTGGACGTTGTTTTCAACTTTTCCATGAATATTTCAGACCACCAAATAGCATACCCAATATAAAGAAATACATTGGTGAAAATGAAATATGTTAAATCACAGTAATGCTTCTTATTATGTGTAATAATAACACTGCTTCTTATTGTTACATATTATGCATAGAACTATTCTCTTTACAAAACTGAATGAACCAAGAAAATTTCTGAATATTTTTTAATCACTCACAATATACATTAGAAAATAAACAGACTAGAAACTGCATTTATCAAAAGTGGCTTATTTGGTGGGAGTGAAGAAAAATTTTGCTACATTAACAGATTTCAGCTGCTAATATCAGTCCAGAGGGAAGCATGCAAATCTTTGGCCTACTACTTATGTCAGAATGTATGTGGGTATCCTCTGGATGGTTCTGTAACTTGGGAAATTCTCTTGGACAATGTTCTGTGCATGTGTCCTTTCTGACTTTACAATGGAATTTCCCTAAGCATTTGTTGTTGTGTCTTAGCTCAATAAGCACTGATGTACTTGTTTGGGATTAGAGAAAAGGTCCTTTTTGCCAATTGCTACAGGAAAAAAGAAAATCTGTAATTTTTGGGCTGAAAGCTGCTTACAAATGCTCAGGTTCATCATTTTATCACATGTTCTCTCTCTTTGCATGCTCTGTTCTTAAGAAATGACCCCCTACGCATGTCCTCTTAGCTTTTTAGTGAGGGAAACACACACACCCTTTTTGCATATCCATGACTTCAGAAATGCCACCTATACTTTTATTTAGCCTGGGAAATACCAAAACAGAATATTACCTTCACTGGATAGCTTCCAGAATCCTCCAGCCGACTTGGCCACTGGATTCTGAAAGTTGTTGTTGCTGTGTGCCTTTGAGTCATTTCCGACTTATGGCAACCCGAATGTAAACCTATCATCGGGTTTTCTGGGGCTGAGAGTGTGTGATGCACCCAAGGCCATCCAGCGGGCTTCCATGGCTGAGTGGAGAAATGAACCAGGGTCATAGTTCAATGCTTAAACCACTCCACCACTGTCCCCTTTTTCAAATATTCATGGTTTGAGAAATTCCATCTGTACCGTCTTGTGGCTTGTGAAACGTCCAGACAAGGGGGTAGTTAGTTACCTTTTTTTTGGACTACAGTTCCCAAAATCTTCCAGCAGCCATGAACGCTTAGCAGCTCTGCTAGCTATATTGGGGAGCCATTTACTTAAACCAGCCAGCACTAAACTGACAACAGTCACCCAGAGGACCTTCTCGTCCACCCTTACACTGCGGAATGACCTGTTGGAAGAGATCCGACAGCAAAATATGCTGCCTGAACTCAAGAAAGCACTAGAGACTTTCTGGTAGGCCTAGAATCATAGAAATGTAGAGTTGGAAGAGACCCCAGGGGCCATCCAGTCCAACCCCCTGCCATGCAGGAACAGCCTCAAAGCACTCCTGACAGACGGCCATCAAGCCTCTGCTTAAAAACCTCCAAGGAAGGAGACTCCACTACACTCCGAGGCAGCCGATTCCACTGCCGGACAGCCCTGACTGTCAGGAAGTTCTTCCTGAGGTTCAGGTGGAATCTCCTTTCCTGCAGCTTGAATCCATTGCTCCTTGTCCTGGTCTCTGGAGCAGCAGAAAACAAGCCCTCTCCTTCCTCTACGTGGCATCCCTTCAAATATTTAAACATGGCTATCATGTCCCCTCTCAACCTTCTCTTCTCTTCCTACCCAGTTTATTTTTAATTGTACTTTCAATTGTACTTCTACTTTTAATTATGATAAATTTTAATTATGGTTCATTTGTATTTTAAATGGTTGTGTTTCAGCATATTTTAATCATGATTTGATTTGAGTTGTATCAGTGCTGTGCCCTGCCTCCAGCCTGGGGGAGAGGCAGGTAAGAAATAAAAATTATTATTATTGTTGTTATTGTTGTTGCTGCTGGGGATTTAAGAGTTGCAATCCCTGACACACACACAAAAGGAAAGAAAAAGAAAAGAAAAAAAATCTCACACCCTTTGCACCTGCTTTGGCCTCCTGGGGTTGGCAAACCACTACGCCACGGTCCCTTTTTCCAATATTCATGGTTTGAGAAACTCCACCTGTACTGTCTTCTGGCTTGTGAAACGTCCAGACAAGGGGGTAGTTAGTTACCTTTTTTTGGACTACAGTTCCCAAAATCTTCCAGCAGCCATGAACACTTAGCAGCTCTGCTAGCTATATTGGGGAGCCATTTACTTAAACCAGCCAGCGCTAAACTGACAATGGTCACCCAGAGGACCTTCTCGCCCACCCTTACACTGCGGAATGACCTGTTGGAAGAGACCCGACAGCAAAATATGCTGCCTGAACTCAAGAAAGCGCTAGAGACTTTCTGGCAGGCCTACCCAGTTTATTTTTAATTGTACTTTTAATCGTACTTCTACTTTGAATTATGATATATTTTAATTATGGTTCATTTGTATTTTAAATGGTTGTGTTTTAGCATATTTTAATCCGACAGGCTTTCCCAGACTAGCATTCCCATCGCCTCCCATCTATTGCCTTGCTGTTTTGCTAATAGTAATTGATGGATTGTTAATTGCTGTGTATTTTAAGGGGTTGGTTTAGGTGGGTTGGTGGATGGGGAGGATTGGGTATATTTTTAACGTCTTTTAATGTCTTTTAATGTATAATGTATTTCATGTTGTTTGTCGCCTTGATCCATGTGGACAGGCGGGATACAAATAAATTATATTATTATTATTATATCATTATTATTATCATCATGATTTGATTTTAGTTGTATCAGTGCTGTGCCCTGCCTCCAGCCTGGGGGTGAGGCAGGTAACAAATAAAAATTATTATTATTGTTGTTGCTATTGTTGTTGTTGCTGGGGATTTAAGAGTTGCAATCGCCAACACACATAAAAAAGGAAAGAAAAGGAAAAAAGAAAAGAAAAAAATCTCACACCCTTTGCACCTGCTTTGGCCTCCTGGGGTTGGCAAACCACTAGGCCATGGTCCCTTTTCCCGATATTCATGCTTTGAGAAACTCCACCTGTACCGTCTTGTGGCTTGTGAGATGTCCAGACAGCGGAGTGGTTAGTTCCTTTTTGGGGACTATATAGGCCATTTCCGCACTAGGCTGTTATAGCGCGATGATTCCACTTGCAACATCCTATGGAATCCTGGGGTTTGCAGTTAACTGCAAACCCCAGGATTCCATAGGATGTTGCAAGTGGAATCATCGCGCTATAACAGCCTAGTGCGGAAATGGATAGCCCCCAAAATCCCTCAGCAGCCATGTACACCCGGCAGCTCTGCGGGCTATGCAGAGTGGCAAAACCCATCACAGAAGGAGGGAGAAGAAGAACAGAAAAGGAAGTTCTGACCCTGGACCCTTTGCACCCGCTCTTGCCTCCTGGGCTTGGCAAGGGCCCTCTGCACATGCTCTGGAGCCCAGTGCCAGGAAAGCAAAGGAAGTAAGAAAAAGGGGTGTCGTTCCTCATTCTGGGCCTCCTCCCGAGTCCCAGCAAGGGAGGGGAGGCTGCGAAAGGCGACGGACGTGCAAACGGGCCCTCAGGGCTACTTCCCTGGAGGCCTTTCCCGGCGTCTCGCAGGTTTCTATGGAAACTCACAAACCCCCCCCCAACCCCCAACCCGGGCTCTCCTCGGGAAAAAAGCGCCGCTTCCCGCCCGCAGGAGGAGCAGGAGAAAGGACGGCCACTCACTCCGCACCATGACGCGCCCGGCGACTCCCGCGCCGCCTCCTCCCTCACGAATCCCCCCTCAGCCGCCATTAACCGACGCCGCTCCTGGTCGCCACGGCAACCACAGGGCGGCGGGGCCCTCCAACGGCCATTCCTGTCGCGAGAAAGGGGCGGGGCCTCGGCCCAAAGAGGTGCGGCGAAAAAGTGGCGAGAGGCAACAGCAGGCGAATTCCGGTATCCGTGTGAAAGCTTGATTTTTTTTCTTGAAGTAAGTGGATGTGGCAATGTCTGTTATTGACTTGATCCTAAATACGGGTGAGCTATCGATACAGTATTTTCCGTCTTTTTTTAAAAAGGGGTTTTCCACATTTATTGGCGCAGCTGCATCCGATTTGGCATCTGAGCTTCTGGAAAAACCACTCCTTCTTAAGAGCCTGTCTTGGACCTTTCCTCCCAGCTCACTTTGACCTCTCGCCCTGCCTGACAGTTTTTGGTCTTTTTTTGCTAAGCAATGTGAAGCACCAAAAAAAACCAAACAAACCCTTGTTTTGATTTTACAGCCCACTCAGAGTGCTGGGCATCTGACTCTTTGGCCTTTTCCGCACTACACTCTTATAGCGCGATGATTCCACTTTCAACATCCTCTGGAATCCTGGGGTTTGGGGAGGCGTACTTAGAATTCCCAGCCAGAGAGCTCTTTGGCCTCCATAAACCACAATCCCACAGGATGTTGAAAGTGGAATAATAGCACTATAACGGCATAGTGCGGAAAGGCCCTCAGTCTGCAAGATCAATTTTGGGATGATTTCTGCACTATGCTGTTATAGTGCTCTTATTCCACTTTCAATATCCTATGGAATCCTGGGGTTTGCAGTTTAGGGAGGGGCATTTAGAATCCTCAGCCAGAGAGCTCTTTGGCCTCAGTGAACTCCAAATCCCAGAATTCCACAGGATGTTGAAAGTGGAATAATAGCACTATAACAGTGTGGTGCGGAAATGGCTCAAGGCTGCCGGCCTCAGGGCTATGAAAGCTGACCAAGCTTCTGCCTTTTCTTGCTTGCCCCTAACTTTTTCCTACCTAGCCTAATGGAGAGTCTTGGAAAACTTAAAAGCTGCCACACTGTTATGACATTTCAACGGGCCATAATAAAGACATTTGCCACGGATGGATTTTTGTTTTCAGCGGCTGAAGACGGATGCAAAGGATACATTCCACCACTACACTACGGTGTTACCTCAACAGATTTTTGGATAATTAAAAGAATAGAAAGATGGACTGATATTAAAAAAGAAAGTGTCTCTAATAATTTACTATCAGGGGACTACGCTGGCTCATCCTGGTTTTGCCCATCACGTCAAATGTGGTTCTGCTGTTTTCCCTGGTGGCGCACTGGTTAAATGCCAGTACTGCAGCCACAAGGTTGTGAGTTCGATCCTGCCGGGCTCCAAGGTTGACTCAGCCTTCCATCCTTCCGCAGGTCGGTAAAATGAGTACCCAGCTTGTTGGGGGCATGTATAGAAAAATGCATCGAAATACATGCTATTTGTAAGTTGTTCGCCGCCTCAATCCATATGGAGAGGCGGGATACAAATAAATAATAATAAAATAATAATAATTGTGGTGTCAAGTAAAATTGAAATGAGTCTACGCATTGTGCCGCCATTATTTTGTTGTTGTTGTGCGCCTCAGGGCATGTCTGGCTTATGCCGACCCTAAAGAAAATCGAACACCATTTTAGAACGAAGCAATTTCCTTTTTTTGTTAGAACTCAAGCGTTTTTACAACACAAGAATGATAATGTTATCGTTGTATTAAATCAATATCTTTACTGTAAAACATATATTGCGGGCACAAATACAGTCCATACCAGAACTAGGTTGGCTGCAGTTACCCAGAGGATCTTTTCTTCTATCGCTCCCAAGTTATGGAATGGCCTGCCGGAGGAGACCCGGCACATTACCAGTCTTGACTGCTTTAAAAAAGCAATCAAGACTGTTCTCTTCCGACAGGCCTTCCAGGATTAGCATTTCCATCACCTCCCATCAATTGTCTTTTTGTGTTAATTTTGTTTTTTATTTGTTGTAATAACTAAGGTGTTTTAGGGGGATAGACGGGTTGGTGGGTGGGGAGGATGGGGTACATTTTAATGTTTTAATGTATTTGTATATTTTTGTAATGCCGCCTCGATCCACCGGGAGAGGCGGGATAGAAATAAATTTTATTATTATTATTATTATTATTATTATTATTATTATTATTATTATTATTTATGGTGTATACCTGTGCTTATGGTGAGAACTGGCTAGATGGGGCAACCTATGGTTATTATAGTCTATATCAGGGATAGCAGCTGCAATGGAGATGGCAGCCAATTGTTCCATGCGTCCGAGGTGGGCTACACTACCACATTCTCAGCTAATAATGCTGCAGGAATTGACTGGAAGTCTAAAGTCATTGAGCTGGAAGGGACTTCGTGGGGTGGGAGTCCAACTACCCTGCTCAATGCAGGACTCCAGAGAAAGGACCCCCAGGAGGTCCAGCCTCTATCTGAAGACATACAAAGGAGACCTCTTCTTCTGGTTTCTACTGCCTGAAATTTGGATTGATTTTCTGGGGCGGGTGGGGACCTTGGAGGGATGTTAGGTTTGGAATCGCTGCTCCATATGGTGTTTGTGCTGTGAAAGGAGATGTATACCCATACATACAGACTTCTGGTCCAAATATCATGTCTTTCAGGGTTTAAAAAAGAACTTGGGAGCCACAGAAAAAGGAGTGGCTGATTTTGTTTTCTCCATCGATGGACAAATTGCTGGGTGAATTGCAGTACACTGCCAAGGTTTCCTTACTTCCAGCTGTTTCACACTGGCAACCTAAAACCATTTATAGCCTTGAAATGAGTAGAGCTGGAGGCAATCAGGAGAGAATGTGTGCATGGAAGGACTCTTGAGCTCTGTTCAGTTTTCATAATCTAGATACATTTCTGAGTGTACAAAAGTGTTTTAATCCTGGCTCTTTTCGCACGGGCTTTCTGTCGCGCAAGAGCCCCCTGAGCCTCGCGGGAGTGGGAGCGTCGCTCTGCACGACGCACTCCCACTTCCGCCGCGCTCACGGGGCTGCAGCGGCGCGATCGCGGGTTTTTTGATTTTCACCTCAAAGCGAAAATCACCCGCGCTCACACAATGCTCCCAGCGCCCACGCGCACTTACCTCCTGTGTGGAGCGTCGGGGAGGCGGCCGGGTCACGCTTCCTTCCCTCCGCCCCTGCGGAAGGGGTGGGTGGGGCGCTAGCGCGACGGACGCGCCAGCCTCCTGCTTCGCGCGAGGGGGGAGGACGGACGCGCCAGCCTCCTGCTTCGCGTGGGGGGGACGGACGTGCCAGCCTCCTGCTTCACACGGGGGGGGGGACGGACGCGCCAGCCTCCTGCTTCGCGCAGGGGGGACGGACGCGCCAGCCTCCTGCTTCGCGCGGGGGGCGGACGCGCCAGCCTCCTGCTTCGCACGGGGGAGGGCGGCTCGCCCGAGAAGGCTCCTCCGGGAGGCTGCCGCTTCCCCCCTCGTTCCTTCGCCTGCGGAAGGAACGAGGGGGAAGCGGCAGCCTCCGGGAGGAGCATTCTCGCGCGAGCCGCCCTCCCCCCTCGCGCGAGAAGCCTCAATGCGAAAAGGGCCGCTGTCTATATATGTCTGTCAAGCCTGGTTCAAATTCAAAAACCAGATTTCTCATGCATTAAGCCTGCCCTTCCTTGGGTTGTTGTATTACAAGTATAACAGATAAATAATAGACGACCTTCTCCATACCAAAAACTTATAGTCCAGGGGGCAGGTGGTAAATTCTGGCAAATCTGGAGTGTATGCTTGGTATCATTATTTCTCAATTATTTTTCCATTCTGTTCTTCCAGTTTAGAGTGGTCATTTAACCTCCCAGCATTTCTGTGAGGTAGATCTTTTCTGAGAAACAGGGGCTCCTCCAAGTCCACCAGTGAAAGTTCATATAAAATATTACAGTTTATTAAATTGAAAGTTCATATAAAGTACTACATTAAAAAGAGGTTTCCAGTGCAGAATAAAGTTAGAAGAAATGAGATTTTGAAAGGCAAGTGATGATTATCTTATGCCGGTTGTACAGATTGTCTGGAGCTGGAACTGACAGGTGGGTAGTGCAAAACTGCTGAAGAACCTGATGGAAAGGGGAAAGAAAAAAAGATGGTGATACTAAAACACACCTAACGACATAAATACATAAAATGGTGGTGACAGTTTTTTTAAAAAACAAGCCAAATGAATAGTATGTTTTTGGCACTGTGGAATCAGGAGAAAGGAGTAGAGTCAACTGGTGACTCAAAATATTAATGAGATAGAGAATCTGCTCAGGGTGAATTTTAAAGGAGGTATCCAATGTTCTGAACCTGTTTTGAGACAGAATATTTTTATTATTATTATTTATTTGTATCCCGCTTCTCCATATGGATCAAGGCGGCGAACAACTTACAAATAGCATGTATTTCAAAACATTTCTATACATGCCCCCAACAAGCTGGGTACTCATTTTACCGACCTGCGGAAGGATGGAAGGCTGAGTCAACCTTGGAGCCGGGCAGGATCGAACTCACAACCTTGTGGCTTGTGGCTTGCAGTACTGGCATTTAACCACTGCACCACCAGCACTTCAGATGACACTTTTAAAGTTCAGACTAAAACCTGGAGTGGATTTAGCACTCTACTGATGTCAGACCCACCACTGGAACCACTTCTAACACCCAAGTAGTGATTCAGTGAAGGAAAAAATCTCCTGTTCTGTTAAGACTACAAGTCTGAACAATTAATTTACTCTTTCCTCCTCCATCACCACCATATAACACTTAACTTTAGGTACTTTCTCAGTTTAGATGTTTTATAATTATGAACAGCAATGACAACACTAATAGCTTGACAGACACATCGCACAGGCCCCCGTTTTGAAGAATGAGACCCATAAAATCAATATGCTAAGTTATCATCTGAAGAGAATGAGGAAAATTTTGCTTACAGATGAAAATAATCACCAATAGTGAGCAGGTCAGCAGAGCAGGAAGTAGCACTCCCAGAAAGAATCTGAAACCACAAGCATCCTTTTAAGTCACTTTTTGAGCCAAGGATCCAATTCCAGTTGTAGTAGCTGAGTGGTAAACATTGACATGATCGTCCCCACAGCTGTACCCCAAAACAGGGTTCACAAATCTGTGAATCCCTGGGCATCCACCAAGCAGTCTAAGGACAGTCTAAGTCCATGCACAGCTGCTTCTCTTCCCTCCTTTAATCTACTAGAATGACTGGGGTGAGACTTAATGCTTCCTTTCACACCACACAGTTATAGCACTACAATTCCGCTTTGACTGCCATGGCTGCATTCTGTGGAATTCCTGGGATTTGGAATTTAGGGATGGGTATGTCAGATTCTCAGGCCATTTCTGCACTAGACTGTTATAGCGCTATTATTCCACTTTCAACATCCTATGGATGCCTAGCAGTCCTTCGTAAAGCTAACGTGCCTCAGTTGCCTATTCAAGACCATGTCATTCCCCAGTATTTGCAGTTTACTAGGGATAAGCTACAACGGAAGAGTTTAGCTGGGAAATTTCTTCCCTCCTCTCCTAGCTACTATGGGGATTGCAGCTAAGCATAGAGGAGACAGGGTAACCTGAGAGGGAGTGACAGGTGACATACTTCTTGCCAATGAAAAAGTCTTAATGTTTTGCCCTCTAACACCATTACACCACCATTCATTTGACTGGCCACTGCTATTCACATTAAACCTGAGATTGGCTTGAGCAGAACAACTAGGAAATGGCCATGCACAGCCACCTCTCTTCCCTCCTTTAGTCTACTAGAATGACTGGGGTAAGACTTAATGCTTCCCTTCATACCACACAGTTATAGCACTATGATTCCGCTTTGACTGCCATGGCTGCATTCTGTGCAATCCCTGGGATTTGAAATTTAGGGATGAGTATGTCAGATTCTCAGGCCATTTCTGCACTAGACTGTTATAGCGCTATTTTTCCACTTTCAACATCCTATGGTATCCTGGGATTTGCAGTTTCTGAATAACAGTGGAATAATAGTGATATAACAATCTAGTGTGGAAATGGCCTCAGCCAACAAACCTCAGGATTCTATAGGATGGAACCATGGCAGTTTAGTAGAATAATAGCACTATAACTTGTGTTGTATGAAAGAGTTCCTGCTGTAGTTTCATAGCAATGGGTTTCTGCACTTGATTTGCTTGAATCTACAAAGAAGTGCAATGGAAATCACAGATCAACAAAGCATTAGAATAGTGGGAAGTTGCGATCTCCTATATTTGGAAGGGGCACTTTTTCTCATTTCATTCTCCTCTCTTCTCCCAAAACAAAAGAACTATTGTGATCAGAAAAGCAGGCTGTGAAGAAAGCTTAAGCACACCCATCACAGTATTTTATCTGTATAAACCATAACCCAGAGAGGCACATACAGTGTGCTCAAAGGTTTGCCCCAACTCTGCGAAATCCATGACTTTTATTTTATTTTTGTTGTCAGAACAGCAGAGCCAAGTGCCATATCATATGCTGCATCTGATATCACCTTAGTTTGCTGTGGAATGGTATGGAGCAGCTGCTGTGATTCAAAAATCTCTCTGCATATAGCTGCTTACACAGTTTTCTGGATTGGGTAGATATCTCCTCTGAAAAACTCATGGGCTGAGATCCCACATCAAGGTCCCTCTCTGCATGCTGAGTTACTCATTGATAATGCCACAGAGCACTTCTGTTGAATGGCAGTGTTGCACAACTGAATGGACACCTGAATCTGCAACCAAATGCACAAATGAAAACACTTTGACCTGTACATGCGTGCATGGCACATGCACATCACAACTACATGCACAGTGACATCACATGTACAACTCTACCAATGAATATAGGCATTGGGTAGCAGACACAAAAGTCCAAACACTTCTGTAGGGGAAGTTATGCATAAGACACCAACAGGATTCCAGCCACTGTATGCATCTACATATGAGAAGTGTTGCATTTAGAGTAATTTAATTTACCTTACACAGAGAGAAATGATCAAACACATGGATAGCATGATCATGGGGTAGAGATCATTTCTTATGATGAAGGATTCTATTTGGAAGACAGAAGAAGAGACAAAAAGTGAAAGGTGTTACTGATTTCATATGTCCAATGGTAACATCTTCTTGCTAACAGGAAGCTGCCTTATATGTTATTTATTTGTAAGCTGAAGGTGCCTTGTAAGAAAATCAATTTAAAACAATGACAGTTTTAAAAGAATGAAAAAAATATTAAATAGTTTATCTATGAAAACCCAGGCAATATAAAACTAGTTAAAACAGTTTTAAATACAGTAATGCAACAATAGGACATGTGCAGCCTGGTACTGGAATAATTCCAGTGCTGGCACTAATTGTGCCTCCAAGGCGAGGGAATTCCACATCTGGGATGCCACCACAGAAAAGGTCCTCTCATATGTCCTCCCACAAAGTATTTGCTTTGTTGGTGGGAGACAGAGGAGGCCTCTCCAATAGATCTCAGTTCTTGAGCAGGCACATAGAGAGGGAGAGGTCCTCCCTCAAATATCGAGGTCCCAAGCCATTTAGGGCTTTAAATGTTATCACCAGCATCTTGAATGATAGCAGGTCAGATTATTTTCTCGTTTTTCTGTTTCACAGTGTCTGCTCCCTAACTTACTTTTCCTTGGAGGAAAAATAAAACTTTCTAGGTTCTTGTTATTATGCACTTTTCCATGTAGCATATAATTTTGTCCTTAATTCTGGTATTGTATGGCTAAAATGTACTGATTAATTAAGACTGCTTTGCTTGTAAAGCAGCCAGTTATTTGGTCTTCTTGACAAAAGAGTTCTCCCTCCATGTGGGTTGAAGTGGAAGTAATGGCAGTGTGGTAGACCTATACAATTAGAACAAGCCAATTAGAACAACTAGAACAACTAGCTTGTGAGAGGTAACCTTGGCATTGCAATAGTGGCTAATGGCTTCCATTGTCAATGAGGTGAATTTGCTGTGTGTTCTAGTCTGAACTTTAAAGGAGTTATCTAAGATGCTGATCTATATTCCTAAACAGGTTTTCAGTACAGTCATCCCTCCACATTTGCAGATTTGACCTCTGCAAATTTGATTATTTATGTGATGCACATGTGCTTTCCCCACCATTCTCCTCCTCCAATTCCCTTTCCTTTTGCCTAGGTGCATATGCCTTCCTTCTCTGTGCCAGGGCAAAGGCAAGGGAATGGGAGGGGGAATATCGCACATAGAGAAGGAAAGTGCACATACGCCTTCTCCCCATTCCCTTGTCTTTTGCCTTGGCACACGTTCTTTGTGCCCAGGCAAAAGGCAAGGGAGGGAAGGTGTGTGTGTGTGGTCCCCAATTCCCTTGCTCTTTAACTGGGTTCAGAGAAGGAAGTCAGGCATGCCAGGGCAAAAGGCAAGGGAATGAGGGGAGGCACGCATGCCTTCCCTCCCCATTCCCTTGCCTCTTGCCCAGGCTCAGAGAAGGAAGGGACATGTGGCTTCAAAAGGCAACGAAATGGGATGGGGGAGCCCCAAAAGAGAATGGGAGGGTGAGTGTGGGTGGAGTTATTTGTGGCTTTTCCATTTTTGCAAGGGTTCTGTGCCCCGAACTCTTACAAAAATGGAGGAGCTACTGTACATTCTTTGAGAGAGCTATCCAAGGTTCTGAACCCCATTCTCCATAATATGTTCAGCACCAGGGATAGGTCCTGCAATGGATTCAGCATCCCACTGACACAGAAACCATCATCCTCCATTAATATTCTCCCTTATTACTTCCTGCAGCATTGGCATAAACATCCAATTCTGGTTGCAGAGCAGATTATTGAGGGCAAAAGTGTGCAATGCCATTTTAATCTTGGAGACTTAACAGGCATTGATGAGGAGGAATCCCCTAGCACAGGAAAGGCTTAGAAAAGAAAGCCTACTAGAAATGAATACTGCAGCCACATGCTTGTATAAATGAGGTTAAATCATGCTGGCCTCTTAAGCAGAATTAAGCCATAAGCAAGTTAATTAATCCCCTCGCCTTTGCTTCAACCACATCTAACACTGTTAATATTCTGTCTATTTTTTATTGTTGCAGAGACCTCTGAGCATTTTCAATGGCACAGAGTAGCTAGCTAGCTAGACAGAAAGACAGATAGATAGATATGCTATGCCATTTAAAATGCTCAGAAGTGTATATAACACTCACACAGAGAACGCCATGATGTTTGCAAAAATAAAAATAGAAGCAAGAGGAACATCTGTGTAAATGAGCTAGTGAGGATGCACATGGCTGCACCTTGACCACAGATGATGGTTTGATATATTACATTTCTTTTTCTTAAAAAAAAAATCAAGGAAACTTTTAACAATTAAATTATACATGACTTAAAAAATAAAAAAAATAACCCTTTTGATCCTGTACTTTGAGGTGTGCATCTCCTGGGGAATGGGGGCTGCATTGGCTCCTGTTGTCACTTTGGATGATGATACCCTCACCCCTGCTTTTTTTTTTTTTTTACTTTATTTACAAAAAAGAAATCTATACAAAAGGCCTTCTATGTCCCCTATGGGCTACAGGAGGTATGTTCTGGGGTTTTCTGAGCATATTTAGGTGCAAGTCTTTTTTTTCCACAACCAGAAATTTGAATTTACCTCTTGGCTAGAAAAATGTAGTCTTAAAACAGGCCAGCTTCCACTCCCTCAAAATATAACAAAACATAACAAAATTCCTGCCTAGGGGATATAATCATTTTTTGCAAACCTCCCCCTCCCCCATTATTTTCTAGGACAGAAAGTCAGAGACAGCAAAGTGGAAAGTTAGGGAACCCAATAGTTTAAGCAGAAATTCTGGTCTTTAGATCACCTACCTTTATGAAAAATCCAGACAAAATTGTGGCATTTCTGTGCATTCTGTTTTGACCTCTTATGTTTTTTTAAGAACTAGTTTGGATTTGTTATCTTTGCAAGAAGTCACAGGTATAGAACTACCCTGTCCCATGTGTGTCAACAAAGCACTACTGAACCTTTTAAGGTTTCTTGCACCTTTAATTAAAACCTTCCTATTTGTAGTTTCTGCTTATGTTACTTCTTTTTATTGAGTAATGGTGGGGTAAATGTCAGTTTGCCTTCCAATGTAGGTAAGCAAGCACAAGGCACACTCATTTCTATCTCTTTTATATTCAGTTTTATTATACAATAATACTATTTGATTATAAAAGAAAAAATAAGATAAAACCTGTAATTAACAGCCTCCTAAGTAAGAGCAGGGACTCACATTAAAGGCAAATTTAGAGAGGCCAATCAAAAGTCAGTTAAAAGACATTCATACCTAATCTGTCAGATCTACTATACAATAGGATTGAACAATCTATGGTTTTAGGATTACATGTGGCACTCAACCTAAGCTTAAACCTGTCTGCTAGTGATCAGACCCTAGGAAAGTTATTTCTTCCTCAGTTGCGAAGGAGTGAGAGAAGGAGGTGTCAGAAGAGGGGAAAAAAGAGAGTAACTTAGTGGCACTCAGTAGAAAAAACATTGCCTCTCCTACTGTACTGGAAGCATAAAAGGATCAAAGATGTGAGGAGGAAGCTACTAACTAACATAGTATGGTACCTGTGCTGATTGGAATTTTCTTACAACTAAACTTATTGAAAGTTTTTTGTCATGGGAAGGGGTATTGCTAGATAATATCGTGCCCTGTTAAATTCTATGTGGAAACTTCTGCTTTTAGTGATCTCTGGAAAAGCAGTAGGTCAGTGGCAGAAAAATATCACAGTGTGGAAATAGCCATAAACACTAATAAAAAGGGAGGCAAATACAAAGAAGGAGAGCTGTAGAGAAGCACATATTTTGTAAAGATAAAGTAAAAGACACCGGTGGTGGGGAAAGCCAATGGTTAGAACAGTTAGTTTTTTTGGACTACAGCTCCACTGATTATGCTGGCTTGGGGTAATTCAGGAGTTGTGATCTAAAAAAGTAACTTTTTCAAGCTCTATCAAAGACCTTAGAATGCTGCAGAGAGTACTGGGTGAGATGGATAGCCATACTTAATGCTGTAGTTCTATTTTCTTGCTCCACTGTAAGAACTTGTCTTGAGTAAGCAAGTACAACATAAACAGAGAGTTCAATAATAATGCAAAGGGTTTAAACTCACCTGAAGAATTCAAAGATTTTTCATAGGAGCACTCTTCTTCTGCCAAAGGAAAGGTACAAGGAGAATATTGTTGCTCCCTTGATTTTGTAAAAGCCAGATCTTTCAAAGGAAGGGGTCTATCTGGTGTTGAACAATGTTCTTCTGCTCTCAGAGCTGTGTGTTCCAAAGCAACATCAGCAATACCTTTAAAACGTTACATAAAATTGTTCATTATAGGCACCTAAAATATGGATGATGATGCTAAAACTGTACTGTCTAATCAGAAAAGCTGGTAGGTCTTTAAAACCAAGAAATAACATAAATGATACAGAAGGATGAAGGGAAATTTGCTTTAATGAAACATCTGTGAGACTGTTTTGGGGATAGAGTTTAGCACTTTGGTAACGTTGTTAAAGTTCATACTAAAACCTGGAGGAGAATTACCATCCCACTGACATGGAATCCACCAAATGCCACTGCTGCTGTCCCTTCCCTCTGCACAGGGGAAGGAATAAACTATCAACTCTCTAGTTAACAATAGTTTCCCATTTGATCCAGGCAGGGAACTTATGGACAATGGCTTCAGAACAACCAGGATAAGATGCTACAATTTGAAGTTAGCTTGCTATTCTGGCCTGATTCTTCCTATCTGGCTTCATTGACTCAGATCTCATATCCTATTTCTGAGATGCTTGACTCCTCAGAAGGACCCTGCATAAACAGGAAGACTCTGTGGAGCAGTCCTCTCAGTTCTCTAGTCTTCACTTCCCAGGAAAGATCAATCCCCCAAACACCAATCTGCTGACCCATTAAACAGCTGAATATAGTATTTGAGAGGGAAGGGTTTCCAGAAATAATTTGATAGCCTAACTATAAATTGAGAGCCAGCATGGTGTAGTGGTCTGAGCACTGGACTATGAGCCTGGAGACCTGGATTTGATTCCCCACTTGGCCATGGAAACCCACTGGGTGACCTTGGGTGTGTCACACACTCTCAGTCCCAGAAACCCCCATGATAGATTCACCTGAGGGTCAGCATAAGTCAGAAACGACTTGAAGGTACACAACAAAAACAACTATAAATTCCGGTCAGTTGTTCACATGCACTGCTGGAGTAATTTGTTGGTGAGTCTCATTACATGGCTGCTCTCTTTCTTCCTGAAATCCAAGGGCTTTTCCACACTCCACTGTTATAGTGCTATTATTCCACTTTTCAACATCCTATGGAATCCTGGGGTTTGCAGCTTAGGGTGGGTGATTTAGAATTCTCAGCCAGAAAATCTTTGGCCTCAGTAAACTGCACACCCCAGGATTCCACAGGATGTTGAAAGAGGAATAATAGCACTATAACAGTGGAGTGCGGAAAGGCCCCACCTCTGAGTCCTGTGCTGGTCTTTGCTATGCTGGCCTTGGTACTAACACACTTTCTGATCTAGCAACAGCCTGTCCCAAGTCATGCTTCCTTGCCTGAACTGCAGCCCAAAGCAGACAACGGAATCTCAGGCCATTTCCGCACTGCACTCTTATAGCGCGATTATTCCACTTTCAACATCCTATGGAATCCTGGGGCTTGCAGTTTTGGAGGGGCCAGCTGGCCCCTCCCAAAACTGCAAACCCCAGGATTCCATAGGATGTTGAAAGTGCAATAATTGCGCTATAAGAGTGTAGTGCAGAAATGGCCTCAGATGAAGCAGGAAGCTATCAAAATAAACATTTTATTTATTGACTATATTTATATCTTGCCTTTCCTCCAGTGAACACAAGGTAGTATAAATGTCTCTCTTCCTTTGTACTCTGTCCTCAGAATCACCCTGCAAGGTAGAGCAGGCAGAGAGACTGGCAGGTCCAAGGTCACCTCGGTGAATTTCACGGTCCGTCTCCCCGACATCTGTTCTAACATGCTGATCAATACATCATGCTGGCTCTCTGATAGTGCAGTCATATCCAGAAATGACTGAAACATTCTGCTTTCCTGGATTTATGGTTTTGGTAATTTTCCAGTTGTGCTCTGACAGAATTGATCATGTTTCTCAATCTACAGTCAGACACTAGGAATCAGGCACCTGTTCACCCCAGGATTCCATAGGATGTTAAAAGTGGAATAATAGGATGTTGAAAGTGGAATAATAGCACTATAACAGTCTAGTGCAGAAATGGCGTATGATAAGTTAGGTCCTGAAAATTCAGTTGTAACCAGATGAATTGCTGGCATTATTAAATACTTTTATATAGCCAATTAAAATTGTTGTGATTGAAATATTGTTACCCCAAAACATGGGTGCCACAAAGGCCATCCTGCAATGCCAAATACCTCCTTGAAAAAGTGGGAAATTAATTAGCTCAAAATCAGGAGGCTGCGAGAGGGGGGCAACTTAGCGAGATTTTTTCTACCAGTGTTTACGGCACACGCAGGAAAAGAACCAGCCAAAGATTCAACAGTAAGCAAAAAAAAAATGTGTTTTATTGAGGGGAATTCACTCATGAATGCACACAAGATACACACATTCACACAAGAGCTAACTGAAAGAGAAAAGGAGGAAAAATCATAGAAAGGCTGAGAAGTTTGGGGGATTTATAATTACCAGTCCAGAAGAGTAGTGAAGAGTAGAAATGTATTTTGGCTTAGGCAGGACCTAAGGGCAGTTCTCATTCAGGAGCCAACCGGACAGAGTGATGGGTAGATCTTCAAGAGACTGCCCTCGGCCTCCTCAAACCAGGGGTATTTGTACCCAGAAAATGGCTTGTGGCTCTGAAGGTTCCAGATGCAAGACAAAGGGAACCTGTTGTGGACAATGGGTCTTTTGCCTCTTGATGGGCTTAGTGCTTTGATTGACAAAGACATGATGGGTGTTGTAATAGCTGTCTATTGTGGGTGCTGTGAGGACAGCGGAAAGAATCCAGGTGTACAAGGGATGGATATTTGTCAATCAGTGTCCTTGTGGGCTCCTCATAGTTGGATTCCCTGGAAAATTCCAGCTTCTGTTTAAGCCTATTATCCATAAGAGTGGTGTGTATTTGCCTTGCAAATGACTCAGTCTTACCTGGAGGAAGTTTGGGGCTGACCTATCCTTCTCACATTTATAGTCAAATTCTTTCCCTCACTCAGTTTGACCTCTCCGTCACCTCTCAGGCTTGGATTTGATATCAGAGCCAATAAAATGTGTTGCCAATTAGGTATGGTGCCCATCCAAACTGATATTGGGGGGGCCCAAAACGGGGCCTTACAATATAATGAAGATTAGGAATCTTTATAGTAGCAATTACTCTTTTTGTATAATAGGGGTATAGAGGACCCTCCACATCTGCAAGTGTTTGGTTCCATGACCCCCTGCAAATGCCAAAAACATGAATGATTGCTTCTCATATTATTATTATTATTATTATTATTATTATTATTATTATTATTATTATTTGGCAGCGACATGCGCATAGACACTTCAGTGCATCCATGTTCACGTCACTGCCATTCTATGTATAGGACGTGACAATCCACAGTCAGTGGAAATCACACATCAAGATTGTAGATCTAGCGGGCACACTGAACTTAAAGTGAGAGATGTTATTGCAATCAATGGTTTGAAGTCATCAGTCAGTATATGTGCTTTTAGCTTTTCAAAATATGTTAACTTCTTACTTCAAGGTCAGTCATATTTATACACCAAAGGAATTGGTCACTTTGTACTACAGGCCTTTAAGTATGAAATATAATAAATACTACCTACCATGATCAAAGTGGTCACCATTGTCATAAAACCGAGTGCCATCCATCTTGCTGCCATCTTCAGACCTAGTTTCCTCCTCTTGAGGTGACTCTATGGCGGTGCTGTTCAGCCATGAATTAGAGGCACCAATATTGAAAAGATGAACAAGGGATCGGCGGATTTTCCTTCTCCTCCTAAATATTCTGGAATGAAATACGAAAAATAAAACAGGACAGAAGTACAAGATTGATATTTTTGCAGTGATTTAGGAAACATTTATTGCTTAACCCATTTCTCTTTATTCGGATTGAAACAGAATCCTAGTTATTCTCCAACAAACTATTCTCTGTTGCTTATTATCTTGCTTTTTATATTCTGCTGTCTTTAGTCATTACTTTATTGTCACAAGTTATATTTTTAAAAGACTTTGCACTGTCCAGAAAATTTTGGTTATTGGTCAGTTTAATATTTAAAAAAACCAACAAAAAAGCTACCCCTCCATATTTGCTAGGGTTAGGGGCTTTCCGTGAAAGTGGAAAAAACGTGAATAATTCTGGCTCCTCCCAAACCATATTTAACACACAGAAACACACCATAGATTACTTTGAGGCCTCGGAGTTCCTTCATACAGCAGAAGTAGGGGGCTGGTGGCGCTTACAGCCACCTCCACTGCTACCCCATACCATTTTTAAGAGGGACTTGCAAGTCTTATTCTCAGTTTCTCCGTCTCGCAAGGCTTGCAGTCCCTATTAAACATGGCATAGGGAGGCAGCAGAGGTGACAGCAAATAATCCATGAATATTCAAATCCCCAAAAGTGAAACCCGCAAATGGGAGGGCTGACTGTAATTAAGTTTACACATGGGATTGGTCTGGATGCTCACATCTCATCTTAATAAGCTGAGACATAATAAGATTTATGCCTATGCACCTGTTTCCTCCACTCCTGTCTTTGCATGGCCCTGTCAGAGGATCCTTCAGCAAGGATGAATTGGAGACTCCAGAACCTAAACAAGGTGAAGAGCAGACTGCCCCTACAAATCCTCAGGGTTCCAGGAGCTGCACCCCTCAACAAAGGCAACTCTGCCAAAAAGGTAGACATACTTCCAGTCCACAAGAATAATGCCCACTAAAGGCAAGCTTTGGAAAAATATTGTTTCCAGAGGGCTTCTCCCAGGAAGAGAAGCCTTCTTTTAAGGAGGCTTCCCCTACTCTCAAGGAGTCCTTCTTTGTTTAAGCATATCAGAAGTGTTTGCCCACAAAACAGGACTCCCTGAGAGTAGGGGGTCTTCTTAAGAGAAGGTTCCTCTATCCAGGAGGAAGCCTTCTGGAAGCAACCTCTTTCCAGAGCTCCAGTCCTTTCTGATTTCATTGGAAACTGTGCCATTTGTCAAAGCAAAGACCTCAGTGGGAGAGACAAGATAAGGAAGCCTGTGCCTGTAGCAGCAGGGAGAAAAATATGAAAAAGGTGGTGATGGTGGTTTCAGCAGAAGCAGGCACCTGCTGGCTCTTAGTCCTGCGCTTGGAGAAAGGCAGGAAAGTAAATAAGTAAGTGAGTAAATAAATACAGTTGGTCCTCTACATTCACTAGAAAACAGGACCCTCACAAAAGTGGAAAATTAGCAAATATCAAAATGTGTGTATTGATGGGAAGGGGGCTGAGGCGTGGTGGGGATAGCAGGATCTCAGGGTCCAAACTAGGGCTATTTCCGCACTACACTCTGATAGCGCTATGATTCCACTTTCAACATCCTATGGAATCCTGGGGTTTGCAGTTTCAGGAGGGGCCATACGGTCCCTTCCGAAACTGCAAACCCCAGGATTCCATAGGATGTTGAAAGTGGAATAATCGCGCTATCAGAGTGTAGTGCGGAAATGGCCTAGGTTAGGGAAAGGAGAGGGAAGGGAGGTGTGTTTGCATGTTGGCCCTATATTTCTTCTCTCTTGCCCATCTCCTTCTTTCGGTGCATGGAAGCATTGGGAGAACATTTGTGGTGCTACAAAATTGGGCTGTGAGCAATCCTTTGCTGGCCATGCGGTAGCTGGTAGAGAAGGAGGAAGACCAGAGGCGAGTTTTTAAAGGGTCACAGAGCCTGATCAGAGCAGCTGAGAGGGAAGGTTGCCCCCTAGAAGAGAAGTGCCGGGTGGGGGCAGGGACTGGAGAAACTCACAGATAAATCCGTGAAAGTCAAACCCGCAAATGTGGAGGGCTGAGTGTAGATGGATACCTGTTTGCTGAATGTCTGGTTCCCACTGAGGGACTCCATAGAGCCAAGGCCTAATCATAAATTGCTCCATACATCAATACATGGGAAGCACCTTTACCTTCTTTCTGTAGTAGGGATGTGGGCAACTGCGGTTCCCCAGATGTTCTTGGACTGTAAGCTACTACTGCCTATGCTGATTCAGGCTGATGGGGGTTGTATGGGGAAAAAAATCTTAAGAGTCACAATACACAATACTTACCCTGTTGTAAAGGAAGGAAAGATGGATGAAGTTTTAAAAAAAACAGTGGGACATGCATGTGGAAAGAATGCAGTTAATGCACACTTTCTCCCAACAGAGCATATCTAGGTAATTACACATACCTCACTAACTTCTCTTTATAGGTAACACTTGTTTGTGATGGGCTCAGTGTGATATTCCCATCTTCATCAAACAGAAAACTGTCCTCTGTGAGTATGTAATAGCCGTTAGTAAGAAGCCGAGGACTCCGACGACATGGACTGACAGAGCAACATCCACATTTCAGATGTTCATCCATATAACTGAAATGACAAAAAGACACAATCCTGTTATGCACACATCTTTTTTTTTTTAAGTGACAGAAGACAACAAGAGCCGTGGTGGCACAGTGGTTAAATGCCAGTACTGCAAGCCACAAGGTTGTGAGTTCGATCCTGCCCGGTTCCAAGGTTGACTCAGCCTTCCATCCTTTCACAGGTTGGTAAAATGAGTACCCAGCTTGTTGGGGGCATGTATAGAAATGTTCGAAATACATGCTATTTGTAAGTTGTTCGCTGCCTCAATCCATATGGAGAGGCGGGATACAAATAAATAAATTAAAAAAAAAAGTGAGGCAAACATGAAGAAAAGGGGCCCAGTTTACCTGCCACAGCCAAACAATAAATTGTTGTCGGAGCCCTGAAGATTAATTAACAGATTCATTAGAGTTTACAAGTTTAGGAGGCAGAGGCCAAGGTAGCTGATGAAGTAAACTCTAATCTAGGAAAATCTGTTAAAAAGCAGCTGCCAGCCTGCTACCCAGAAAACACTTTGAAAATGTAATCACCCCTCCCACAGTCTCCTCTTTTCTTGAACTGAGCCCTTTCCACACGTTTACCATCTTCCAGTGCTGGGGTGCAGGGATCAAGTGAGCAGCCTCTGGCAAGGGGCTCTTGCATCTGGGGTCCTTTGGCTCTGCACAAGATGCCTGCTCGCGTGAGAGCCCCACCTCTTCCTTCCACAGTGTAGCCTGGGACCTTCCCAGGCTGCGCTGGGGCAGGAAGCATGACCAGCGCGGCTCTGGAGATGCTGCACTCCAGGTAAGTGCGCACAGGGCCCGGAAGCAATGCGCGATCACGCATCGTTTTCGGCTTCTAGCCAAAAATGAAAAGGTGCACGATTGGCATCTGCTGGCCCCTGGAGCATCGCGCAATTGTACATGCTTCGCGCGGATCACTCCTCACAATCGCATGATGCTCCAGGCCCTTTTTTGCATGGAAAATGCTGTGTGAAAAGGGCCTGAGTCTACAGTTTGATGGAGACTTGAGAGATGATCTTCTTGGTCCCTGTTCCTAAGTTCTAGCATACAGAAGTTATGTTAGTCAGAAATGCAGACATGTTTACTTGATAGGAATTTGGGAAATAATGGAATAATGGAAACCATGTTGTAACATTTTTGCAAAGAACAGACTCTTGTATTGAGAAATCTTTCCCCACTCCCACCCTGATCATCCGTCTGTCTCATTCTCTCTTTCTCTTATACACACACCGATATGTACACACAGAGCATGATGAAATCATATAGCTCAGAAAATGGTCTACTATCTGTATGACAAGAATTAGCTAGATTGTTGTGGGATTTTTAACTTTTCAAAATGTAGCAACCCTAGATTCATATACAATATTGTTGCTTCATTAACAATATACAGTCACAATCTGCATATCTAGAGCTTGCCTCCATCCCTTTCTGAGACCTTGAGATTTTCCTGCAAGCTATGTTTTTCTCCACCAGAGTTTTCAACAGGGCCTGCTCTTTAGACAAGCCAAACAATTTAATTAGCAATATCAAATTTAGATTAACATGTGCATTATGGGCAAATAATTCACTGAGTAACTTTGTTGATCTGCACTACAATGTTAAATGACTGCTTTGCAAACATTTACACAGTGTTTACTGATTAATGGCTGCAGCCATACTTAGCCAGAGGAAAATCAATATTATTCATTTGCGAGCCAAAGGGAAATTAGGTACCCTTAATTTTGCATGCAGTGCTTTATTCAAATTCATGGTTGGTTTGTTGTTCACTAGTCCTAATGGATATTAAGATTTGCCCACAGAGAAAAATCAGTGAAAACCACATGTCTAGTACCCTTTGAGAGAATACATTTGGGCTAAATTTACAGGTAATCCTTATTGATCCATGGAAAGAAAAATACTTAAAAGGTCCAGACCTGAGAGTGTATCCTTCTGCCAAATCACTAGTAATAGCATTTTTTTTAAAAAACTGTGCATGGAATTTAATGTACATCCTCTTAGCAACCACAATAATAACCACACAAGTAGGTCAATGTTATTAATATGCACACTCCCCACGGTAGGCTGAAGTTAACTTGCTCAGATCACAGTTCTACACAGAGTAGAGCCCATTTTTGTGGAGTTTACTCAGAAAAAAGCCTTCCTGTTTGCAATGAGATTTACTCCCTGGTTAATGGACACAAATCTTGGATGGGCATCCAATTGTACGTACCATCAAGCAGCTATAGACATTCTGAAACAAGCAAGATTTTAAATCTGAGATGTCCTGGTTTTATTTATTCATCTGTTAATATTTATAACTTGCCTTTCCTGCAATGAGCTCAAGATGGTATACATGAGTCTCTTGCCCACTTCAACCTCAGAACAACACTGTAAGGTAGATCAGTCTGAGAGTGTGTCATTGGTCCAAGGTCAAACAGTGAGTTTTATCCTGCCAGTTTGTAGAGTTTTGTCCCAAGCCCTGCTTCAGTAGTATATCCACTGATAGCACATCTTATAGAAAAGGAAATTATTTTAAAGAATTGTATTAAATAATTGAAAATTATTTACCAGGTGGAAAAGTGAAATGGATACATGTCTTTAGTGAATTAAAATTACTCGGCTGAGAAACTGAATACTGCTTGTTAAACAATGATGCTTCAGGAAGCAAACAGATTAGGTTTTATTTGATAGAGATCAGCTAGAAATGAGAATTTAAGAGTTAGGCAAAGTGACCTTTGTACCCCTAGTACAAACACAAACTCTAAAAGCAAGATTTGATGGCAGAGATAAGCAAACTATGCAGTTTTTGAAAGATTAATCTGCAGTCTACATTAGCATGGCTTTCATCTAATGGAAACTGTAAATGTGTATGAAAATTGCTGAGGGTATATAAATTCCAGACAAAAATTGTATTCACCACCGACTCATTTCTGAGCGACAGCACAGTCGGTCTGATTGTGCAATTGTAATTAAAGATTTCCCTTTTTATTTTACTCAGATTCTCTGAGTTGTTTTTATTGGCTTCATTGCTCAGGGACGGGCAGTAGTGAGGCAACACCACTGTACTATACTGTTTCTCACACAGCACCCAAGGTTATGAGTTTTCAGCTCAGTCACCTGGGTACTGTGCTACAGTAACCCTCTGATAATACCCAGTACTACGTACTACTAAATTTTATTATGTATTACCCCTCGCTTTATAGGAATTGGAATAAGACTTAATAAAATTCACTGAAGCTTGCATCAAAAAGCAAATTAAAACCCCTCGTCCTAACGTAGTAATTAACTATTAGCAGTGATTTACTACTAGTAGAATACTGACGGTGGTGGAAATAGTAGTATTTTTTATTACCTCTCAGCCAGCCAAAGCTCCCAGGGCAAAATATAACAGCTTGTGTTGAGGCCTGACCTTCTACAGATTGCAGCGAGGGAGCCGCTCTGCTATGTATGAAACCCCGACCCAGAATCAGGTTATCTACGAATGATTTAGCACCGGGTTCCCCACAAACATGCATTGCCCTACGGGCGAGAGGTGGCCCCCTTCCAGCCACACTCCTCCCGAGACAGACGGCTCTCCACACAGGGCCTTGTTTGCCGCAAGGCAGTTGGAGTACGAGAATTCACAAGCTAACTCCAGCACCTCCCAGACTGGCCCCCTGTTACCATCTCTGAAATCAACAGGCTTATATCTAAACTTAAAAGCAGTAAAGCCCCAGGGAGTGACAATATTCCTCCTCAGATGCTTATAGTAAATAGGAGTTGGTGGACCCTAGTCCTAGCGGCATTATTTACGTGTATTGATCGCTCCGCACATATACCAGAGGATTGGGGGCTTGCTATCATTATTCTAACATAGAAGAAAGGAAAAAGAACAGAGCCTGCAAATTACAGGCCAATCAGGTTTCTAAGCATCATCAGTAAGCTGTATGCTCATCATCTTCTGGAAAAATTAACAATATAGTTGGAAGAGGTAAATTTCTTGGCTTATGAGCAGACAGGATTCAGACTGGTACATTCTACTGGGGACAATAGTTTAGTTTTACATCATCTTGTGGATAAATATTCATCTGTGTCCAAAAGAGCTCTTTACACAGCCTTCATTGATTTCAAATCTGCTTTTGATTTCATCCCCAGAGACAGGGTGTGGCAGAAATTAGAAACAGCCAATATTGATAAGCGTCTCCTGACTCTGATCTGCAGCCTTTATACCAAAACATGTCTGAAAGTGAGATGCAATAGGGTAGACCACCTCGCTAAATCTATTCCAATGTACTCAGGTGTTAGACGAGGCTGTGTGTTAGCTCCTTTTTGTTTAATATATAAATTTACTCCTTAGTTGGGAGCTTGTCTGGCTCAAACTTTAACCCACCAAACTTAGCAGGTAGACCTTTGTCACCTCTTCTTTATGCAGATGATGTGATACTGCTCTCTGTAACATCAGTTGGTCTGCGGCGATTATTAAAAGATCTAGGCAGTTCCTGTAATATTGAAAAGCTAGTAATTAACTACAGTAAGTTCAAAGTCCTAGTGTTTAGTAGGAAACAGGAGATACATAAATGGCAAATAAATAATCATCCAATTGAGCCGGTAACATCCTATAAATATTTGGGAGTGATTTTTCAGTCTTCAGGCTCCTAGAAAGCTCAAGTTTCAAATGCCATTGCAAACACTCAGAGAAGTATCAAATCTCTTACATCTTTCTTCTTTTCCAAAGGAGGCCAACATGTACCATCAATTCTACAGCTCTTCAATGCTAGGGTCTTGGCACAGATGTTATACGGTGCACATATAGCAATTTTAGCTCGCTGGAATCCACCCAGACAAAATTTTTGAGAGTTATCCTTGGTGATCCTAGCTGTGTGCCAAATGCTATTCTACACTTAGGCCATTTCCGCACTACACTGTTATAGTGCTATTATTCCACTTTCAACCTCCTGTGGAATTCTGGTGTTTGTAGTTTACTGAGGCCCAAGAGCTATCTGGCTGAGGATTCTAAATGCTCCTCCCTAAACTGCAAACCCCAGGATTCCGCAGGATGCTGAAAGTGGAATAATAGCACTATAACAATGTAATGCGGAAATGGCCAATAGAAACAGGCCAAATGTCATTCAAGTCATGAGTACAGATCCTCAAATTAAATTTCTGGCTAAAAATGCTCTTTACCCCTATAGGCTTGGCCCCTCTGGTATTAATGGATGGGTTTTACTCTAAGTGGAAAAAGACTGAATACTTTTGGATGGGAAATTAGCCAATTTGGGTTTCTCACGAGCTACTATTCTGGCAATGGGATATATGAAAGCAAAAAGGAAATACGCCAGCGTATTATAGATAATGAGTTGCAACATGAAGTAAGCATAGCGACTGCTTGTCCTGATTTCATAGATAGTGGCCAGGCTTTTTCATCAGCAAACCATTTGTCTAATTTAACCATTCCAAAATTCAGAAAAGCATTCACTTTGGCAAAATTTAATATATTACTCTCAGCTTTGTTAGAAGGGCAATGTAATAAAATACCACATGAAGCTCACTTATGCCCCTGTGGAGCTGGCTCAATGGAGACATTAGAGCATGTGTTATTATACTGTTCTTTTTAGAATGGCCTTTGATATATCTATATCCATCCAGTTCTCTAAAGTATCCTTGGAAGAATGGATAAGTTCTATACACGCTATTTGCTGGCAGATCAGTATCCTTTAGTAACAAATAAAGTGGCCAATTTTTGTGCTGCTGCTCTGATTTGTCAACAAAAAAATGGTTAACATGTTATTATGAAACTATATAATGACTAAATTTTAAATTTTTGCTTTTACAAGGAAACCATTATTTGCAATTATTAACATTTATTCGTATGCAATTTTTGATGCTATTTTAATTATTTGTACTTGTTTTTATCTGATCTATTGATGGTAATAACAATAAACTGAAACAACAGATAAGAAGCATTATTTTAAGAAACAGTAGAACTGTTGAAAACATTTTTAGAAGCCACACAATCAAAACAATCTGGAAAGGTGACCTTAAAAGCCAAATCGTCCAGAGCAAAGGCCATGCAGAAAAACACAGGCCATTTCCACACTACACTCTTATAGCACGATTATTCCACTTTTAACATCCTATGGAATCCTGGGGTTTGCAGTTTCAGAGGGGCCACCTGGCCCCTCCCGAAACTGCAAACCCCAGGATTCCATAGGATGTTGAAAATGGAACAATCGCGCTATAAGAGTGTAGTGCGGAAATGGCCACAGTTAGTTAACTGTGGCAAGTTATAGGAAGCATACTACTCCCCTGTTAGAACAGCTCCACTAGCTGCTAGTTTGTTTCTGGGCACAGTTCAAAGTGCTAGTTAGGACCTATAAAGCCCTATATGGCTCAGGTCCAGACTATCTGACAGACTGTGTCTCCCTGCTTGGGCTCTGGGATCATCAGAGGAGGCCCTTCTCTGAGTTCCACCACCACCACAAACATGGTTGGTGGGGACTTGGGAGAGGGCCTTCTCAGTGCCTGCCCCTAAAGTCTAGAACTCCCTCCCCAAGGAAGCCAGAATGGCCCTCTCCTTGCTGGTCTTCCATCACCTTTTTATCTCAGCAGGCTTTTAAAACAGAAAGTTTTTAAAGAATGGGCTGAGGATGCTGTACTGTTTTAGACTGAATTGTTTCAAAGGGTTTTTAAAAACTCTTTTAAAATAGCATTTTATCTTTCTTCAAGTGTAGCTTGAAATCATTTTGATAGCTAATGCTCACCTGTTTGAAAATTTCTAGTTCCATTGTTTTTTAAATTGTAAGCCCCCTTGAGTCCCAATTTTGGAAGAGTGGCGTTTAGGTTTTACTGTTCATTGTGTTAGTCCCCAACATAGCCAAGAAGGGGAATGGCCTCTGATTGCATTGAGATCCCTCTAGACCAACTTAACTACAACAGAAACAACTTCTGATACAAAAAGTATGCCTGTGACTCTAACATCATCACTTTTCTTCTCCTGTAAGTTTTTTTTTTAAACCCAGCATCTTTTGCCTGAAGAGGAAGCCAAGGGAGCTTCAAAAGCTTGCATGATACACTTTGTGCTTTCTAGATGCCCCCAAAATCTATCACTGTTTTGTGGATCTGAGATTTTGTTGCATTTTATTAAAGAAGTGATGCTCGGGAAAACATCTGTTTCATTAACCAAGATATACCTGTCCTGTTATGGTCTTTTTCATATTGGAAGCCCCTTTGAAGTGGGCTTCAACTGCTGACCTTGTTTCAAGGCAGCTTTGGACCTCAGGTCAGGACTCACATATGTGTGTGTGCTTCGCTCCTCTTGAATAGTCTTCTCTGTTACTCCTGTATCCTTGTAGCATTAACTCTTCCCTTTATACTGGAAGGTCCTCTCTAGAGGTATGTATGTCTCCCTGACTTCTCTTTCAGCCTTCAGGCTGATACAGAGAACAATGGCAGTTACAACCACTGTGACTCAACAATAGGCCCCTCGATATGTAGAACTAAGTTCTACCAGTGGAGTGCCTGTATCATCACAGACAGCAGGCACAGGCTCACTAGGTTGAATAGCCCTTAATGCAAGAAAATATTGTCCTCATTGGGAAAAAAACCTGAGTTCGGTAAGGAGAAAGAGGCACCCTGAGAAGAGTGTGATTCTGTATGAAACAATTGTATGCAGACCCATTACAATGCAATCAAATGCATCCGTGCCTGTACATCCGACCCCTAGGCACCCCAGGCCACATAGACAATCTATCTATCATCCTGGACCACGTTTCCTGGGTACCATGGGAGAGCCAACCTACCTAGCCCGACGCAACACAGAGTCTTTTGGAATTCGCCACCATCGTCAACCTCCTCAGCATGTCATCTGGATGCCAGCCCCACTTCCTGTTTCCAACTGTCCTCCTGGATTGGAATATTTAAGCCAGATTGATCGGCTGTTAATTCATCAACAAACAGAGATCCTGGAAATATTGACTAGCTTTGAGACGTGTAACCGATACGAAATAAAAAATGACTCCGGGCAACGTGTGTACTTTGCAACCGAGGAAAACAACTTCTGCACGCTCTTTTGCTGTGGAGAAGCACGACCGTTCACCATCAAACTCTTTGACAATGTGGGCCAAGAAATCATAGAGCTGACGCGACCACTCCGGTGCTCCAGCTGCTGGTGTCCTTGCTGCTTACAAAAGCTAGAAGTTCATGCCCCACCAGGCACCCTCATTGGGTATGTGAAACAAACATGGCATCCTCTTCTGCCTAAATTCACTCTCCAAAATGAAGCCCAAGAGGACATGCTTAAAATTGTCGGACCCTGTATCGTGTGCAGCTGCGGTGGAGATGTTCGGTTTGAAGTGTTGTCACTGGATGAGACAAGCACTGTCGGCAGAATCTCTAAGCTGTGGTCGGGCTTCCTGAAGGAAGTCTTTACAGATGCTGATGACATTGGGGTCCAGTTTCCTCTGGACCTTGACATTAAAATGAAAGCTGTCATGCTTGGGGCTGCCTTCCTCATAGATTTCATGTTTTTTGAACATGGTCGGGATCAGCGTCAGCGACTTGGGGTTTGGTAACAGAAACTTTTGCATTATAACAATGCCAGAGAAAGTCCTCTGCTACTTCTGTTCTTGCTTGACCAAATCTGATGGGCAAATTTGCCTCTCCCCCTCCCAAAGAAGACCTTTTGTGGGTGACATGGTACACACACACACTTATGGTAACCAGGGCAAGAAATGACAGCCCTCAGTTTGTGCATTGGATTTAAAAGATGTAACACAAAACACCAAAAAATTTAAAAATGAGATTTTTTAAAAAACAAAACCATCAAACATACTTTCACAGAAAAGGACTCTCATTTTGTAATGTAATATAATTTTTACACCACAAATATTAAATATTTTATGTAAAAATAGTTAAATCTGATGTGCAGATTGATGGTTGGGATATTTTCATTAAACCTATGTGTTTTTGTGTTATGATTGCTCTTCAGCTCCTGCACTTACTGGGTTGGCACAGTCTTTAATGCTAGATACTCTGCAATGAATAACATACCGCAATGAATCACGATTTTAGTCGGTGGGGGGGATGTATCAAATTCATACAGATAAGCAGACAGCCACTGTCTGTAGTGGTTCAAGTATAGGACTAAGACCCTGGGAGAACCAGGTTCAAATATGCACCCAGCCATGGAAACTCACCAAGTGACTTCAAATCAATAGGAGTATGGTATCTAGATCAAGGAAGGTAACAGTACCATTCTATTCTGCTTTGGCCAGACCTCATCTGGAATACTGTGTCCAGTTCTAGGCATTTCATTTCAAAAAAGATATTGACAAGCTGGAATGTGTCCATAGGAGGGCAACCAAAAATGGAAGCCATACCCTATGAGGACTAGCTTAGGGAGCTGGGTATGTTTAGTCTGCAGAAGAGAAGGTTAAGAGGGGAGATGATGGCCATGTTTAAATATTTGAAGGGATGCAATGTTGAAGAAGGAGCGGGCTTGTTTTCTGCTGCTCCAGAGACCAGGACAAGGAGCAATGGATTCAAGCGGCAGGAAAGGAGATTCCACCTAAAGCTCAGGAAGAACTTCTTGACGGTCAGAGTTGTTTGGCAGTGGAATATTCTGCTTGTAGTGTGGTGGAGACTCCTTCTTTGGAGGTTTTTAAGCAAAAACTGGATGTCCATCTGTTGGGGGTGCTTTGTTTTGAATTCCTGCATGGCAGGGGGTTGGACTGGACAGCTCCTGTGGTCTCTTCCAACTTTATGATTCTATGATTCGATGACTTTGGGCAAATCACACACTCAGTAAGTAAATAATGTGCAAAAAATACAGCAATACACTTGGTTTTTAAGCATTAGCTGGTTTTTAGCCATTTGATGGTGCTTGTTGCTTCGCTCTTAGTTACTCATTGGTTTTGCTGAGCAAAGATGTTAGTTCTATGTGGACCACAAAGCATTGCTGCAGTGATCTGTCACAACTTCCTGGGCCCTTTTCAACAATAGACTATCCTGTGTTCTCTTCTTACTGTCTTAAAAGCTTCCTCATACTGAAAATGGTCTTGGTTTCCAAATATAAAATGCATTTCCAGATTCAGGCATATGCAGAGCTTAATAAATTTTGAAAAAGGTACAACATTCCTGTTACTTGATATAACATTCAGTAGGTGATTTGTTGGTGTTCCATTCTTTTTTAGAAAGTAACTTGATACCTCACTTGTTACACTTCTATTTACTTTTTCATTGTTTTTGTTATGCGCTTAAAAGTAACACTGCAACACAATTAGAAAGGCTGCCTTCTATACCAATAAAGTAATTGCATTCCAACTTGTTATTTAATGTCATTACACTAGTTACACTAGTACATTAGTTATAGAAAAATGACTTGTTACAAGTAATGAGACTTGGAACTTGTTAATCCAAGCTCAAGGAATGGGCAACCAGGACTTCATCCCCATTTCTTTCCCACAGAAGCCCTCCAGTCTCCTAAAAATGCCACAAAGAACCAGAGGACACCACTGAATGGAGGGCTTTATGGTGCAGAGCAGGATCTCCTAAAATAAGGTGAAAGGAACTTCTGCAAAACACTTGTTGTTTGTAAGCACAGCATGATTTTAAAATCTATTTATGTCCTGTACCAGTGCTTCATATGATAATAATGCCTGGCAAGGTAGAAGGCAGTAGGAAAAGAGAAAGACTGCATTATAGTTGATTAGACAAGGCCATTTCTGCACTACACTCTTATAGCGCGATTATTCCACTTTCAACCTCCTATGGAATCCTGGGGTTTGCAGTTTCAGGAGGGGCCAAAACTGCAAACCCCAGGATTCCATAGGAGGTTGAAAGTGGAATAATCGTGCTATAACAGTGTAGTGCGGAAATGGCCTCAATCAAGGAAAACACATCTCTTAATCTGCAAGACCTAAGCTGGGCTGTTTGATAACAAGGTGAACTTGAGGTGTCTCATTAATAGGGTCGTCATAAATTGAAGGTGACTTCACAGCAACTAACACCAATTGATAGGTATTTTTCCTTTTTTTTCTCCCTGTACCTCCATTTTGTGTATGTGTACACCCCCCCCCACACACACAAATGAGGCAAAGCCCACTTCTGAAGCTTCAGTTGTCAACACCAGAACTCCATATAGTGATGAAATTAGGATCTGTGATCAAGGAAAGAAATTTAAGATTACAGCCACAAACACCGTCCATATTGTTGTTGTTAACTGTCATCAAGTCAACTCTGATTCATGGTGACTCCATGAATGAGGGATCTCCAAGTTACCAAGGCCATTTCCACCCTACACTGTTATAGCTCATTTATTCCACTTTCAACATCCTATGGAATCCTGGAGTTTGCCGTTTAGGGAGGGGCATTTAGAATTCTCAGCCAGAGAGCTCCTTGTCCTCAATAAACTGCAAAGCCCAGAATTCAACAGGAGGTTGAAAGTGGAATAATAGCACTATAACAGTGTGGTGTGGAAATGAGCCTTGTTTCCAACAGCCCTGCTCAGGTCTTGTGAACTCAGGGCTGTGGCTTCCTCGATTGAGTCTATCTACCTTCTGCCTTCCACTATATCAAGCATTATTATCTTTTCTAATGAGTCATGTTTCCTTATGATATGTCCAAAATACAATAGCCTCAGTTTAATCGGCTTCTAGGAAGAGTTCAGCCTTGATTTGCTCTACAGCCCATTCTTTTGTTAGCAGTCCATGGTATCTGCAGAACTCTCCTCTAGCGCTATGGTTCAAACGAGTTGATTCTCTTCCTATCAGATTTCTTCACTATCTAGCTTTTACAACCATGCACAGAAAACAGAAATACTATGGTATGGACAATCCTGATCTTGGTATTCAAGGAAATTATTTTCACATTATTGATGCTCCTAAACCAGGAGCTCAGCTTTATACTGTACACACTACACATTTTATATTTACATAAACAGATTGTAAAGGTATGTGAAGGCAGGAAAGATACCAATTGATCTTGCAAAGCTCAGATTTTTACAAATCACTACAACCAGCAGAAACAACAAAAAGGAGGCAAGATTAAAAACTCTATAAAACTTCATTAGGACTATTATAATCTTGTGCAGACACACCTGAAATTAAATCACCCTGGATGCAGTGGGGCTTATTTCCAAGTCAATATGAAAAAGATTGCATTGCCCATTTTCTTATAAACTGAGAATTTATCTTCCATCTTCCCACCATCTTACTCAAAGGACCATAAGAGATTTAGTTTGCATATGTCGCTTAGGCTTGAATGGGTGTAAATCTCTGCTCTACACAGATATCTATACAGACAGAAGTCCTAGTCTTAGTTGTTAACGGAATAACCCTTTGCTAAACTCTCTGACAAAATCTTTGTTAAGAAAACATTTTACATTATCAAATTGCCCAGACCTGGTAAAGTCATCTTTCCCGCTACAAAAGTACACCCGCGGTTTATCCATCTTTAGAATGAGTCTGTCAGTGTAGATTGTAACTGCTTGGTGTCTGTTACTGTCGCTTCCTGCAGCTGAATAGCACAGGGGGCTCTGAAGGGACAGAAGGAGAGACGCTGAAAAGCTTGCTTGTTTCCTTTTGAAAACAGGCTGTGCAATAGGAACCACAGGAGCAGAATGAGGTCACATTTCCTGCTAAGTCTAGCCCAGTCTTACATTGCAAGCATTCTTTTTTTAAGAGTCTGTTAAAGATTAGACCAGTGAAGAGACAGGCTGCAACCAGTGATATATTTAAGTTCTTTACTCCAAGGCCATTTCTGCACTAGACTGCATGGATTAAGGTGAGAATCAAAAAAATTAAATGCGACACGGTTCTCTCTAAGGTGAAAAAGGCCCCCGTTCGAGGTCGACCTGGGAAGATTTAATTACCCCGTGAGAAAAGGGCCAGAGTGAAATAAATTCAGTTTTAACAATTTAAGTAGAGTTGGCTCTCCACATTTGCAATTTTGCCACCTGCAACTTCAGAAGTAGGGAATAGGATCCTATTATACTCCCCATTACCGAAGATTCAAAAGCTTTAAAAGGAAGGATCCTTATTCCTCAAGCCCATTGCCTAACACATTTGCTGTCCCCCTCTGAGAAATGCACCCTGCATTCTAGGGGCGAGTCTTACCTTTTGCTCTTAGGAAACGTTTTAGAAGCTCCTCCAATATGCGGCGAGAATAGGCTGCCGAGCAGACCTCAACCCTGCGTCAAGCCCATTGCCTAACCTGTTTGCTGTCCCTCTCTGAGAAATGCACCCACACTTTGGGCTTGAGAGAGATTGCCATGTGACTAGTAGGCAAAAAGAGATGGAGGCATTATTCCAAGTCGTAAGGTTTTTGGATGAATGTGTTATGTTAACTGAACCAAGGGCATCAAGTCAGTCATTAAAAATATACAAGTCTCAAGTCGAGTCGAGTCAGTGCATCATTTATGGCAGAGTTGAGTCTGATTCTACCGACTCGAGTCTACATCACTGAGTGTAACTAATTATGATAGTGACTGCTATAAAGATAAGAGCCATTCATGAGGCATTGTTTTTGGCAATTCCATAAGCGATGAGTGGTATCAGATGAAGATTTGACTAGCCTTGAGAGACAGATGCTGACACAAGAGGGGCCATTGGCCATTAAGACACTTGGAATGGAGCTTGGAAATGTTAGTTGTTTTGACTACAATTCCCAGAATTCCCCAGCCAGTATGGCCATTGGCTAAACCAGCTGGAATACTCTGGGAGTTCTCATTAAAGAAGTAACTTGTTCAAGTTCTGCTCTGGAGTGTGTTTCTGTGACAGCTGGGATGGGAAATAATTTGAAGGCTCCTAAAGCAACAAAAGGTCATTATTTCTATGTTAATTTGTTCTGAATCATGCACAGTGCTTCTGCCACACCTACATGGGCACCCACCCACCTACCCACAAAGCCAGCTATCAAACTAGGCCTATGAACATCCTCCCCAGACTGACATTAGCTCCCAAAAGAGATGAGTAGTTTGTACGTAGAGAAGTTGACATGAGTTGTACCAAGAACCCATAAAGGCTTTGTGTAGCATACTAAGATATATAAAGACTGCAGTCCATTTAACCAGGGGTAGCTGGAATCTTGATAATAAAAGTGGTTCAGCAGTGAAGCCAATTGTCTAAAGAGGTGGTGGGATTCTGGATTTTTTCAGAAAGAAGCTGGACAGTTACCTGCTAGGGATGCTTTATTTGGAGATCCTGCATTAAGCAGGATGTTGGATTCAATGGCCCATGAGACCCCTTTTAGCTCTATGATTCTATGAAATCTCCAATACAAATCCATTTCCACTTCAAAGGAGTGAATCATGGTACTGAATCCTATCATCCACTTGCCTGGAACTTACTCAAACTTCAAATTGGATTCATGGCTCCATTGACATGGGAGCTACGTGCTGCCACTGCATTCCAAGGAACATTGGAAAGAACAAATCTCTCCCTTTGAGGTCTTTTATGAAGCTCAGATCTTGGCGATGAAGGTCTGATGTTGGACCTTTTCCCCATTTCCTGGACCCTTCTCCACCAGGTAGAAACTCTAGTCTCAGGCACTACCCTTGTGTTGGGGTCATGGCAGCGAATGGGGAGGGATCGGTAACCTTCTCAGCCATATCCCCTAGGTGGCTGGGCTGGATACACAGTCTTCTCAACTGTACCGCCACAGGTTAAAATGAAAAATAGCTGTGCCTCTCAATACATCCAACCTCTTCCTCTCCCACTGCCTGTTCTCCAATAGGAAGAAGCAATCCCTGCAGAGTAAGGAGAGAGTTGAAAAACCTTCTTCTGTCTTGCCCACAAGGTCCTGGCAGAAATGAAATTCCTATCAGGCTTCTTACCATTTTGATTGCTATCTAAGCCAACATGTTCCCCAAAACATCTTTTGGACAGCAGGATAGGAGATGTAGACCAGCATACCAGCACAGCACTAAGTTGAGTTCAGCTTTCTGTCGAGCAACTATCCTGGAGAGAAGTGACTAGTGGGGTGCCACAGGGTTCTGTCCTGGGCCCAGTGCTATTCAACATTTTAATCAATGACTTGGATGAAGGAGTGGAGGGCATGCTGATCAAATTTGCAGATGACACCAAATTGGGAGGGGTTGCTAATACCCCAGAGGACAGGATCAAAATTCAAGATGACCTTAACAGATTGGATTGCTGGGCCAAAGCTAACAAAATGAATTTCAACAGAGAGAACTGTAAAGTTCTACACTTAGGCAGAAAAAATGGAATGCACAAATATAGGATGGGGGATGTGTGGCTGGATAGCAGTACATGTGAAAGGGATCTAGGAGTCTTGGTGGACCACAAGCTGAACATGAGTCAGCAGTGTGATGCAGCAGCTGAGAAAGCCAACGTGATTCTTGGTTGCATCATTAGGGGTATGGTATCTAGATCGAGGGAGGTAATGGTACCACTCTATTTTGCATTGGTGAGGCCTCATTTGGAATACTGTGTCCAGTTCTGGGCACCTCAATTCAAGAAGGATATCGACAAGCTGGAACGTGTCCAGAGGAGGGTGACCAAAATGGTGAAGGGTCTGGAAGCCATGCCCTATGAGGAACGGCTTAGGGAGCTGGGTATGTTTAGTCTGCAGAAGAAAAGGTTAATCGGGAAGATGACGGCCATGTTTAAATATTTGAAGGGATGTCATGTTGAGGAGGGAGCGGGCTTGTTTTCTGCTGCTCCAGAGACTAGGACAAGGAGCAATGGATTCGAGCTACAGGAAAGGAGATTCCACTTGAACCTCACGAAGAACTTATTGATGGTCAGAGCTGTCTGGCAATGGAATATGCTGTATCGGAGTGTGATGGCATCCCCTTCTTTGGAGGTTTTTAAGCAGAGGCTGGATGGCCATCTGTTGGGAATGGTTTGATGGGTGTTCCTGCATAACAGGGGGCTGGACTCAATGGCCCCTGGGGTCTATTCATGATTCTATGATTCTATAATCTGTCCTTGTTGGAAGTTCAACCCAACTGCAGCTCAATCCTATGAGCTGCAAAGGATCTGTAGTGAGTCTCATCTGGGAAGAGGTGTGGTTGGTGATGTTACTCGTAATTATGTTTATTTCTCCTTTTCCAGCACAAGCTTATCTGCTGTGGTAGTGTTAAAACAAGGAAGGAGACAAGCAAATCAGCCAACAGTAATGAAATGGACTTTCCTTCTTTGCAAGAGAAGATAATGGCTGGTGGTGCTTCTATCTCTGTGAGATGGTGAATCTGCTGTGGGCTTGGATTTGGACTTTAAAGGAATTATACAAGGCAGTGAACTTTTCACCAAAATGGGATCTGTTACCCCAAAATGTGGGTAACTTTGAGGTACACCTGCAATGTCAGTACCTCCATGCGAAGATGGGGAATTATTAGCTCAAATTAGGAAGCCCGGGAGAGGGGGTAACCTAACACGATCTTTCACACCAATGTTTACCAGTACTTCTACAGAGAAGAACCAGACAGAGATCCAAAAGTAAGCTCAATTGTGTTTTACTGGGGGAATAAATGACACATACAAGATCCAAGCAGTCACACAATCACACAAGGTTAACTGAAGGAAAAGGGAGGAAAGTTTTTGATAGCAAGATTTCAGGGCAGAGTGGGTGATATTTGCTGATCTAGAAGAGCAGGGAAGAAGCAGTGACGTGGCTTAGACTTGTGTCCAGGGACAGCACACAACCAAGAATAGGAGCAGCAGAATGGTGACCAGCAATCGGTGTACTGCGAGTTGACTGGCCAAAACTATGGGTTTATATACCCAATTTCTGCCTGGAAGGCAAGGATGTGAATGGCTCTTTGGCCTAGTAAACAATGGAGTTTGCAGAGTGGACAGTGAGGTTCAGAATAGGCTAATGGTCTTAGCTTTAGGTAACCAAGGGCTAATGGCTGCCTGACAGCTTGGTGCTTGATGCATACGTGTGAGGATGAAGGAAAGATTTGCTCGGTCAGAGGAACAGGAGCTAAGACAATCAGCAGTTTGGTGGGAATCTCCCAGATGCTATAGTCTAAAAGGCAGTGTCATTAAGGCTAACTGCAGACCCATTATCTCTGGAGTTTCCTAGTGAGTTCCTGACTATGACCTGGCTAAGCCTAGCGGGTTCTTCTAATCTAATTCAGAGCACATGTGTTAAGCCAGCCTTTTCCTCTTATCCAGCTTTATGGTTATAATACAAGGAAGAAAATTTCTTCTAAATTTAATATATATGTTTGGGAGATCGGCTGATATCGCATATGCAGTCTTTTTAATTTATTTCATTAACTAAAAAAACAAAAAACACCACACACATACACACAGTCCAAACATACTAAATAGCAAACTAACAAGTACAAAAATGCATCCATACAAACTTCAACCGACATCCTAATATACACATAGGGAGGGGTCTTTAGAATTGTCAGCCAGAGAGCTCTTTGGCCTCAGTAAATTACAAACCCCAGAATTTCACAGGATGTTGAAAGTGGAATAATAGCGCTATAACAGTATAGAGCGGAAATGGCCAATGGAAAGGGAACATTGCTTGTCAGGACAAAAGACCCTCTCTCAAGTAAGTAGACAGCAAAATCTCTCTCAATCTTTGACTTCTACAAGTTAAGTCTCTTTCCCATGACACTGTGCACAATTTGGAGCCACACAGTCCAAGATACTCTGTTCCACAGCTAGGAGAGGCTTTAGCAGTTTGCTTTTGCCTGAGCCTGCTGGGAAGGACAAGATCCCTCTCACTACTCTTTTCTCCCAAAATACTTTTATAATTTGAACTCAGGGTCTTCCTGCCCCACCCTGTTATAGTGCTATTATTCCACTTTCTTTTTTTTAAAATAATTTTATTCACATTTCAACAAATAAAACAAACAATAATTTCTGCAGTGTTTACATGTAATGTTATTCCTTCTTCCTTTCCTTTCTGGATTACAATTATTGATATTCCCTCTATTTGTTATTCCATGTATCGCAATAAAATGTTAATAATCTATGATTTGTTAGTTCCTGCTATATATCTCTACTTTACTTGTTACACGGTATTTCATTAAGTGTTAACTGTATAATAATTGTTATCATGACAAATGTATTACCCTCTGTCAACCCTCAACCCAAATCTGTAACAATCTTCCACTCTTTGTTAATATCCTCATCTGATTTCCCTTTCACTCTTTGTGTAAGTATGTCCGCATTTCTGTTTTCCATAATAGCTGTCCACCACTGTTCCATTGTGGGTGTAGTTTCATTTTTCCAAAGTCGTGCATATTCAATACAGGCCGTCGTCACCATATACAATATAATTCCCCAATGTCTCTTAGCAGGCGTTCCATCTAATGTATGTGTCATATTTAACAGGTAAAATTCAGGTGTCATCCCAAATTGCATCTTCAAAATTGAACTTATTTTCTTATGTATTTCTTTCCAGTATTTTTGTGCTCTAGGACATGACCACCACATATGAAATAGTGTACCATTTATTCCACTTTCAACATCCTGTGGAATTCTAGTGTTTGTGGTTTGCTGGGGCCAAAGAGCTCTCTGGCTGAGAATTCTAAATCCCCCTCCCTCAAATGCAAACCCCAGGATTCCTTAGGACGTTGAAAGGGGAATAATAGTAGTGTAGGGTGGAAAGGCCCTCAGTTTGTAGCAACTAGAGTAATCTAAGGATAAAAGGAGGAAACAGGACATTTTAAAAGCAGTGGAGAATGTGGAATATAGAGGATTAACTGTGTGTCTCTGCCAAACTGAAACAACTGGATTTTATAGTGAAGAAGTACCGTAATTTCATCTGATTGCCAAGAAGTTTCCTACCATTCAGCTTCCCAGGAGGACCCTGGATTCCAGTGTTTGGAGGCAGAAAAATTACTTTTGTTGCCGCAAAATTGCCTGGCGCCTAATGAAACTCAAAGACTCTTAAGTGAAGTAAGAAGGCAGATTTTAATCAAAACAATCAAAAATTACAATTAATGTCTCTTTTTCCCCCCTAAGGTAAACAGCTCCAAGAGGCAGCATGGTTTGAGCTGAGACCTGAGTTCAAATCCCTGCTCTGCAAGGGAAACCCACGGGGGTGACCTTGGGCAAGTCACATTCTCTCGGCCTCAGAGAAAGGCAAAACTCCTCCGAACAAACCTTGTGAAGAAAACCTCACGACAGGTTCACTTTGGGATCGCTATCAATCCGAAATGACTTGAAGGCACACAACAACCACCGCCATCTGCAAACATTAATCCTAAACCTCTCCTAGCCTTTTGATCATTTTATTTGCCATTTTCTGCACCTTTTCCAGCAATATCATTCATTTATTTTTAGGCTCAGTGACCAGAACTGTACACATCTAGCTATTCCACAGATTTCTGCAAGGGCAGTATTGTTACCCTGTATGTTGGGGCTCCCAGGAGGGGCACCCAAATTACCAAATAAAAACACAAGTTGGGGGAATTTAGCTTGAGCACTCTCTTGGCTAAACGAGAGGCAGGGTAACTTTAGCAAGGATCTTTAACCCTATGTCTACGGCTTCAGGTCAGAGAGCAAGCAGGCAAGTTTAAAAGTAACAAAAACAAGTTTTACTGAAAGATAAACAGCAAATAAAAACAACACGCACACACTAGCTATCTGGAAATCAGAAATGGAGAGCTTAGGGAATAGGTAATATGACACCTGGTCTCGTTGTCCTGGGCTCAGCGTGGCTGGATGAGGGGAGCTCCTTAGACAGACTGGCAACAAGGCAGGATGGAAGTCCAAAGTAGTCTGAGGTGGTCCCAAAAGTGGGGACCTTTTATAGGGTGGATTTTACCTACAGGCTCTGTTATGCTCGGTGAGAACAAAGGAAATTTGGAGCTGGACAAAGGAGTTGGAAAAGGTCAAGTTCTGCATGATTGGTTTAGCCCTTAAGACAATAGCGTGGCTGGTATGTTGATGGCCCAACATAAAGGAATGGCTTGGCTGCTTGGCTTTGTGTAACTCTGAGCCGAGCCGAGCCGAGCCGGTTTGCAGGGAGGTTTTTCCCTAGAGCGACGGAGAGGCTTAAGTTGCCTGCATGAATGAGGTCTTGGGATGTACAACCATTAACGGCCGCACCCGTACGTGCTCGACCAGGAGGCCTCTGCAAACATGTGGAGTAGGGTGGCAGAGAGAGGTCAAGAAAATGCCAAATTATTTGATATCAAAAAGGATATGTAGTGCTCTCACCCGACATATCATAACCGTGATAACAAGTACAGCTACTTCTGGTGTGTGCAGGTAGGTGTTAAATACAGTTTGAGGACTTCTTCCCAACCCTCACAAAAGCAGAGGCCCAACATCGCTTCAAGATTAAAAAAAAATAAATTGTATGGATCCCCAAAATAGGCACAGGAATAAAGCCTGGCATTTCCTGAGACTTTGTTCCCCTCTAGAGGCCTCCTTGACCCAACCGAGCTCATCAGGAATGAAAAATTCTGAGAGAATTATGCATTTCCCTAAATTCTACTCATCCAGCAAGGCCAAATTATTTGATACCACAAGGATGTCTAGTCCTCTCACCCAACCTGTCATAACCGTGATAACCGCATAACATTTGATAATTAACATTTTCATTTTAACATTTTCAGTTCCCTTTCTAATTAGGCTCGACATGGAATTTGTATGGGTTCAACGTGCCCCTCCCCCAATAAAAATTATTGATCTCATTATCTCATTAGGTGTAAGAGTCTCCTAATAGCAGGCGCCACTACGGCCATTTCCGCACTAGCCTGTTATAGCGCGATGATTCCGCTTGCAACCTCCTCTGGAATCCTGGGGTTTGCAGTTTCGGGAGGGGCCGTCCGGCCCCTCCCGAAACTGCAAACCCCAGGATTCCAGAGGAGGTTGCAAGCGGAATCATCGCGCTATAACAGGCTAGTGCGGAAATGGCCTACGCTAAACGCCCTGCTCCAAATAACTGGAGACTGGATTTCAGGAGTAGGTGGCATTCCTGCCTTTTTTTTTTTTTTAACGTTACATTATTAATTTCTCCTCAAAATTTCTTTGCATTTAACTGGTCTCGCCACTTCCATCGGGAACCGGAAGTGTTGATTTATCACTCTCTGCGGTCCCTATGGCGCCGTCGGCTCCCCGGCATCCTCACATCCACAAGTCCTCATCTGCGCAGGCGCCCTCTCATCTTCGGCGCGACCGGCTCCTTTTCCAATTTCCCCCGTCCCCCACTGGCTGGCGAGGTCCCTCATCACGTGACACGGGGCGGCCAATCGGCGGGAGCGGACGATGGCGGCGCCCGGATAGGCTTCGCGCACGCTGAGGCGAGCGTCGCAGGGAGATGACGGTCGGTGTCGGCGCTGGGACGCTAGAGGCGGGGCCGGGAGGAGACGGCGATGGGGCTCGCTGAGGAGGAGGAAGGGGGACGAAGGCGACGCCGCGGCTGCTGTTGACGACGACCTTCCCCGGCAGAGCGAGTGGGGATCCCGTCCCCGCCCTGCCCCGACGAGGCTCGGGCGGGGCTGCTACCGGCGGCGGCGGCGGGTAAGGAAAGGCCGGAGCCGGGGGTCGCCCGGGAAACAGCCAGGCCTCTCCGCTCCCGGCTGGGTCTCCTCCGGCAGCGCCTCGGCCTCCTGCCCCGGCGAGGGCTCTCCGGGCCGCCTCCCGTCTCTTGCAGGAGCGTCTCTCTCCTCCTGAGAGGCTACTGGGGCCGTTTCCGCGCTAGACTGTTATAGCGCTATTGTTCCACTTGCAGCATCCTGTGGGGTTTGCAGCCGAGGGAGGGGCTTTCGGAATGCCTCAGGATGTTGAATGTAGAGCAGTAGCGGTGTAACAGTGTAGGGCAGGAAGGCCCTGGGTTCAAAGTACGAAAGTATTTTGGGGGAAGAGAGTAGCGACTGGGATCCTGCCCTTCCCACCAGACTGCCTTTGCCTGAGTGGCTTGTACTGTATGGCGCCCAACTGTGGCGTGGAAATGGCCCCAGTGAGGGCAAACAGTGGCCCCTTATTTTGTTTTGCTAAAAGAGGAGGCCTGCCTTGCGAAGGACGGCTGGAAATAGATTTCGGTAGCTTCTAATTTGTGAGGTTTTTTTTTTAACATAGAATCATAGAAATGTAGAGTTGGAAGAGACCACACGGGCCATCCAGTCCAACCCCCTGCCATGCAGGAACACCCTCAAAGCACTCCCGACAGATGGCCATCAAGCCTCTGCTTAAAAACCTCCAAGAAGAGGCTCCACCACACTCCAAGGCAGCAGATTCCACTGCCGGACAGCCCTGACTGTCAGGAAGTTCTTCTTGAGGTTCAGGTGGAATCTCCTTTCCTGCAGCTTGAGTCCCTTGCTCCTTGTCCTGGTCTCTGGAGCAGCAGAAAACAAGCCCCCTCCTTCCTCTACATGGCATCCCTTCAAATATTTAAACATGGCTATCATGTCCCCTCTTAACCTTCTCTTCTGCAGACTAAACATACCCAGCTCTCTAAGTCTATCCTCATAGGGCTTCATGGCTTCCAGGCCTCTCACCATTTTGGTCGCCCTCCTCTGGACTTGCTCCAGCTTGTCAATATCCTTCTTGAATTGGGGTGCCCAGAACCGGAACATAAAGAGATTCAGTTACAAAGGAGGGAGGGCAGCCTTGTAGGCTGAATTATGTAGAATGTTAGGGGGGCAAGTGTCACCTAATCCCTTCCCGTGCCAGAACACACAACTTAAAGGCACTCCTAAAGATGGATCATCCAAACTCTGCATGAAGACCTCGGAAGAAGGAGAGACCACCACACCTCTGAAGCAATCTATTTCATTCTCAGAGTACTGTTACAATCAAGAAGCTCTTTGTGATGTTTTGATGGAATCTCTTTTCTTGAATTTGTTGGTTTGTTTTCTAGAAGAACAAACTTTCTTCATCTGTACATGACACCCCTTAAGATATTTAAAGATGGTTATCATGTCACCTCTCAGTCTTTTTCATGCTAAGCATAAACCATTCTCCAAAGGGCTTGGTTTCCAGACCTTTTGTATATATCTCTTTTTGCCCCCTAATGTGGATTGGGGTTTTTAAATTGGATTCTGGGATTTATTTATTTATGTATGTATGTATGTTAATCTAGTTACATCTGGGCCATCTCTGTTGAAAGTTTTGTGCCCAGATCAGAATGGGGCTTTTGCCTTTCTTTATGATTTGAAGGGAAGAAACAGAGGTAAGCTTTGCTTACAGGAGATACTCTAGGGCTTGAAAAGACTCTAGAGCTGCTTCTAGTCTTCTAGTCTAGTGTATCTCACTGTGAGGCAGGTTCGTATTTTCACTGTTTTCTGGAAGCCTTTGTCTGTAGTATTACCAGGAGTCAACATCATTGGTTCCCATCAGTCTTAGTATTTACACTTATTTATTAGTTACATTTATACTGTGCCTTTATTCCAGTCTTCCCAAGATGGCATATACATAGTTCTCTTCTGCAGTCTCCTCCCCACAAACCTCTGAGATATGTCAGGCTGAGATTGAGTGAGTGGTGCAAGGAGTTTGTGGGGAACTGGAATCTGAATCTTTCAAGTACAGCATTGTAACCAGTATACTATATTGGCTCCATAACTTTTTAATGCAGAATTATGCCAGGACCCCTTCAAAACTGGATTATCATCACTTGCTTACCGTAAGCGATTATGAATAAAGTCCCTATATTGATGATTTCTGTCTCTAACTTCATAGTAGATTTCTTCTCTTAGGCTCCGATGGTACAATTTGTGTTTTGTATTTCATTTTGTGCTTTGATATTTTAAAATTGCTTTAGTTCAGAGTTCAGTCTGTTGCCTCTTTTTATGTAGATTTGCATCTGCACTGGCAACTTGATTTTGGACATGTATAGATTAAGTGAAGATTATTGCTGTTAAAGTCCTTTGTAGCAGTTACATGTTTTCTTTCTGTCTATAGCAGAGAAGAGAAAGGGATAGAAGCTCTCAAGATGAGTAGAAAGCCTCCGAATCGTCCTGGGATCACATTTGAGATTGGTGCTCGCTTGGAAGCACTGGATTATCTTCAGAAATGGTACGAAAGCTGATGTCTTTAGGTGGTTTAGGTCAGAAGTGATTTTGCATAGTGGATGACACTTCTAACAAGCATGTATGTATATCTGTATTTTCATTGCTTCTCCATAAAGCAGCTTGAGGCAAGGTCATCTCTTCTGAAAGAGACATTAAGGTAATGGAAAGATTTGGCCAGAAGATAAATGACAGGTTTATTTGTCTTGTGATTGTATTCTAAATGCATTGATGGATTCTGTGTGCCCCATGAATATGATTTATCTCTTTGTGGGTATTCCATTAATAGCAAGATAGGCTATTTCCTTTTTATATCAGATCACTGTAGAGAATAAGCAATTTTTTTAGGATATATGAGAGGACATTTGATAGAATTGTATCTATGAGGAGGTATGGAAAAAGTCACAAGGCCGCCCTTGAAAATGACTTGGAAGTTTCAGCCAGTGGTGCTTTCTGCCTTCTAACAGAGGTAAGACCATAGTTTGCGTGGGCTTCACCATGAGAGATGGTTTTCTGATATCAGCATTTCCCAACACAGATCATTCAAGATATTTTAGATTGCAGTTTCCATCTTCCCAGACCACTGGCTGTTCTAACTGGGGCTTACTTTAATCCAAAATATCAGAGGAGAGCAATCTGGGGACAGCTACCCTTTGTTAGCCCCAGAATAGGCCTTATTTTGCTATAAGCAGTAAGGTTAATCGCTCTGAAAAATGGTTTTGTAATGATTGTCCCAAGATTTGGGAATGGTCTCCATTGATACTTCTGCTGAGAAGTTTCTTTTTTTCCCCCTTGTCTGCTGTTATGAAGAATTCCAAAATTTCCCTTTTTTAGGTAGCATTTGTATAACAGGTTAATTAATTTTGGTTAAACTTAAAATGAAAACCATTTTTAATGGTAAGATGGCATTATATTTTAATTGCATGGTTGTAATTATGTATCATATAATGTGATTCTGGTAAATTTGTAATCTGCTTTGAGTGCAACATAACTTTTCCCATAAATAAAGGAATCTATATTAATTTTCTTGGATTATGCCTGTCCTGACCAGTAGCATCTCTGTTTTGTCTCATGTCTGGTGTGTAAAAATAATAACTTGGTAGGAAGCAGAACAAGAAGCAAGATGAGCTTCTGGGCTGCACAATCAGTGACATCTGGAATGTCCATTTTTATTATACTAGGAATTCAGATGAAGATACTGCTGTGTATTCCGTATCAGCACTCTGGGAAGGAAGGAAGGAATGTTTATTTTTATTATGATGACACTTTCACCTTTATGACCCTGAAGGCAGAGGCAGTCGGATGGCATACATGAGATTTTCCAAACTTGATTCTGGACACGTGGGAAACAGGAAAAAAATTATTTTTGGTAGCCCGGCTCCCTAGCTTTCCCTAAGTGAAGAATGATAATGCTCTGAAGGAGCATGAATAGAATGGCATTTGTTCTTTTGCATTCCCCTTTCTTTGTAAAATATACAAAACTTTTCTTTAGCTGTAGGCTGTTGGTGCAGAAGCAACAAAGACTGAGCACTTGTAGATGTTCTTTGGGTTGTGGGTTTACTTGTTAAGAAACTGAGGAAGGGTGTGGGCTCAACAATGATCATGTAGTATAATCTGGGCTGGATGATCATGTGGTTTATCTTAAAAAGTAAGTGGGGGTCAAGTTTGAAATCTTGCTTTACAAGTTGTTATCAGTTTGTTCCCCTGTTTATGCACATTTCTTGAATTTATTTAATAGGATTTTGATTATGCCTCTCTGTTTTTGGTGCCCAAGGAAGCAATATATGTGATGCCCGTGTTTTAATTGTACTTGCTATTAGTAAGTCATTCCTCAGAGGAAATGCCTTCCAGAGGGCCTTCTACTATGTGAAGTTGTTTAGTTATTGTGTTTGGGGAGGCAGATTCAGCTGTCCTCTGCCTAGAGTCCTCCAGTTTCCTTCCCATTCACCTTCATCTTTCTGAGCTTCTCCTGACAGCAGTCTTGGCTGCTGTGTTTTATATTGGGAAAGTGAATGCACTGTCTAGAAATGTACTCTTGGAAGTCTACATGAACAAGAAGAATGGGAGGCATATGAAATGGGTGACGTCCTAGTGCACTAGCCTGCATGATAGGCCTAGTACAACTGAAATGGTTAGTTTTTCAGGAAAGGATTAGTGTACTGAACAACCATTTGGATACAAACACTTCTAACTAGAGAAGGACTCATTATTGTAATAAAAGAACAAGAGCCTGATTTCTAATAGTGATTTTCTGACAAAGCATCTAGGGCTATTGTTCTACCAGCTGTGCATATTTTGCTGTTGTTTAATGTGTTAATGTTTAAGACCAATATGATCAGAAACTCTTGTATAGGCAAAGGTTTGTTTTTCATTTTCACAAAAGTATTTTCCTTCTTATTGGTGTAATGCACTGCTGTCACAATTCACAATGCTTCCCAAACAGAAATTACAATTTATTAATCTATTTGATGAGGTAGTTGAGCTGAACTGATCTTTCCTGGACATGGATAATCTGAGCATCACAGTTGTTAGACTGATTACTTTGATTACTGTGACGTACTCTAGATCAGTACTTTTCAAAATAGTGGTGGTCCATGGCATGCTTTCAGGAAAGAAAAAAATGGTTGTAGTCAGTGGGCACAAATGTGGTGTCAGTCTCTGGCAGACTGGAAGAAACACCCTGCTGCCCCCCTGCATCTGTTTGCTTAAGTTTCACTGCTCTAGATGAGACAACCCTTGAAGATGACACAAAAGCTGCAATTAGTAGTGATAGAAGCACTTTATCAGAATTATAGAACATCAGTTCTAAACATGGAGATTGACTTCTGATTCATTTTCCATCTGAATTCAGGTTGTCAGTGATGACACATAAAGCTAATCAAATCTTGGAACCTTTGTTTGCAGGAATTTCTCTCTTTGTGTAAAATTGTGTGCATATTGAAATCTGCCAAATGGGTTCTATGAGTTCCTTTTTGGGGAGTAACACATTGCATGGAGGCACAGCCAAAGACTTTCTCTACTTTAGGAACTCATTTGTGGAATGCTAGAAGCCTGACTGACTTTTGAATGTAGCAGGCTCTCTCATAATGAATTTGACAACTGGCCCCTGTTCTCAGTACTGCCAACTTCAACTGGCAGTAGCAGGATCCTTTCCTAGCCCTTCTCAGAGATCCATGATATCCCTGGTGATCTGTTATCCAAGTACTAACCAGACCCTATCCTGTCATATGCTGCGGCTGGTATAACTGTGTCTTCCCGTCTAGTGAAACATGCATGTTTTATGCACAGCTGAAACTTCAACTGTGTGAAAAGGCATAGCAGAGAGAAATGCCACATTGATTTTACTTTACTACTGAATAAAAATAAAAATGTTATTCCCCCACTGGAGGAACAGTTCTTGGAAATAAGAAACAGTTCTTTTTGCTGTCTGTTTTAGGTATCCGACTATACATTTCTTTATTTGATTACAGTCCACTTGTTTAAGCTTCTTTAAAAAAGAAAAGAAAGCTATTACGTGGGTTCTGCTGAAGCTGATTAAAATAAACTAACTTACCCCAGTAGATAAATGACCATACTACTTTGAGAAAAAAAATCTGGTTTTGTCAAACCTCAAGTGAAAGGAAGGCATAAGCAAGAGAGTTGCCACTAAAGGAGCCTGTACATATTTTCCTCGTCCATAAATTGGTGAACTTTCTGTTGAGTTTTTAGACTGAAGTAGCATTTGACTTAGTGATACAAACTGGAAGATTCATTTCCTCAAGAATACCCACTTAAAGCAGTGCTACCAATATATGTGTTCATAGACGCATTCTGAAAGTGTTTTTACCATGAAGATCATAATATAGCTTTGTAGCTGTGCTCCCAGTTTGTGTAGAGATATATCAGATTGCTCCTAGATTGTTAGTATTATCATGAGAATTAAGTTTAGAATTCTCAATTCCTACATTTTTCTACCCCACACTTTCCAAAACTTTATTGTGAACAAAAGTTGGGGGAAAAATGTTGTGAGGAAACCATTAATCCAGATGAATCCTTTTATTCCTGCTCAGTCTTTGTAATTGTAAGACTACAACAGGGAGATAGGAGGGAGATAGGGTATATAGCAATGTTTGTACACACATAAATAGAGGGGTATGTTACCTGGATGGTAGACTACTTGAGTCAGTTCCTAAATGAAGTTTTTGTTAGTGTCATCTGTTGGAAGAATGGAGAGAACTCTTTCATGATCTGTTGGAACATAGTTCTGGTGAAGAAGCATAATTAGGGCAGAAATTGTTGCTGTCGTTGTATGCCTTCAATTCATTTCCAGCTTATGGTGACCCTGAGGTGAACTTATCACAGGGTTTTTTGTGATAAGGTTTTTTCAGAAGGGGTTTGCCTTTGTCTTCCTTGGAGGCTGAGAGAGTGTGACTTGCCCCAGGTCTGGAATGTTTATTCACTAATCCACTTATTATTTTGAGTGATAAACCGCACAATCTGTTTGTAGGTTCTGGGGATAGCAAAAGACTAGTAGTTGTCAGGCTGAGGCAGGAGGGTGAGATCTGGTAAAGCTGGATGTGATTTGCTCAAGGAATGAGAAATAGTGGATGTCTTGTCCATGCCATGAATATGATAGTGCGCAATGATGATATCTGTGCTTAATGGGATGTGCTATGTAATACAGTCATTCTTTCACAGGACCCCTTGAAAGTGAAAAAACGAAAATGAATAAATCTGGCCCCTTCGAAACCATATTATACACACACACAAAAACACCATGGATTCCTTTAAGGCATCAGGGTTCCTTCACAAGGCAGAAGTGGGGGAGCTGGTGGCACTTAGAGCCACCCCCACTGCTACCCCACACAATTTTTAATAGGGACTTACAAGCCTCATTTGCAGTTTCTCAGTTTCACAAAACTTGCAGTCCCTATTAAAAATGGCATAGGGAGGCAGCAGAGGTGACAACAAATAATCCATGAATAATCAAATCCGCAAAAGTGAAACCCGCAAATGTGGAGGGCTGACTGTAGTTGGTTTACTACACATGATAAGTTTGAACATAACATATAGTTTTGTATCTCAAGTTTAGTCATGAGTTTTAAATTTGATCAAGGTAAGATTCCTTTCTCTTTTAGTTCCCACCAAGTCTGATTGCCTGCTGTGGGAACAGAATTATAAAGTCGATGCGCTTTGGATTCATTAAGACAAGCTCTTCTTATGTTCTTGAAATGTGCTTACATGTACTAGTAGAGTAGTTCTGAGAATGAAAGGGGGGAATTTTGTATGCAAGGATTACTCACAGTCAGAGGTTAAAAGGGTACCACTGATAAGTTTGATCAAAAGGTCTTTCATACATGCAATCTTGTGCTAAGTTAGGCTTGTAAATAGTCAGTCATGTGATTGCTTATAGAAGGTAGAATTCAACACTGGATAGCAAGGCAGAGATGCTTTTAACTACTGGAATTCAACTTGCTATTTTTCACTCATACTCGTAAGCCATATGTAGTTAAAGTAGTGTAGTGATGCTTTGGCTGGTTGATTACTTAAAAAAAAATACATTAGTAACTCTTGTGTCTGGCACACACATCTGTTTTTAAATGACTATGTGTAGTTGCTTTTGCCAGGGTCTAATATTCCATATTTCATTGCTCAAAAAGCCCACAACTAGCTTATATAGATCTTAGATGTGGTCTTTAGTCCTGTAAGTTTGATGAAGAACAGACAAGGAAGTTACCAAAATTCAAGGATGTATCAAAACATGTTTCAGAAATACATTTTTATTGTGCCCCCTGTTAAATGTTGAAATCACAAATTTTGCCCCTAAGCATCATAAGAGATTATTTATAGAGTTGTTGCATTTTAAGAGACTTGTAGAAATGTTAGCATACTGTTGCATAGATAAAGCACAAAGCATGATATGCATCATCCCAGAAGAAAGACAGAGGGCTGGTTCATACATGGATGCATATCTTTCATTCAGCAAGTATTCTTTCACCTCCTGTGCCAGGATACTCTTCCCCTGATGACTGGGAGCTCCTGAGCAATATGGGATGGAATGCTAGAGACTTTTTTTAATTGCTCAGAGATAGCTAGAGTTGTCTGATTTTTTTTAACAGCTTTCCTTTTTCCACAGCATTTTCAACATCTCACTGTGCTAAGAGCTTCACCCTCCAATATCCTACTGAGTGGCTTTTTAAGAGGTTCTGGGAGGCAGTGGGAAACTTCTAAACTTCCTTGGGATCCTAGCCAGTATGTTTGGGATGATTTGATAGTTATGTTTCTGGTGCTAGATTGTCACTTGGTGTCACATCCATCACATAGCAAACATGTCTGACTTTGTCATGATTTCCCCCTCGCATTTATGAGCAGGAATGTATGATTGATGTTCTTGCTGTTATTCAGCAAAGTAAATTTTCTGCAGATTTGCTGTAATGTTCCTGTTTCTGTCAAATACCAAGGCCAAGATCCAGTTGAATGCTAGTTGAGTGCCCCACTGGCATCCTTCCGTTTGATCACCATGTGTGTTGTGGTGCAGGTAGAGAGTGGCAAACATAGCATCCATTCATGGAACAAAGCAGTGGATGCCTATGTGCATGAGCACCAGGAAAGCCAGTCAGCTTGTGCTGCCATCCATTTTGTACATGGTTTAGCTGCTCTGTTGCTTCTTGGCTTTCCATTGTAGAAGACTTCCTAGGTGAATTTGTAATAGTTGTCCATTTTTGCCTGAGCTAGGAAGCTGCAGTTAGCAGATTGATACAAAGTTCATACTATGGTTTGAGATTCTGATTTACTCCCTACTTGGGAACATTGTATCTTAGTTTAGCCATAATGGGAAGTTGTGATGAATTAACTCAGACAACATTCAGTGCACACAGGAGGAAAGGGGCAAAATGAGGACAGTGTACAGACATAAGGTTCATTTATATCTTTGCTTAATAAGCAAGGTATGCAAGTCCTAGCTGAGTCACCATGACATTTTTCTGCTGCAGGAACTCTATTGTCTGTCTCTCATTCATATTATGACTATTTATGATTATGGTTTTAAACCAATACAAACTTAAGATGGGCTGCATGTATCTCATTTTTATCAGCAGTTGTAATCACTCTGACTATGTTAGCAGTCAATTGAGTAGAGTTCTGCTTCAGAGTTGGCAGAGTGAGCAAGAGGTGATAGGCTTTATCTGTCAAGTGAAATTTTTCAGAGCCAATCGTTTGATTAACTCTTGCTCCACAAGAGACATGTATACCTATAATTCTATATAATTTGTGAAAGTACAAATGTATTCTGCATATTTATGTGGCATACTGTTCTAGACACATATTTCTGGAGGCAATTCACTATGTGTGCCTATGATACATGATGGACACCTTCACATCTAAATAACTGAAGCTTAAACTTGAACAAAATTTACAGTTTTCAAGAAATTTAAGAGCACAGTTTTTCTCTTTCCTTCCTTTCCTTCCTTCCTTTCTTTCTTTTTATCTTCTGCAAATCAAAACCTGCCAAACAACATCTTCTTTTACTTTTGATGAAGGTATCCGTCACGTATTGAAAAGATAGATTATGAAGAGGGGAAGATGCTTGTCCATTTTGAACGCTGGAGTCATCGTTATGATGAATGGATTTACTGGGACAGCAATCGACTGCGGCCTCTAGAAAGACCGTCTCTAAGGAAAGAGGGGTTGAAAGATGATGACGAGTTTATTGTAAGTATTCAGATGCACTATATCTTATTAACGTCTTCATATGGAAGTCCTAATTATGAACAGGCAGGGAAGCAGAATCCCCGTAAAGACATGTTGATCAGAACTGTTTCATACTGGTGTTCAGGTTTTGAAGGCTAGTCCTCTGTATATCAGCAGTGTATTCTCAGTAGCTTAATATTTATAGTCCAGTATATTCTTAATAGTTCAATATTTAGAAATTGTATGAAAAAATATTTAAGTATATTCTTAACCTTTCTCATAAATCAGGATTTTAAACCTGGAGAAGAGGTTCTAGCTCGCTGGACAGACTGTCGATACTATCCTGCAAAGATTGAAGCGATTAACAAAGAAGGTATGTATAACAGCACAGAATAGGTGAGATCTTTCCTCCTGGGTGACAGCAATGGTTCATATGATGTAGTATTATTTTTCTACTAGCATCTAGGTGTCCTTGAGAAGTTTCAGAGAAACTCAAAACTGGATTTGTCATGGTCTGCAGGTGACAAGTGTGTATCTTCAGAATCTGAGTGTGTAGCGTACTAATAATGCTGAACTGTGGAGCAGGAAATAGTCCAAATCTCATGTCTGCTGTGAAGTTATTAGGGACCTTAGTCATGGCACAACCCTATAGCCTAGTGTTATGGGAGTAATATCACTCTACTTTACAAGTATTTGTGGGGTGGTGTTTCTTGTGAAGATTACTGAAATAATGCTTTGAAGTGTTTTGGAAGTAATAGATCTATTCATGTAAGAACAGTAACGTGACTTAAGCATGTAAATTGGGAGTGTCTTAACATTGTTTGTAAAGTGTACTTACTCTGTAAATTCTTTGCTGTTTAATCTCTTATGAGATTTTAAGCAGGATATGAGAATAAAAGATCCTTTTAAATAGTGTGTTTAAGGCTAGTAAATATATTTAGCAAAATTTTGACAGGAATAGGATTGCGTGAGTTGCATTTTAAGATGGCCTTCTATAAAAATACATCTAAGGCTGCCATTTGACCTTCCTTGTTTTTCTTACATTCTAGGAACCTTTACTGTACAGTTCTATGATGGAGTGATTCGCTGTCTTAAAAGAATGCATATTAAATCCATGCCAGAAGATGCCAAAGGGCAGGTAAATGAATCCACAACTAACTTTGATATTAATCTCTGCATCCATTTGTCTGTCTTAATTAATCTGCCTACAGTAATTGCAGCCATCTATTCTTATTTACAGTCCTGTGCCCAGATTGCATTGATATTGAGGAAGCAAACCTTTATCCTTCTTTAAACACTATCAGGCAGTCTTAGGAATCCAGTCTTTGGAGCAAAAGGGCTCTTTCCTTTTTTTTGTACCTTTTTTTAAAGAGATATTTCAGCTATCAAAATGGCAGAAAGGTGTTTCTGCATTAAGAAATTCCTGGCATACATTTCTTCATGCTTAGACACAACATTTTCACCTGGCAGCCACTTCTCACACATAGTTGTGAGTTTGGAAGGACATTTTTTGCCATGGTTACACATACAATTCTTTCACTCCAAGGGGGAACAAGGTAAGAAAGTCTTACACCTAGTGGCTATTAATAACTTTGTGCACAATTAGGAAACGCTGTTGTTGTCATTGTCATCAGCGTCACCATTTATTTATTTATTCAGTGCCATCAACATACATTGTGCTTTACAAGTACAACAGCCAAAAACAGTGTGTCCTGCCAAAAATGTACAGTGTTGCTTCACACTGGGAAAATCTACTGCTGATCAGATAAGATCATATTGAACTAGATCAATCATTTGTCAACCATTACTTAGTCACTTGTTGACTCTCATTTCCAAAAGCTCCAACCACCTTGGTCAAGAGTTGGGGATTCTGGGCTCTGGTATTTCAGAACATTTGGAGGGTGAAAGATTGAGAACCACTGGGTTAGGGCTTGCTGTGTTCGCAGTGAGAGTGAGGCTAAACAAATTATTGTGTCATCTGAACATGGGCACTCTGTCTTCTTTATGTATTTCTCTTCTCTGGCCTCTTAGGATTCTATAGAAAAAAACGTAAAACAAATGTTGCATTATCAAAACCATCTTATTAGCCCTATAAGTATACAGAATCTACATAATTCATCTCTCTGTTAGATATAGTAATGCAATTATATAAAAGTTGCATTAACATCAAAATTCAGAGATAGCCAGCTTTAAATTTTCCCAGGTGTTCTTGAAATATACAACAACAACATCCCAGACCTTGACAGATTTGTCATGTTTCTCTCTTCTCAAGACTTACATTTCTTAAATGTAAGTTTGTCCATATAAACAATATCTAATATGCTGTATAACTTAGGTCCTACTGTCCCATATCAGGAGGAAGTATATAATTAGGATGCATGAGTGTGAAGAAGTACTGTTTTGAATGTGAAGATTCATTTTGTATTGTTTGATTGAATATCTGGTTGTTGTTTTGCTAATAAAAATAAAATACATGTTGGATTCTTTCCAATTCTTTGGGAAAGAAACAGGTGAAAAGAGAGAGCTGATAGATAAAATGTGGAGTGAAGTTCTGTGGTTTATTTAGCAAGTCCAGCTGCTGGGAATGATCAGGCAACATGCACTGGTACACTGTTGGTAGTTGACAAAATAGGGTTCACATGGATCCATGATTTTATCAGCTCACCTGAACTTGCCTAGCGTGAGGCAGGTTCCTGTCTTTTACCTTGATTTTGTTTGGCTGTTGAAAATCTGTGTGAAAATAAGGATCTTCCATGTATTATATACAGTGTAGAAAGCTTGCACAGAAGAGAAGTTGTTTGCTAAATTCTAAACATTAAAGGAGATACACAGATGAGGAGACAGTATTAGTGGCGTCTTATTTGCCAAGGAAGCTATCCCCGAAAGGAATTATTAAGTTTGCCTTTCCATTTGTACAATGAGAATTTACTGTTTATGGTTTTCATATTTGTGTTTTCTTAATGTTTTTAATAGGATATAGAGTAATGTAGTTTTCTGTAAAGTGCATTTTCTGAGAAATTTCACATTGTGTGAAATGAACCATCATATGATGTAAATCGTGTAAGCTACTGAGCTTTTGGAGAGCCAATGTGATGTAGTGGTTTGAACATTGGAATATGACTCTAGAGACCTGGGTTTGAATCCCCATTCAGCCGTAGAAACCCACTGGGTGACCTTGGGCAAGTCACACTCTTTCAGCCTCAGAGGAAGGCCTTTGCAAACCTTCTCTGAATAAAACTTGCCAAGAAAATTCTAGGATAGGGCCACTTTTTGTCAGAATTGACTTAAAGACACATCACAACAGCATCTATGCTTTCACAAATAAAACACACCTTTGTAACAAGCAGAGAATTCTGTGTTGTTCTGTAGAGACCATTTTTATCAGTAAGATTTGTTTGCTTTCATGCAACCAGTAACTGAATATGTCTACACAACCACTTTGAGTTTTACGTTGGAGCCTCGAGGTGAACAGAGAAGCAAGTTGTTGATTTTTTTTTTGAATACAGTGTTTTTTAGTGCATTAAAAAAAGAGATGAAGAGATTGTACTTCCTACCTGTTGTTTTAATGTAGAATTTTTCTCATTCTTAAGCACTACAGTGCAGTAGGGTAACCAATTGTGGCACATCTTAAGGTCAGTTTTCTACCCCTGGAGTCCTTTTAGGGCCACACAGATTGCCATACGTTCCCCAAGGCAAAATAAATGGATGGAAGTTCACTTCTAGTGTTGAAAAATGAAATAAAGTTAAACTGTACAAAAAAGAAAGCTGCAACCTTTTTAAAAGGTGAATTGCCACTCTTGTAGGCTTCCAGGAAAAGCAGTTTCCCCTTTTCTTTGGTCAGGAAAATGGGCAGTCAAGGGAGTCTGAAGGGGTTAAGGGCCACAACACTGGGGGGAATTCATGCAGCCTCAAGGCCACAGTTTGCTCATTCTTAAAGTAGAGTGGTGAAGTAGAGTTGAGTAGAATGAAGGTTATCTGCACTTATACCATGGGTTTTTGTTTCTTAAGGTTTGCTTAGTTTTAAAGTCTAGTGTGGGATGAGCCCTAAGGTGTTGCAGGTTCTCTGCCCTGAAGTCATTTTGCAACTGTTATCAAGAATTTTATGATGTTCCCACAAGAGTCTTCTGGTGCTTGTGCCTGAGAATATAAGAGCATAAGTAGAGCCATACTGAATCGGACTGAAAGCCTAAGTACCCCTGCGTTCTTTTTTCACTCTGGCCACCCATATGCCATAAGAAAGACGTGAGTGTAGTAGTGTCTTCCTGCTCATAATATACTGCTTCTGATACTAGAAGGATTGCATACTTACCATTAATAGAAGCTATTGATATCCTCTTCTCCATGAATTTGCCTAATCCCATTTTAAATCTGTCCAAATTGGCTATCATCATCATATGGGGAAAGTTAATTTCATAGTTTAACTATGTATTTTATGAACAGTTGCTTATTTGTGTGCTTAAAAGTACTTATTGACTGCTTAGATTTGATGATTACAAAGGGCATCATAGGTTTTTTAAAAAGATGCAACGGACAGAAACACCCCATTTACTTGTCCATGAAAATGGAATGTGTGTTGGCCCTTACAGAAGAGTCTTATCAAAAAACAACAACAAAAAGAACCAAAACTCATTTTAAGTATGAGTCAACTACATATTGTTGGGACACATAACATTTCTGAGGGAAGCATATTCCATATAGCAGGTGTCACCATGCTGCCGCCCAGACTTGATACCACTTGCTGTCCTTGGGGAGTTGGTAATAGGCTGCATAGAGGGTGTTCCACAGACAAGTGGGTACTGATGACAGTTTCCATTGCTTTGCTTTCCATAACTGAAAGAAATAGCAGAAAGGCCCCAGCTGTGGGTAGCAGTGTCACAAGAACTAAAGGACAACCTAGTCCTGGTGCCTCTCCTCAGCTCTGCAGAGAGGAAGGGCACTGTGTACAGGTCATTGTTGATATATGATACATGGGATTCTCACAGACTTTGACTTCTATTACACTGTAGCCCAGAGATGATAGCCCAGGAAGAGAAGAACAGTATAAACTGGCTAGAGCAGAAGGGAATCTTCATGGTTGTGAACGCTTTCCAAAACATACTGCATAGTCAAGAAGGACTAGACCAGACAAACCCATTAGTTGAGGAGGGCAGTTTGATGGCATTCATCCAGGCAAGAAACAAGCTGTGTGCTAGACAAGATGGAATCCAAATTAGAATTCTTATCAGCACAGGACATGCATGGAGAACTCAGTTGCAAAGCAGGCTGGCTAAGTAGACAACTTCAGCCAGGGAGAATAGACTCTGAGCCAAGCCAGCACTGGAGACCAACACAGCCACACTGGGACATCATTGAAGGACCCCAGCTGATTACAAACTGGCAAAGTTCTTCTGAGTTCATATCAGAACCACTCAGAACATAACACCCCCACCAACATGTCTATTGTATGTACCTCCCACCCATAGCACTACTGTGAGAACTCTTTGTAGGGCTAGAGTAGAAATGGTTACATCAGTTCTAAGAACATCTCACAGGTTGAGGATACCTGGGAAACACAGTCATGTCAGTCAGAAAACCCTGGCCACTTAAGACATAAGAAGATTTTCACTAATCAGGGCAGTCTGGACCCAACCTGACTACAACTTCATGCCTAATTCTTGAGTGGTCAAACCTACGTCCCACGTCCAAGATATACAGATAGGCTGGTAGATACAGTGTTCACCTTCCACAGAAACTCAACCAGTAGAATCCATGAGATCATCTGGAAAATTTTGCCAAAAGATTAGAGAGAAGATGATAAACCTAAATCAAATTAACTTCAGAGGAATCCTGTTCTTCATACAAGTTGACCTAGAACCAAATATACTGCAACAGCAGATGTCCAACTCCACAGTAATTCCAGGCGCCACCTATACACCTTATCTTTACACCGTGACAGCAAGAGAACATTGAAGAGAGCCTTCTTAGCTGCCAAAGTCCCCAGGTGTCTCATGTGGGATCTCCACAAGGTACTGAAGGCCTGTACAAAACCATCGTTTGGGCTGCTAAATATGGCAGTGTTGAATGTCTGGTAGGAACTCTGCCTGCCTCTCTCATCGGGACTCAGTGGTCCTTTGAAAAGATCAGCATTCATTCCCAATACAAATGTTGTATTCCATAGGACTAATGAATTCTTCTCTCCTTGTTCTTTCAACTTAGCCAGTTGCAGGAAAAGGAACATTGCATTAAGCATGATGAAAGGTTCTCTCAAGAAATCTATTCATACAGTTCAGACCGGACCCAGCTCTGACCAGATGAAAAGCCATCATCTTCACCTGCTCTGAAACCTTGGCTTTTGCCATTCTGATTGAGGTGATGTAGGCCAATTCCACCAACAGCTAGGTTACCTTGGTACCATCCCATCCCAAATGGATATTTGCAGGGCCGTCACATGGTCCATTCTTTCCTTAT